>CM057100.1:32184870-32602370 GCA_029959045.1 Taenioides sp. WSHXM2023
ATGTTATAACGTGTTATGAACAGTCTCCCCGGGCAGGGAGAGCGGCAGGGTCCCCGTCCGGAGCTCCGTGTGGGCGGGGGAGGTCAGGGAATGTTATAACGTGTTATGAACAGTCTCCCCGGGCAGGGAGAGCGGCGGAGTCCCCGTCCGGAGCTCCGTGTGGGCGGGGGAGGTCAGGGAATGTTATACCGTGTTATGAACACTCTCCCCGGGCAGGGAGAGCGGCAGGGTCCCCGTCCGGAGCTCCGTGTGGGCGGGGGAGGTCAGGGAATGTTATACCGTGTTATGAACAGTCTCCCCGGGCAGGGAGAGCGGCGGAGTCCCCGTCCGGAGCTCCGTGTGGGCGGGGGAGGTCAGCGAATGTTATAACGTGTTATGAACAGTCTCCCCGGGCAGGGAGAGCGGCGGAGTCCCCGTCCGGAGCTCCGTGTGGGCGGGGGAGGTCAGCGAATGTTATACCGTGTTATGAACACTCTCCCCGGGCAGGGAGAGCGGCGGAGTCCCCGTCCGGAGCTCCGTGTGGGCGGGGGCAGCTCAAAGTCTTGTACCCCAGCTAAGTTGCTCTCTCCCTGGGTAGGTAAAGCTGGAGTGTCCCCAGGCCTTAAAAATTTCCCAAAAAGGCTGTATTACAGCATTAGGTTTAGTTAGAAACTAATAGAAACAATTAGGAAAAAATTTGAAAAAATTCAGTCCCTTGGTGGTGTCTGACTTTTGCTAAAACGAGCGCCATAAGTTCAGCCTTGTTCTCCCGGGCTGAACTTATGGCACTCAGTTTTGCTGGGAGTCAATGGCAAAAGTCAGACGCCACCGAGGGACCATCAGCATATAGATAGGGGCAGGCCGTACGGCGAGAGATGGGACCGAGGGAAAGGGCACAAATGATGGTTCTTCGGAACCGGGACGAAGAGCCCGTTCGGCGGGGACACGAGACGGGCCGTCCCGGAGCCCCTGGCTGGATTTATCCAGGTTTGAACGCGCAGGGACCTGTCCACAGACTTATCCCAGTGACGGTGCTCTGTCGCTGGGTAGACGGTCTGGGGAAGCGCCCCCTTAGTCCTGGAGCTGAGGAGCTCCGGAGAGGGCCGGGACTTGCCTCCAGGCTTATCCCAGAGACGAAGCACTGTCTGTGGGTAAGGGTCCAGGGTCGGTCCCCTGTGGGACTCTGGTTCTCCCAGACTTCCAGCAAAAGAGGGGCACATCCCAGGTGTGTGTGTCCGGCGATGGCTCACTCTGCCCGGACGCGGCCGTGCGCGCGTCCCCCTGTTAGGCTCTGGTTCTCCCAGACTTCCAGCAAAAGAGGGGCACATCCCAGGTGTGTGTGTCCGGCGATGGCTCACTCTGCCCGGACGCGGCCGTGCGCGGGTCCCGCTGTTAGGCTCTGGTTCTCCCAGACCTCCAGGAAAAGAGGGGCACATCCCAGGTGTGTGTGTCCGGCGATGGATCACTCTGCCCGGACGCGGCCGTGCGCGCGTCCCCCTGTTAGGCTCTGGTTCTCCCAGACCTCCAGGAAAAGAGGGGCACATCCCAGGTGTGTGTGTCCGGCGATGGCTCACTCTGCCCGGACGCGGCCGTGCGCGCGTCCCCCTGTTAGGCTCTGGTTCTCCCAGACCTCCAGCAAAAGAGGGGCACATCCCAGGTGTGTGTGTCCGGCGATGGCTCACTCTGCCCGGACGCGGCCGTGCGCGCGTCCCCCTGTTAGGCTCTGGTTCTCCCAGACCTCCAGGAAAAGAGGGGCACATCCCAGGTGTGTGTGTCCGGCGATGGATCACTCTGCCCGGACGCGGCCGTGCGCGCGTCCCCCTGTTAGGCTCTGGTTCTCCCAGACCTCCAGGAAAAGAGGGGCACATCCCATGTGTGTGTGTCCGGCGATGGCTCACTCTGCCCGGACGCGGCCGTTCGCGGGTCCCGCTGTTAGGCTCTGGTTCTCCCAGACCTCCAGCAAAAGAGGGGCACATCCCAGGTGTGTGTGTCCGAGGACGGATCACTCTGCCCGGACGCGGCCGTGCGCGGGTCCCGCTGTTAGGCTCTGGTTCTCCCAGACCTCCAGCAAAAGAGGGGCACATCCCAGGTGTGTGTGTCCGGCGATGGCTCACTCTGCCCGGACGCGGCCGTGCGCGGGTCCCGCTGTTAGGCTCTGGTTCTCCCAGACCTCCAGCAAAAGAGGGGCACATCCCAGGTGTGTGTGTCCGAGGACGGCTCACTCTGCCCGGACGCGGCCGTGCGCGGGTCCCGCTGTTAGGCTCTGGTTCTCCCAGACCTCCAGCAAAAGAGGGGCACATCCCAGGTGTGTGTGTCCGGCGATGGATCACTCTGCCCGGACGCGGCCGTGCGCGGGTCCCGCTGTTAGGCTCTGGTTCTCCCAGACCTCCAGCAAAAGAGGGGCACATCCCAGGTGTGTGTGTCCGGCGATGGCTCACTCTGCCCGGACGCGGCCGTGCGCGGGTCCCGCTGTTAGGCTCTGGTTCTCCCAGACCTCCAGCAAAAGAGGGGCACATCCCAGGTGTGTGTGTCCGAGGACGGATCACTCTGCCCGGACGCGGCCGTGCGCGGGTCCCGCTGTTGTGCTGGAGCAGCCGACCTCCAGACCGGGACCGGGCTCTGTCACCAGACCTGTCCCAGTGGCGGGGCACCGTCGCTGGGTAGAAGGTCTGGGGCTGTCCCCCTGTAGGGCTGGAGCTGAGGGGCTCCAGACTTAGAGCGGGGTCTCTCAGAGGACCTATCCCAGTGACAGAGCGCTGTCCCTGGGCAGGGCATCGCGGGATGCCCCCTGACTCGCGCGGTAACCAAAAAGTGCATATGGTACTCCATAGAGTACCATATCTATTTAGGCGTTTTTCGACCTCTCGAAAAAATGACTAAGTCGCTTAAGTAGAGTACCATATACACGTTTGCCATATGGTCAGCCCGGGTCTCCCGTGGTGGCCTATGGCAAGCCGTTTTACCACAAGTTAGACAGTTCCGAGGGAACGTCGGCGCTTTTCCCACGACACAGTTTTTCACGAAACGAAATGGCACAAATCATGGTTCTCCGGAACCGGGACGGAGAGCTCTATCTGCGGGTGTGAAAGACGGGCCTTCCTGGGCTCTCTGGCCGGTTCTATTCGGGTTTGAAGGTCACCCGTACTGATCCCAGAGACGAGGCACGGTCTCTGTGTAAACGGTCTAGGGCTGTCCCCCTGTGGGACTGTGGTTCTCCCAGAGCTCCAGCCAAAGAGGGGCACTTCCCAAGCGTGGGTGTCCGGCGATGGATCACTCTGTGCGGACGCGGCATTGCCCGCGTCCCCCTGCGGGACTCTGGTTCTCCCAGACTTCCAGCCAAAGAGGGGCACATCCCAAGCGTGGGTGTCCGGGGATGTGTCACTCTGTGCGGACGCGTCCGTGCGCGCGTCCCCCTGCGGGACTCTGGTTCTCCTAGACTTCCAGCCAAAGAGGGGCACATCCCAAGCCTGGGTGTCCGGGGATGTGTCACTCTGTGCGGACGCGTCCGTGCGCGCGTCCCCCTGCGGGACTCTGGTTCTCCTAGACTTCCAGCCAAAGAGGGGCACATCCCAAGCCTGGGTGTCCGGGGATGTGTCACTCTGTGCGGACGCGTCCGTGCGCGCGTCCCCCTGTGGGACTCTGGTTCTCCCAGACTTCCAGCCAAAGAGGGGCACGTCCCAAGTCTCGGTGTCCGGGGAAGGCTCACTATGAGCGGACGCGGGCGTGCGCGCGTCCCGCTGCTAGTGTGTCTGGTTCTATCAGACCTCCAGCCAAGGAGGGACACTTCCCAAGTCTCGGTGTCCGGGGAAGGCTCACTATGAGCGGACGCGGGCGTGCGCGCGTCCCGCTGTTAGTGTGTCTGGTTCTATCAGACCTCCAGCCAAGGAGGGACACTTCCCAAGTCTCGGTGTCCGGGGAAGGCTCACTATGAGCGGACGCGGGCGTGCGTGCGTCCCGCTGTTAGTGTGTCTGGTTCTATCAGACCTCCAGCCAAGGAGGGGCACTTCCCAAGTCTCGGTGTCCGGGGAAGGCTCACTATGAGCGGACGCGGGCGGGCGTGCGTGCGTCCCGCTGTTAGTGTGTCTGGTTCTATCAGACCTCCAGCCAAGGAGGGACACTTCCCAAGTCTCGGTGTCCGGGGAAGGCTCACTATGAGCGGACGCGGGCGTGCGCGCGTCCCGCTGTTATTCTCTGGTTCTCACAGTGCAGAGTACCATATCTATTTAGGCGTTTTTCGACCTCTCGAAAAAATGACTAAGTCGCTTAAGTAGAGTACCATATACACGTTTGCCATATAGTCAGCCCAGGTCTCCCACGGTGGCTTATGGCAAGCCATTTTTCGACACGTTAGACAGGTCCGAGGGAGCGTCGGCGCTTTTTGAAAGACACAGTTTTCAGAAAACGAAATGGCACAAATCGCGGTTCTCTGTAAGCCGGAGAAAGAGCTCGGTCTATGGGTGTGAGAGCCCCGCCATCTCAGGGCCTCTGTCTGGTTCTATCCACGTCAGAAGGCTCCTGCGCACAGCGGGACCGACAGCTCGTATCCGGCTTGAGACAGAGGCTGAGGCCCCAGCCAAAGGGGGAGCAGGCCTAGTGTGTGTATCCGTGGATGGCTTGCTGTCCCCGGACGCCGCCTAGGCTAAGTCCCCCTGTGCTGTCACGGATGTTAAAAAGCTCCAGCCAAAGGGGGAGCAGGCCTAGTGTGTGTATCCGTGGATGGCTTGCTGTCCCCGGACGCCGCCTAGGCTAAGTCCCCCTGTGCAGTCCCGGTTCTCAAAAAGCTCCAGCCAAAGGGGGAGCAGGCCTAGTGTGTGTATCCGTGGATGGTTTGCTGTCCCCGGACGCCGCCTAGGCTAAGTCCCCCTGTGCTGTCACGGATGTTAAAAAGCTCCAGCCAAAGGGGGAGCAGGCCTAGTGTGTGTATCCGTGGATGGCTTGCTGTCCCCGGACGCCGCCTAGGCTAAGTCCCCCTGTGCTGTCACGGATGTTAAAAAGCTCCAGCCAAAGGGGGAGCAGGCCTAGTGTGTGTATCCGTGGATGGCTTGCTGTCCCCGGACGCCGCCTAGGCTAAGTCCCCCTGTGCTGTCACGGATGTTAAAAAGCTCCAGCCAAAGGGGGAGCAGGCCTAGTGTGTGTATCCGTGGATGGCTTGCTGTCCCCGGACGCCGCCTAGGCTAAGTCCCCCTGTGCAGTCCCGGTTCTCAAAAAGCTCCAGCCAAAGGGGGAGCAGGCCTAGTGTGTGTATCCGTGGATGGTTTGCTGTCCCCGGACGCCGCCTAGGCTAAGTCCCCCTGTGCTGTCACGGATGTTAAAAAGCTCCAGCCAAAGGGGGAGCAGGCCTAGTGTGTGTATCCGTGGATGGCTTGCTGTCCCCGGACGCCGCCTAGGCTAAGTCCCCCTGTGCTGTCACGGATGTTAAAAAGCTCCAGCCAAAGGGGGAGCAGGCCTAGTGTGTGTATCCGTGGATGGCTTGCTGTCCCCGGACGCCGCCTAGGCTAAGTCCCCCTGTGCTGTCACGGATGTTAAAAAGCTCCAGCCAAAGGGGGAGCAGGCCTAGTGTGTGTATCCGTGGATGGCTTGCTGTCCCCGGACGCCGCCTAGGCTAAGTCCCCCTGTGCAGTCCCGGTTCTCAAAAAGCTCCAGCCAAAGGGGGAGCAGGCCCAGTGTGTGTATCCGGGGATGGTTTGCTGTCCCCGGACGCCGCCTAGGCTAAGTCCCCCTGTGCAGTCCCGGTTCTCAACAAGCTCACCTAAGTTAATGGCCTTAGGGTTAGGGCTAGTATTAGAGTTAGGGCTAGTGCTAGGGTTGGGGCTAGGGTTAAGTTTAGGGCTAGGGTTAGTGTTAGGGCTAGGAACAGGGGCTGTGGTTAGGGTTGGGGCTAGGGCTATTTTTGGGGTTAGGGCTATGGTTAGGGTTATGGTTAGCACTAGGGTAAGGGTTGGGGCTAGGGTTAGGGCTAAAGCTAGGTTTAAGGTTAGGGTGGGAGTTACGGTAAGGGTTAGACAAAATTTGTGCCATAATTTCATATAATAAGGCTGATACCTGCTCTTCCATTCCACAATATACCTCTAATATCAACACAGTAATAACAGTTAATTCATTTGTGGTATGTTGCTTTGGTCAGGTGAGGCGTGCGGTGAGTCTGGTCTGTGCTGAGAGGGCGCGTCTCTTTTATTAGCTGTGTTATTGATCAGTCTTTACGATAAGATATGAGCAGAGGAGAGGCAATATGATCTGCGCTGCTCATATCTCCAGCACCGCACCTGTCTGCAGTCTGTGTGTATAGTGTGTGTGTGTGTGTGTGTGCGTGTGTGTGTGTGTGTGTCAAACTATATATCATTGCACTCAGGATTTCACTGATTTCACACAAGAGCCTCATGCTATAAATGTTCATTAGTTCATTAGTGACACTTTTTATTTTTTTTATTTTTCTTGGTATTTAGTAATTCTCGATTTTTGCTCTTTTTTGTTCTTTGTAAGCTGCAGCATTGATCTGAAATGTGTTAATAATAGAAAATGTTCTACTGACTTACTGTTCAACTCTGCAGGAATGATTTTCTGCTGCTGATCCTTCTGATCCTATCTTCATATTGTTTATGTTTAATCCAATATACATTCATATAGCATAAAATTCATATGACATCAAGCTGAATGTGTGACGGAGTTGACAGACCTGCCAAGTTACTAGAATTAAAGCTTTAATTCTCAGTTTTTGTAACAAAAATGTATCACTGAATAGATTACATTTTTCATCTCTTGAAATAGTATTGACAACTGTCACTTACATTATGAGGCTGCTGTAGCCCCAATCATGTTGTGACACCAGTGTTTCAAAGGGTCTAATGCAAAGTAAAATATGTAAAATCACTGATATCAGAATAAAAAGTCATAGAGGGGCAAAACCAAAGAAGAAGAAGGATATAGATACACTGGAGCACTGGAGGGGCAGAGGAGGACAAAAAGTTGGATGCAAATTGAGAGACAGGGGGTCGAGGGTGGAGGGAAAGTGAGTGGGTTGGAAGTGAAATAATTGTTAGTGTTGTGAAGTATGGTCATTGTTAAACCTGTGACATCTGTTTTCATGGGGATGAAAACATATTTGTTCAGTGTGACTTAGCCTATCTCCTATCTCTAAGGGAGCGCCCAGGCACTCAACATCATCCGCAAACAGCAGAGATGAGATCCCAAACCGGATCCCCTCCAGCCCCTGACTGTGCCTAGAAATTCTGTCCATATATACAATGAACAGAACCGGTGACAAAGGGCAACCCTGGCGGAGTCCAACATGCACCGGAAACAGGTCAAACTTACTTCCGGCAATGCGACCACAGCTCCTGCTCCGGTCATACAGGGACCGGACAACCCTTATCAAGGAGCCCCGGACCCCATACACCCAGAACACTCCCCACAGGACCCCACGAGGGACACGTTCGAATGCCTTCTCCAGATCCACAAAGCAGATGTAGACTGGTTGGGCGAACTCCCATGAACCCTCGAGCATCCGATGGAGAGTATAGAGCTGGGCCAGTGTTCCGCGTCCAGGACGAAAAGAACACTACTCCACCTGAATCCGAGGTTTGACCATTGGTCAGATTCTCCTCTCCAGTACCCTGCATTAGACCTTACCGGGGAGGCTGAGGAGTGATTCCCTCCGGTCCCCCTTCGTAAACAGAGGGACCACCACCCCGGTCTGCCAGTCCAGAGATACTGTCCCCGACCACCATGCGATGTTGCAGAGACCTGTCAGTCAAGACAGACTTAAGATACTCAGGACGGATCTCAGCCATTGAGCGTTGAAGTCCCCCAGTAGAACAATGGAGCCCGGTTGGTGCACTATCCAGTATCCCTCCCAGTAACTCCAAGAAGGCCGGGTACTCTGCATTGCTGTTTGGCCTGTAGGCCGACACAACAGTGAGAGACCTGTCCCCAAGACGAAGGTGCATGGACGCGACCCTCTCGTTCATCGAGGTGAACTCCAACACACGGCACCTGAGCTGTGGGGCAATGAGCAGGCCCACACCTGCCCGCTGCCGCTCCCTGCGGGCAATGCCAGACAAATGAAGAGTCCAGCCCCCTTCAAGGATTTGGGTTCCAGAGCCCAAGCTGTGCGTGGAGGTGAGGCCGACTATATCTAGTCGGTAACGCTCAACTTTCCGCACGAGCTCGGGCTCCTCACCCCCCAGCAAGGTGACATTCCATGTCCCCAGAGCTAGTCTCCATGTCCGGAGATCTGGTCATCGAGGCCCCTGCCTTCGACTGCTGCCCAAATCTCCCTGCACCGGCCCCCTATGAATCCTCTTGTGGATGGTGGGTCCACGGGAGGACGGCCCCACGTTGCTCCTTCAGGCTGTGCCCGGCCGAGTCCCGTGGGGGAAGGCCCAGCCACCAGCTGCTCGCTGTTGAGCACCCACCCCAGGCCTGGCTCCAGGGTGGGGCCCCCCGGTAATCTGGGAACGTACCTGGCCTTGATGTATTTGTCGTCATGGGGGCTTCTGAACCACTCTTAGTCTGACCCGTCCCCCAGGACCTGTTTGCCTTGGGTGACCCTACCAGGGGCATGAAGCCTCCGACAACATCGCTCCTGAGAGTATTCGAGCATTCAAACCCCTCCACCAAGTTAAGGTGGTGGTTCAAGGAGGGGCATAAAAGTATAAAACTAGAATTTAAGTTTTCAGATATACTCTGTAGCATAGCCAAAGAATGTATGTAAATAAACTGTTATTTCTGTTCCCTGTATCTAATGGCCTGTATCAATTTTTATGAATGAGAGGGGGGTCTGAGTGCACACGGACACAAGCGCTTATCATGGTAGTAGAGGTGCGCGGTGAAGTCGTGGTGGAAAATGTAAGAGACAATAGACCAGGTAGAGTCGTAAAAGAAGTTCTTTATCTGATCAGATTTAAGGGAGTTACAAGCAGGAGATACACAGAAGACATGCGAGGATAAAAAGCAAGCCTCTAAGAGGTCACAGTTCAGTATTTATATATGTTGGAGAGAAAAAAACAACCAGAGTGTGTTACATATATGGAGTTTCGTTGACTTCCTTGTGAGCCAAAAATAACAGAAGGTGAAAAGGGCAGAATTTGAGAAGTATTGGTTGCAACCAAGTTTTTTCACAACCGTTAAATTTAGCGTATGTGAGAACAGGTGAAGGTTAACCTTGCCTAGAAACAAAATGCATGCTTTCACGCGGGGAGGAGACTGTGGTTGGAACTATGCAAGGTGCATGTGTAAGACTCAAGTGGTGACTAACTATAAACTAAAGGACAGGACTTATCCCCCAGTCTTGTCCCCCAGGGGATAAGACCTTTGCTGCCTGCTCCGCTCTGTTTGGGGACTAGGTCTGATTGTACCATTGAATATTCTTTTCATTGGTCTTATCAAGTGGATTACCTTTCTTTTGGATTATACATTTAAATGTATTACTTTCTGACCGGTTTCTTTGCATTTCTGTGCAGCTCAGACCTGACTCTATAAAGATATACAACTCCCATAAATGTAGAACGAGTTTGAAAAAAATGTATGTAAAATCCCTCAGTCGTCCAGGTAGAATCCATGGCAAAAAAGGAGAAAATTTAATTTGTCAACTGGACATAGTTTATTTGGTTGAATACGTTTCGCAGCTCATCCAAGCTGCTTCCTCAGTTCTCAGAGATGTGCTTCTTACTGAGCCAGTCCTTTGTTGCCTTGGCTGTATGTTTTGAGAAGAAGAAGAAGAAATCCAGATGGCAGATACAGTGTTGTAATGCATCATGTAAACTGTGTTTGGAGTTTTTGGTTCATTTTGATGGAAAGACGTCCACACAGACCAGGGCCAGTGGACAGTCTACATAAATCCAAAACAAAATCCCTGTTTGGTTGAGCTGCTATTCAAAGTAGTTGTTGCTAGCTTGATAGCATAGCTCCAGTTTGGCGATAAGGCTGTCTGCTCACAGGTTATTCCAGGATGTGTGAGCACCGAACATTATGAGCTGCAAATATTTCATCTGTTTCAAATGTCAATAGTAAATGTCAGTCTTTGCTGTTAGTGATTCATAAGAAAAGAGCCCACAGTCACTCCACCTGAGAGTGAAGCATGCCACAGAAACACACTGCGTTCAGGCTGTTAGTTTTCAGGCCAACACCAGGCTAAACCAGACTATACCAGGTTAAAGCATAGCCACACCAGGCTGAACCAGACTAAAGTAGGGCCACACCATGCTAAACCAGGCTAGACCAGGCTAAGCCAGGCAACACCAGTCTAAACCAAGTTAAACTAGGGCCAGACCAGAGCAAATCAGGCTAAACCACACAAAACCAAGCTAAACTAGAGCTAAATCAGGCTACACCAGGCTAAAACAGGCTACACCAAACTAAAACAAACTATACCAGACTAGGGCTGGGCGAAAAAAAAAAAAAAAAATCCTCTTCAGTACTGCGCGCTCTTACTGCCACACAATTGGCTGTCGATTAAAATGTGCTTGCCCTATCATCTAGAACCAAAGTTGAGATCACGATCTCCAGCCATCTCCACTCATGTCTCTGTACTTGTGATTATTCAATACATTCTGCATCTAACAGTATTTTTTTTTTTTTCTTAAGCACGCCGAGCTGGAGTTGGCTCTCGGGGACCAGTCCATTCAAAGCTTTAACAACAAACAATAATCTTAAAATCAATTCTAAAATTAACAGGAAGCAGTGCAAAGACGCAAGAACTGGGGTAATGTGCTCTCTTCTTTTGGTTCCTGTTAAAAGTCGTGCAGCAGAATTTTGGACTAACTGTAGTCGGTAAAGTGTGTTTTGTGAGATGCCAGAATGAAGTGCGTTACAGTAGTTCAGGCGTGATGAAATAAAACCATGCACGACTTGTTCAAAAAGTTTAAAAGATAAAACAGGTTTGACTTTGGATAAAAGGCGCAAATGATAAAAAAAAAAAAAAAATTGATTTTAAAACACCATTGATCTGTTTGTCAAATTTAAAATCACTGCCTAAGGTGACGCCAAGGTTGGTGACTGTGGGGCGCACATGATTTTTGATGGGTCCCAAATCAGTGAGGGTACTGCTGGATCCAAACAGTATCACCTCAGTCTTTGCTTCATTCAGTTTTAAAAGGTTTTGGGCCAACTAAGTCTTGATGTCAGATAGACAGCCAAATAGGGGTGTTAGGGGACAGTGATCCTTCTTTGCAATGGGCAAATCTGCAATCATCTGCATAAAAATAATAAAATCTGCATAAAAAACTGACAAAAATAACATGATGTTTTTACAATTCTCTGTCCAACATGTTTAAATCTTACAAAGATCACTTGATTGTGGTCAATCATGCTGAGAAAACATGGCTTTGTTCTCAATTGTGGTGAATTCACCAAAACTTTGGGAGGGAAATTTCAAATGTAGCAGGACACAGGACAGTTACAGGAGCCTCTGCAGTGTGGAGCAGGATTATTTTAACATAATTATATTTTTTCAACATGTACTTTTAGTGAACATTTATTTTGTGTTTCTACAGGGTGATATGGCGGTAAGAGGAGTTTGTACCAGATGCCCTACTTGTTACTGCGTTTTGAGGAAGAAAAGCAGCACATGGTGAGTATCTTTCTGCATGTACAATTCTAATGTTCACTGTGATTCTGTTTTGGTCCATTATTGTATTACATTAGATAGTAATAAGTGCTTTAAGTATATTTAATCTTGTGTTATTCTTGTGTCCACAGGTCACGATCACCAGCCATCTCCACTCATGTCTTTGTACTTGTGATTATTCAAAACATTTTGAATCTAATAGTATTTTTTTTTTTTTTTTTTTTTTTTTTTTGGCTTTCTTTTAAAAAGTGTTTCTATGTCTGTATTGGGGAAATAACAGGTTCTCATTGACAGTACATCACACAGCCCACTGTATAATTGAACTGCTCGGTAAATGAAATATAATAAGAGAGTGGTTTTGGCAGGCCAGACGGTTAAATTATGTTCTACGCAACCCAATTTCCCTAAAGTTATCATTACTGTTGTCATAGCAACAGGCACACTTGTGAGGAGGGTTGTGTAGGCTTCTGTTGGCCTCTGTAGAGACATGTTACATGAGGGTATGTGATAGGTCATGTTTCATCGTTGGAGTGTGGATTACTGTTCAAAATACCACGTCTTAAAGTTGCACAATGCAGCTTTTCTGTCAGGGGGCTTTTTTTCTTAACTCTCAGGTAACCTCTACAGATAGCTGACTTTTAACCTGGCTGGCAACCAAGCCCCACCACACGACATCACCATCATCCTCACGGACGCCAAAGCCACTCTATCTAGCTGCGACCGGCCCGCAGGCTCACCTGTCGGCACAATTTTTGCTAACAAGACCACAAACGACAATGGTAACTGCCTTCTCCTTCTCTGCCACCATAACAACCTCTGTGTTGCTGATACCTGGTTTCCCCGGAAATTCATCCATCACTGGACTTGGTACAGCCCAGATGGCAGAACCAGGAAAGCGCTGGACCACATCCTCATATCTCGACACTGGAAGTTGTTTGTCACCAACTGCCTTGTTTACAGAGGAGCAGAGCTTGGCAACACCGACCACCGCCTGCTGGTGGCCCAGCTTAAGCTAAAGCTGCGAGCCAACCAGCACACCAAGACCTCGCCTCGCCTGAACTCCTCCCTACTCACTGATCCAAACATCGCCGCAGACTTCAGCCGCTCTGTCCGCCATACCTTCGATGCCCTGGCCCTGGACAAAGTGACTGACTGGACAACCTTTAAGGAGAGCGTCATCCAGTCAGCTCACAACGTCCTCAGATGCTCACGACCTTCCCCGAAAAAGCCTTGGATATCGGAGAGGACACTTGACATCATCGACCGCCGGCGCGAGGCCTGACTCCGGGGCGACCTATTGGAGTACCGACGGCTGAACCACCTGCGCAATGTGGCTATAGCCGAGGACCGTGAGAGGTTCTGGAAGGCAGAAGCTGAACACCTAGAGTCCGCGTCCAACAACAACATGTGCCGGGTCTTTAGTCTGCTGCGCCAAGCCCGTAATGGTCCACGCATTAAGACAGCCCTGGTGAAAGATTCTAATTGCCACCTCTTAACAACTGAAGCAATCTGCCTCAAACACTGGAAAGAACTCTTCAGCCTCCTCCTGCAGCACAGCTCCATCCCAGCTGATTTCATCACCCCAGCCACTGCAAATGCTGCATCCACCAGCAACGCTTGCAGCACAGATCCTGTCACCCCAGAAGAAGTCAGAGCTGCTCTGAATAAAATCAACAACAGGAAGGCCCCTAGCATCTGCGCCATAACCGCTGAGATGCTGAAATCTGGTGGTGATGGCGTTGTCGAGTGGCTCACCCACATATTCAATCAGATGTGGGAGACAGAGAGGCTTCCCAGCGACTGGACCAGAGGGGTCATCCTACCCTTCTGGAAACGCAAGGGTGACAGGCTAGACTGCTGCAACCACAGAGGCATTACACTTCTCTCCATCCCCAGCAAGCTCTTTACCAGGATCTTGCTCACCCATTGAAAGCATGAATTTTGTTTCTAAGCAAGGTTAACCTTCACCTGTTCGCACATACCTATATTTAAAAGGTTGTGTTGTAACCAGTACTTCTCATATTTGACCCTATTCACCCCTGTTACTTTTGGCTCACAGAAAGTCAACATAACTCCAAGCATGACCATATATGTAGCATACTCTGGTTATTTTTTCCTCTCAGTACATAAATACCCCTGTGACCACTTGAATGTAAGCTTTTTATCCATGCATGTCTTCTGTGTACCTCCTGCTTGTAACTCCCTTAAATCTGATCAGATAAAGAACTTCTTTTACGACTCTACCTGGTCTGACGTCTCTTAACTTTTCCACCACGACTTCACCCGTGCTCTCCCAGCCATCAGAAGCAGTCGCCGTCCCCAGCAGGCTGGCTTCATGCCTAACTGCTCCACAACAGACCACATCTCCGCTGTTCGTCTGCTGATAGAGAAGACCTATGAATTCCGCAAAGACCGACATCTCTACATTGGGTTCATAGATCTGAAGGCTGCCTTTGACACTGTCTGCTATGCTTCACTGTGGAGTATCCTATAGGCCCTTGGAGCACCACCCAAGATCGTCACCCTACTCAAGCTGCTTTACAGCAACGCACAGAGCTGTGTCCGCGTTAACGGCAAAGACTCTGACTGGTTTCCCATCTCCAGTGGCATCCGTCAGGGCTGCATGGCTGCTCCCGACCTCTTCAACTGCATCATTGACCACCTGATGCTCAAGGTCTGTGAGCAGGACCCCGGAGTGTCCTTTGGCAACTACCATCTGACTGACCTGGAGTACGCTGACGACACCACTCTGCTCAGCACATCCTACAGCCAGCTGAGAGACACTCTGGGCATATACAGCGAAGAGGCAGGGAAGCTTGACCTCCAAGTGAGCTGGGCTAAGACCAAATTTATGCATGTCAGTGATGGGCCGGATCCACCCCCCCTGCAGCTTGGCAATGATATTGTAGAGCCTGTCAAGTGCTTTGTGTACCTGGGGTCCATAGTGACTGACAACGGAGACCTAAATCCAGAGATCAACCGCAGAAGAGCCCTGGCAGCATCAGCCCTGCAGTCGGTGTATTAGTGTATCTACATCTCAAGCTCAAAATGCTCACATCAAGCTCAAAATGCTCTGTTCCACCTTGTGATGCCTTGAAATGGTAGTTTTCAAGTTAACAGCTCCTTTTACCTTTATTTCAGTAGAGATTGGAAATAACAGAACTCAAATAATCAAAAATGATTCTAGTGAATCTGTGTGGACTTTAAAAACACAGTGGAGCACATGTTAAAATTATGTGAATAACATAAAACTACAACTTTAACTATAGCTACAGACTGTCCCCTGCTTAAAACTACAGACTTTACTGGAGAGCAGGCAGACAAAACAATGAGAGCACCCCACATCTCCCCTCATCTCCCGTGTGTGTGTGTGCGTGTGCGTGTGCGTGTGTGTGTGTGTGTGCGTGTTTGTTTTTATTACTATTTGGGGAATAAGACCTGACCGCACACTCACGGTGTGTGGAACAAATTTTTTGTGGGGTTCAAAATCCTGGGTCCCACAAGGGAAATCATTGGAATGGATAGAGGAGACATTGCTGATATGTCTAGTACAAAAATTTCAAGTAAAAAAAAATTCTCCACACATCACAAACACTTGACAATGTGTGCTTGAGTGTGCTTGAGATTGGCCCTCTATAGACCACAAAGGGTACTGCAGTTTTACTTTTTCACTTCAAATTCACACACTCCAACACACTCCACCCACCAATCAAACACGGACTTGTCTGTCACGTGAGATGACCCACCAGTCAAACATGGACTTGTCTGTCACATGAGATGACGTTTGCGGATGAAGAGAAGAACCAAAGACAAACTTCTATGACAAGTCAAGACAAATTTTTAATGTTTTGAAGGTAGAGCAAGCATACATAAGCTTAGCCTTCTCTGCAGTTCATCTACAGGCTATATCTGTTATTTTTAACGAATGTTAGACTAGCTGACTTAAATAGAAATGCAGTGTGTTATCATGTCTGATATTTTCTAAGCAAGAAGCTAGCTAGCAAGGGAGCTAATGTTACCCTACATATACTAACCAATTTACATGTGTTGCTAATAATGGAGCAAGGCTAGCTAACCAATTGCCATGCATGTGCTTGATTGGGAAAACATTTGATGGAAGGCAATGCCAGATTCCACTAGCTGAAATGAAAAAAGGACAAAGGAAATTTGCCAGCTACTTTTCCACTTTGTTCACTTATATGACATTTCATTGGGCCATAAAAAATACTATAAGTAGTTGTAGTCTGAGAATAAATTAGTAATTATTAACCAAGCTTCATGTCCAGACTTCAGTGCTTTGCAAACGTACACGCGATGTTAGCAATGCTAATTGGTTCACATTGGTTCACATTACAAGAAGCTAAACTGGAAGCAAAGACCGACTCTGCTATATGGATGACTGCAAACGATGTTTGCCACGTAAGCCTTTCAGTAATTTTGGTGTGAAATTTCTTCTTGTAACGTGGACCAGTGGACATTGGTAACAACGTGTACGTTTGCGAATTTCTGATGTTAAAAACGTGGCCATACAGTTGCGGGAAGCATGACTTGATGAAGTTAGCGCTAACGCTAATAATGTACCATTTTATTTCAAAATCATTTTGCCAGAAATATTGTAATGTTATTCAGAATACACTCAGATATGAATTGTTTAATTCTTGTGCGGGAAGTATTTGAGAGATTAGTGTTTTTCTTCAGTAGCAGCATGTAACAGTAGTGGAAAGTTCAATAATGTGAGCATGACTTTGGCCAGTCGAATGTTGGCTATTTCCACTAACAGATGCCATTAGTAATACAACCTTTGCATGTTATGTTGTGTACGATGAGTTAAATCGTTATAAAGTTATAAATCATTAAGGCATATCTTGTTGTGAGTAGTACTAGTGTGATTAGGATGCCACCATAAGCATGCCTGGCCATATCCAATCCAGGCCTCTAAAACAGCAGTGCTGTCAGAATTCATCGTTGCTTCTTCTATCAGACTTGTAGTAAGGTCAAGATTTTTGCAGAGATATGCATGGTTAATGAATCAGAGTTTTATCTTATTTTGGAATTGCTGGATGTAATGAATTAACTTTTTAATGTAAATACATACTGTACTAGCTGTGACTTGAACTAATGCTGACGTTGATGTTCTTCAGGGTTGTATTTCTGCAAAAACAGGAGGTTGGGTATGACTAGGTGTGCTTGACTAATGATTGAGAGCTAACATGAGTTGCCGACTGGCTGATGGTCTCAACCCAGTAGAAGACACATGCTACTGTATAGCTGTTGTGTAGTATGGTGAGTGCTACACATCCCAATTCTGAATAACTGATTCTAATTCATATTTTAGGGTGGTGGAGATTCTCCTGACATAGCCGTGGAGAACCACATCTTGCCATGCAGCGCCAACCCAGTGATGCAACAAAAAGGGGTTTCACCCCCAAACTTGCAGGTAAAAATCTGTTATCAGACTTGGATTGTATTTAGATAGTCCTTGTGTTTAGATTGATCCTATCAAAACTCACTCAACGGTGAGTGACGGAACTTTTTAAAAGCTATTTGTGATTCATACCAACCTGTGAACTCCCCTGCAAAATACTACTAAGCTAATGCTAACGTAGCATACAAACAAATGCGGTCAGCGTGACCAATAAGCAGACTTATTTAATCTCTACTTTATAGAGGGTTTGCACCACCACGTGACCCCATAGCAACAGTAACTACGCTGCCATGACACCAGACACGCTATTTACTTCTGTACAGTAGCATCATAGAAACATGGACAGGTTTTGTTGTGTATTTGGCTGTTCTAGCTGTTCTGAAAGGGATAAAACAATTTGTTTTTTCAATGTTCCTCTGGAAATTACTCATCAGGGAGCTCAAACAAGGGAATTATCGAAAAAAAGACAGGAATTATGGCTTGCAAACATAAACCGCGAAGATATTTCGAATGGTACTACCAAGACACCTGAAGTCTGCTCACGTCACTTTCATCAAGGTATTTGCTATTCAGATTGTTTCATAACTTATTTAATGAAAGAAGCACACTTACTGAACTAAAATTTCATTCATTTATCCAGGAAAACCCGCACCAGTTTACGATCCAACGAATCCAGATTGGGCTCCTACGATCAATATGGGGCACGAGTTGAAGAGCGCTGTGAGCCAAACTTCGAAAGAATCGGCCATGAAAAGATACTTGCGAATGTTAGAAAGATCCGCTCACAAAAAACGATTAATTCTAGAAGACATAGTTGTTGATAAGCAAATCAATAAAGAAAACGTCGGTCCTATGGCAAGTGACACGGGTCAGTGCGAGTTGAACAGACACGGTTTCTACTGCCACTCAGACTGCAAATGTGACGATGATTTTGACAGAAACACAAACAGAGCTCTCTCTTTTGGATATGAAAATCAAGGAGAATGAAGCTGCTACTATAGGGGGCAAAGAAGAATTTATGAGCAGTGGGAGTTTAGAGAAAGAGCCTGAAAAACTGAAGTTTTATACTGGTCTACCAACAATGGCAGTGTTTTTGGCAGTATTTGAACTAATTAGTTCAGGGCTCCCTTTAAGAGACTCACTGACCAAATTCCAGCAACTTCTTCTCACCCTGATGAGGCTTCGTTTGAACTTGTCTGTTCAAGATCTGGGATACAGGTTTGGTATCCACTCAACAGTTTCAAGGGTCTTTCAGAACTGCATTAACGTCATGTACTCTAGTATGGATTTCCTAATTCATTGGCCAGACAGAGAGCAACTGAGACTTACTCTACTGCCAAATTTTTGATTGGTATAACACCCCAAGGAACTGTGTCATTCATTTCCAAAGGTTGGGGTGGACAAACCTCAGACAAGTTTGTCACAGAGCACTGTGGATTACTGAAGAACCTGCTTCCTGGTGATCTTGTCTTGGCAGATTGAGGATTTGATATTCAAGACAGCTGTGGTCTTTTTTGTGCAAGGCTACAAATTCCAAGTCTTACCAAGGGCAAACCCCAGTTGTCACCATTGGATATTGAGGAAACAAGGTCTATTGCTAATGTGAGAATGCATGTGGAGAGGGTTATAGGCTGTGTGCGTCAGAAATATACAATACTAGGACACGGGGTTGTTCCCATTGACTATCTTCACACAAGTGATTCCAATCCTTGTTCACTGGACAAAATAGCATTAGTCTGTTGTGCACTGACCAACTGCTGTAAGTCAGTTGTTCCTGAGGATTAGCTGCTTATATATCACTTATCTGACTTAATAGGTTTAAATTTTTTGGTGTATGTGTTTAGATAGTTTGATTGTTTTAAAAATGCCAAAGCACAACAAAACCAGTTGAAATGCATGGTGCTAGTTAATCTTCAAATATTTCAAAGTTGAAAACCAGAGGTGTTGTGTTTCTGTTAATTCAAGTTGGTATTTTGTTGAATTACACAATGTGGATAAATGCACATGTTCTAATAATTTATTATAATTGAAATGTATCAAATTATAACAATGCACAAAGAATGAGTGTATATTTGTATATATAACAACAAGATAATGGATAAAAGCAGTTTGTTAATTTATTTGTTATTAAAAAGAGGCTTTCCAAAATACTGTTTTGTTTTGACTCTTTCAAAATAAGAATTCTTTGTGAACTTATTAAACAGGGCCATATATATGCCAAATATGTCAACAAGCTAAGATAGAAGCAATCTGAGAATTTTAATGTTATAAATTATTAGGCAACATAAAGAAATATGTGTGGTTCCTACAATAGATTTTTCACTCCAACCCTAGAACTTTTTCATTCAAACTTGATCTATAGGTTTCATCTTCAGTCAGGGCATGTCCAAGCCTTTTGATTTGGCTTTCTTGACAGCCCAGAGCACTTCATATGAAATCTATGGAATAAACATGAAGTGTTATTGCAAACTAAAACTAGTGACTCACAAAGGTTTACTCTGCAATAACAATAAAGAAAGTTATCTGTCTTTCTCCTTGTATACCACTTGGCTAATAGCTCTGGTAGTATACCTGCCACATAAAATTCCTTTGCTTTGACTAAATTAACTAAAATAAATTGTGTATCTCGCTGCACTGTCTGAATGTAAATATCTGAAGGGGTCCACACAACAAAGTCAGCAAACTCCATATCTGTGACAGCAAGTTGGAGTTGAACTTGTGAATAATACGGGTGTCCATGATCTAGTTGTAATGTACCATCAGCTGTTTTGATTAGGCATTCAATGGCCTCAGTGATACCAGACTCTCTAAACACTATATGGACACTTGATTTCCACACATTCAGAACCGTGGCACGAGCAAGAACATATTGCATCTGGGCTGGCACCTAGGTGAGAGTAGTCAGGATTGATGACAAAACCAGAGTCCTTTACTGAGAAGTCCTTATGCCAGCCTTGCATAACCTCAAAATTAAAGTGTAATTTCTGTAGTTACTAAAATTAAACACCAAGAAAAGCCATGGACTGTGAACTCATTTAAGATTTTTCCATACTTGTTTGTACAATTTCAGTGCTTTGCTTTCATGTGTAGAACCCCATTCTGTTGCCTTTGTCGAAAACTTTGACCCATAGCACAGATCCTTGATGAGGCTGATTGATGGTGATGTGGGGTCAGTATGACAAGCTTGGTGAAACTTGCTAGCTGTTACTCTCCCAGCTCGCATTTTAAACCACAAAGATGATTTGCTCTGGCTCCTTGTAGCTTCTTCAACTGACTGACACTGCTCTGGTGTAATGGCCATTGAAGCAAAAGTTTCTTTTGATTTTTCCAACAAGTCCAGATTGCAAAGTTCACTATCATACAGTCCAGTTAGTGGTTTAGGTATATCTAAAACTTCTGATTTTGGTTTGCAGTTACTGCTGTAGGGAGGAATTAAAGACAAAATAGCTGGGTGGGTATTGGATTCATTCAAGGCCTCGAAAAATTTCTGAATGTAAGCTTGTGCTGGAGCATAATAGTCAGATTGAGCATTTAAAGTCGATTTTGTACTACCAGTATCTTGCTGCTTAGGAGGAGCAGAAAGTTCAGATATTTGGGCATCCAGCGTATATCTCTTGGCCCTTGAGGATGTAAAATCAATGTCTCTGAGTTCCTGATAAGGTACTTTTGCCACAGATGTCGGCATCAACCATGTACAAGGGACTGAAGTGCACGACATAGATCGTTTCATTTGTACTCCTGCTTCCATGGCAAACAGAATCGCTGCTACGTGAGAACATGTTCCTTCTAAGCCTGCCGACTGCATGTACAATTGCAGTGGGCAATTGTACATGCAGTGGGCTGTTATTATCGTCCCTTGCTGCGATCCAGGGCTTCAGAGGTGTCTCATTCAATTGCTGAGAGTGGTTAACCTGCCCGAAAATAACATTAGATACATTTTTCGCCTTCGGTTATAAACAAACAAATATCGCGTTGAAATTTTGGAACACAGTTACCTTTCCGATCAAAACCTTGACATTACTGCTAGCTTTTCCCACATAAACACATCTCACCCACCCAGCAACAAAATACTGGTACGCCTCCAGGCTTTTATAAGCCTTAATCTGCTCTTTTGTGTAGCTACTGGTCGCAAAGATCAAGTAGTTTGAGATATCCGGAAATTCTACTTCTGGCCATGATTTTATCGAATCCGAGTAGAAACTGGTGCTCACATTGTAAGGATCAATATTAGAGATTGATTTTAGCTTTTCCAAGTAGTTTTTTCGCTGATCCGAGGCTAGAGAATCCAGATATTTCAGGAGAGATGGAACACGCTCATTCGGTTTAGCAGCCATGTTTGATCTCGGGTGCCCGGTGTCATGGCGGCGTAGTTACCGTTGCTATGGGGGTCACGTGGTGGTGCAAACCCTCTATTTTAGTTAATGCCTCAACTGAACCTTTTGCTGAGGACATTCGTATTGAATTAATACATTTGTTGTGCCGCTTTTGACATGGCACTTTTCTGTTACTTTTTCAGCACAAAGCCCAAGCGGCTATGGCTATTCTGAATTGACCCGATCCCTGTTGCGCAACAAAACATATCTGAGTATTTATTTTTCCATCATGGTAAAACTGAACTACATTATGACTTTGATTTATAAATTTAAAGGCGCACTGTTTTTTTGTTTTTTTTTTATTGTATTTTGATTTAAGCTTATTGTTATTGATGAAATGTGATGAAATCATTATCTCTGATGAGCAAATGTTTATTGCTTATGTATATTGCTATGAACTATGGCATTGAATAATTTATTACTGTTTATTTATTGACCATAGGTCAATTTATTTATTGACCATAGGAGCTTTGACCGAAAGGCCAAGATCGTTAGTGGCTGGGCTCTCCCTTAGACATAGGGTGAGGAGCTCATTCACACAAGAGGGGCTCGGAGTAGAGATATAACATACATTTTATTACCTATTTATTACAGTTTATTATCTATATCCCTCTAATATATACATAAGGAATATCTATTGAGCTCATATAATATAATTTAATACAATACATTTTGAACTGAATTTTTGGTTTCTGTGGTTTTATTCACACCCGCTGACTCCTGCCATTCCTCCTTCTGATCTCCCCCTAGGTTGCAGTCAGTTCCTTAGCCCCTAGTGCGTTACAAATACATACTTTTTGATACAGTGAAACTAGGGTGTGTATCCAAAACAGTTCCCTTTCGCACAATCTCAATCAGTGTCACCACCTCTGGGCAATTTCACTTGTTCAATACCCTGAAAACGCAGGGAGGAGACAGTATGAGCATATTCTATGAAGTGACAGACTACAGGATGGTTGTTCGGATCAGCTCATCTGATTGAGCTTTTGTGTCCACTGATCCTTTCCATAGTTTCCATCTTTAAGTGGTGCCAAACGGATATGCTTTTGTTCTGTGTTTCCACTTGCCTTGACTACCTTGCTGCAGAGATACAACCTCTAATCTACTTCATGTGTAGAAACCTCACTGTTATTAATCCCTAGGGTGTTGGATGTTACAGTTGCCTAGTGACACAAAGGTACTAAATAGAGTATCAAATATACATAGCATAGCATACAAATCTTGCCTATAATGCCTGCACCATACATGATCCAAAATGACTTTCACCTAACTAATGACCATAGGACATATCGTGTAGAATCCCTCAGTTGTCCAGGTAGAATCCATAGCAAAAGGAGAAATTTAATTTGTCAACTGGACAGAGTTTATTTGGTCGAATACGTTTCGCAGCTCATCCAAGCTGCTTCTTCAGTTCTGGTCAGATGCTGGAGGACACTGCTTTATATCTGCTTGAAGGGAGGAGCTTAATTACAATGAAAATTACTCTGAGACAACACATATATGTTTACAGTTTCTGTTAGTCAGGTAAGTCTATTCAATATGGAGTGATTACAGTTTCTGTTAGTTAGGTGTGTCTATTCAATATGGAATGCGAGTGGGGTGTAGTTAGCATATCCATTCAGGGCCATGATGGGTGTTTTCACACCTCTGGACTTGACCTGGCTAGTCCCATTGTTTTCTCTGCTTGTTTTGATTTAGGTTTGAGGATAGAGTTATAGATGGGAGACAAATTATATCTGAGACCTCCATTTCTGTTCAAGGAAGGATTCTCTTTCTTGACAAAAAATAGCCTCTTTAACTCCCCTCTCAAACCAGTTCTTTTCTCTGGCCAAGATCTGGACCTCACTGTCCTCAAAGGAGTGGCCTGTGGCTTTTAGGTGGAGAGGTACGGCAGATTGCAGCCCACCCTGGTTTTCCCGCCTGTGTTGATACATTTGTTTGAAAAGTGGCTGTTTTGTTTCTCCAATGTAGCGCTCACTGCAGTCTTCACTACACTGAATGGAGTAAACCACATTGCTTTGTTTGTGGCTCGGTGTTTTGTCCTTAGGATGGACCAGTTTTTGTCTTAAAGTGTTTGTGGGTTTGAAATAGACTGGGATGTCATGTTGTCTGAAGATCCTCTGTAGTTTTTCGGAAACGCCAGCCAGGTAAGGAATAGTTACACCCTTTCTCCTGGGCTCTGGTTCTCTGTTGTCCTGTTTCTTTGCTCTCTTCGTTTTATTGAAAGCCCATTTAGGATATCCACAAACAGAGAGGGCTTTCTCCACGTGTTGTTCTTCTTTCTCCTTTCCCTCTGTGCTTGTAGGAACCACTTGGGCCCTGTGTTGTAATGTCCGAATGACTCCCAGTTTGTGCTGCAGTGGGTGGTGTGAATCAAAAAGCAGATATTGATCGGTGTGTGTGGGCTTCCTGAAGACCTCTACCTGGAGTCGCCGGTCTTCTCTTATCGTTACTGCACAGTCTAAGAAGGCCAATGTGTTGTCCTTGGCATCTTCACGTGTGAATCTGATGTTCGGATCTACAGAATTGATATGTGCAGTAAAAGGTTCCAAATCTTGAATTTTGATTTTTGAAAAATTATCATCAACAAAGCGATACCAGTGCGTGGGTGGAGTGCCTGGATATGAGGCCAGGGCACTCCTCTGAACTGGAAATAGGTGGTACTGAAACAAATTTTGTTTACACAAACAGTGGATCTGTAGAAGTGTGTCTTTACCATGGCTAAACCTCCTTGTCAAAGCCTGATCTCATCAGATACAGTATGAGAGGCTAAGCAGGGCCGGGCCTGGTTAGTATTTGGTTGGGAGACCACTGGGCAAATCAGGTACCACAGTGAGGCTGCTGTTGTGTCCTTCGGCAAGACACTTCACATTGCCGAGTATGAAAGTGGTATGTGCGTGAGTGTTGGTCGGTGCAGATTGGAAGCCTCGCTTCTGCCAATCTGTCCTAGAGCAGCTGTGGTTATACCACCAATGAGATTGGAGTGAATCAATAATGCAGAAGTTGTAGAGCAACTTTGATCATCTGAAAAAGCTGTATATAAGACAAATGCATTATATTAGTATTATTATTATTATTATTTATAAAGCACACAGCTCGTACAGGCTGCTCTCTAAAGAAGCCCATGCTCATATAAAATTAAGGCCTATTCATGTGAGTGGTGAGTCCAGCCGTGATTTCACCATTTACTCATACATTATTGAATTGTGTGATTTGAGCAGTTTTTTTCCTGTATCCTTGGTGACTCTGTTTGGAGGTAGCTATGCTAGCCAGCTAGCTCTGAAATGCTGCAGACTTTTTACAACAATGCAACAGGCTGTCTTCACCAAATATGCCAGAAGACAGGGTTGGGAGGGTTACTTTAGAAATTTATTCTGGTAAAGTTACTAGTTACCCCTTAAAATATATATTCAGTAACGTAATCCAAGTACCATAATATTCAAGTAATGTAACTTGAATACTTTCAATTACTTTTGGATTACTTTAACACCAAATATCCTATAACAACAACAAAATAAATATCAATAAAATGACTTACTTTTGTCCATTATAAAAGAAATTGAGGAAAGCTATTTTGGGCAGTAGTTTATAGTCCTACAATGAAAGTGCACATGTCTTGACCACATAGCACAGTTTATTAAGAAAGAAATAAGCTCCTTTTACATAGCACACATTATTTTAAAGAAATCCAGTGGTCACCTTCAGCATTTTCAACAAAAAGGTGTACATGTACAGAACAGTATACAACACAGAAATACAATGTGCTCATTACTCCGTAAACACAAAATTATCTTATTTTAGTTTTAGATAGATAGATAGATAGATAGATAGATAGATAGATAGATAGATAGATAGATTTGGTCATTCACATTCAGAAACAATATATATTTTTCAATATATTCACAACAACCAAAAAGGATTGGGCTGAAGCGTATTGCTTATATAAGCCCACCCTGATTACCACAGTAACTCAACATTCTCCCGTTAACAATAACGTAACAATATTCAATCAATTCAGTCACTGAACACAAAATACATATTTCATCTCAGTTCATAGCAATTACAAATGGTTATAACCATCAATTAACAAACATTTAAATTTTTTCTTAAATTTTGACAGAGTATTTGTCAGCTTTAGTTCATCTTTCAGACCATTCCAGAGTTTTGTTCCTAATACAGACACACATCTTTGCCTAGTGTTCGTTCTTGCTTTACCACGTTCAAATTGTAATGTACCTCTAAGGTTATATCTGCTATTTCTTAATTTAAAAAAAGCTTGAATCCTTGATGGAATATCATTACTTACAACACGAAATAGTATTATCAGTATTTTAAATTTTACAATGTCAACAAATGTTAATATGTTAGATTTTATGAACAGGTCATTAGTGTGATCACGGAATCCTGCTTTATTAATTAGTCTGACAGCTCTTTTTTGTAATTTAATTAGAGGGTCGATGTATGTTTTACATGTGTTTCCCCAAATCTCACAACAATAGGAGAGATAAGGAAGCACAAGTGATGAATACAATATGTGAAGACATTTCTTATTCAAAGTATGTTTAGCTTTATACAGTATACCAAGTGTTTTTGAAATCTTACCCCTGATGTACTGTACATGTGGTTTCCAACTGATCTGATGGTCTATGATCACTCCCAGGAACCTTGTTTCATAGACCCTATTTAGATCTATTTAAATTCCATTCCAAATCAATTTCACATTAGAGTTTACCTTGTTGGATCCAAAAATCATGAATTTGGTCTTCTTTTCATTCAAAGATAACTTATTTGAATCAAACCATTTTTTAAACTTTGTTAACTCCATTTCTACCTGTGTAATTAACTGAGCAATATCAGGTCCTGAACAAAATAAAGTGGTATCATCTGTGAAAATTACCAATTTCATTATCTTTGATATTTTCGATATGTCATTCAAATAGAGAATAAATAATTTAGGTCCCAAGACGGAGCCTTGGGGAATTCCACATGTAATTTTTTTCTGATGTGATATTATTCCATTGATTTCCACATTGATACCTATTACTCAAATAGCTTTTTAACCAATTATTAACAACCCCTCTAATCCCATAACAGTCACACTTATGCAAAAGTAAATTATGGTCAATAGTATCAAAAGCTTTTCGTAAATCAATAAAAATTCCAACTGTATTTTCCTTGTTATCCACAGCAGCTGATACATTCTCAATAAAATCTATTACTGCTAGAGATGTTGATCTATTATTATGAAACCCATACTGTTGATCAAAAAGAATGTTATATTTTTCCAAGAAACTGTCCAATTGGTGTAAAAAAATGTTTTCTAATATTTTTGAGAATTGATCCAATAATGAGATTGGTCGATGATTATTTATCTCTTGTTTGTCCCCATCTTTCCAGATTGGAAGGACTTTGGCCAGCTTCATCTTGTCTGGAAATATTCCATTTTTAAAAGAACTGTTGGAGATGTATGTGAGAGGCTTAACAATGGAGTGGATCACCTCCTTGATTATTGACATATCTATATTATTACAATCTGTTGATCTCTTTCTCTTACATTTCCTCACGACCTCTAACACGTCACTCTGACACACTGGTCCAAGGTACATTGAATTTGGGTTTGTGTCAGTGTCAGGGTTTTCCTCTTTACCTGGTGATTGTTGTATTTGCCTAGCTAAATTTGGTCCCACATCAACAAATAAATTATTAAATTTGTCTGCAATTTCTTGAGCATCACTGGTTACTTTACCATTCTTTGTTATTATTTGTGTTATGGAATATATAGGACTGTGCTGGTCAATCACCTCCTTAATGACTGCCCAAGTTGCCTTGATATTAGTTTTAAATTTCTGGAGCAGCATGCAGTAATAATTCTGCCTCTGCTCCCTTAGAACTGATGTCAATCTGTTTTTATAGTCTTTGTACTTCCATTCATTTTCTTTAGTTGGGCACTTGATGAATTTTTTATATAGTGAATTTTTCTTTCTACATTAATTTTCCAGACCTCTGGTCAGCCATGGCTTATGCCTGTTTTTATGTTTAATTTTAATTTTCCTTATTGGGCAATAATGATTATACAGTGACAAAAATGTATCAAGAAATGAGTTATAGGAGTCATTGGTGTCTTCGACATATACCTCCCTCCAATCATGGTTACCAAGTGCCTCTTTAAAGGCCTTAATGGCTTCAGGATGTTTCCTTCTCTGCCACTTATACACATCTACTTGATTTGTCTTCAACTTAAATTCAAATATAACAAAAACTGGCAGATGATCACTTATATCTGTCAGAAATAATCCACTTTTAAATTTTTGATCAGTTAAGTTAACAAAGATGTTATCAATCAAAGTTGCACTGTCATTAGTTATTCTACTGGGTTTTGACATTAGAGAGTACATACCTAAGCTGAACATGTTATTAATAAAATCTGTTGTTTTAGTGTGTTCACAGGACTTTAGCAGGTCGATATTAAAGTCCCCACATACCAACAGATTCCTATTATGTTGTTTAGAATATAACTCTGAGATTTTATTATTAAATTCATCAATGCATGATCCTGGAGTCCTGTAAATACAACTACTGAATAAACATTTTTTTAACAATTCATTTCTTAATTCAACTGACACATTCCATTAATTCATCAACAAAAAATGTCATTGTATCAATGACTTTACATTGCATACCCCTTTTTACAAATAAAGCAACTCCACCTCCCTTTTTGTTATTTCTATTACATGTGAATAAATCATAATCTTCTAAGGTATTATTCAAATCCTTATCCTCGCACAACCAACTCTCAGAAATAGCTACAACTGTGAATTTGAACTTAAAATTGTTTAAATAATCCTTGATTTTGTCCGTATTTTTATAGAGACTCCGACTGTTGAAGTGAATCAAAGAAAATTGTTCAGTCAATGCACTGAGATCTTCTTCAGTGTAATATCCACAGTTTAAATTTATATTCTCGGACAAATAAGCATCAGGATCAATATCAGTTTCCAGGTCATAGGACTTGTAGTGCTGGAACTCAAATGTTGTAAAGTTTGTCTGGTCCTTCATTTTAGTTATTATTTTACAATACCCCGCAGGTCACTGTTTCCTCTCATGGCTTTACTTAAATTTGTCCAAGTCTTCCATTTCTCTTATTGTCAGAATTTTGGCCTGCTCCGGAGTTCCATTAAGTTTGATCACTACTTTACAGTTTCTTGTCCATGTATCCTGGATTTTCTTTTGTTTCTTCAGTAGCCTTGCCTGCCATGCCAGCTCTGAATTTTTTCTTGTAAGATGTTCATTCACATAGACTCCAGAGCCTTTGAGATTTTTGGTTAACTTTAGCACTTCTACTTTATGTTTGCGGTTAACAAATCTCAATATGATCTTAGGGCTGTTTCCTTGCTTTTGGGGGAGAGTGTGGCAAGCAGAAATGTTTTTACTTTCTAGAGGGATGCCTTTACTCTGAAAGAAATTAAAGACTTGTTGTTCAAGTGTGTGTAGTTCACCTGTTGGAGTGTCTTCTCCATCCTTTTCTCCTGCTGTTGTCCTGGCATAGGTGCGATGTCTTGTCACCAATCCAGTAATCAACAAATCATCCATCCGAGTGTATTGTTCCAAGTCATCCACTCTTTTTTGTAGTTCTTCGATCTTCTTATCTTTTTCCTTGATTATATCCCTCAGTTGCCACACTTCTTCAATTAACTTCACCAGATCTTTTTGCTTCACCAAAGCACTCAACTCTTGTGACATCAGGTTGAGTGATTTCTTTACTTCTTCCATGTCCTCTGCCATTTTCTTCGCCATTTTTAATCCTTGGTCAGGTTTTGTTGTTGAGATGTATTGTTGAGCAAACTCACTTAGCTGAGTACAAGCACATGTCTTCAAAATGACTCCCAGGTTTGTACCTTACCAAAATTCCCCCCAAGTAGGAGAGGCAAGTGTTTAAAGTCTCACAAATGCTTAGTTTGGAGCTTGGATGGTACTTCTTCTGGGTGATATTTAGTGGATTGTCAGAGCTGAACAACCCAGCTTGCCACAGCAGCAGCCATCTTGAGTGAGTGCTTTTTAGAAGCACTCACAATTTGTAAACAAATCAGACTTTTTTTTAAGTCCACATCAAAATGAATGTACAGTACTACAATTTAAGACCACAAAGAAAAGCTTACAATGCGAAATAATAGTAATAATAATAGCACAAATTAAAAGTCAAGCAGTGGTAGAGTATGCTTAATTCAGTAACTAATTAAGTAATATAATAACAATAACAATACCCATCATCATAAAAGTTATCATTAGTGGCACTAGTGATGGTTGTAATATATATATATATATTTGAAGTAGATAAGTACAATTAAAAGTTTTTAGGAGGGCAAGTACATTTTCTGTGTGTAGTTTAAACAACTGTCATAACTATAAGCCAAGTGACTGGTAAACAAGGTCACAGTTCATTTGTTAGTTTCAGTTTAGTGTTAGTTAGTCTAACACAGGGGTCGGCAACCCGCGGCTCCAGAGCCGCATGTGGCTCTTTCATCGTTCTGTCGTGGCTCCCTGTAACTTTGGAAAATAATAATGAGTATTTAATTACATTGTATTTTTATTTGTTCGTTTTTAAATGTAAATCTAAAATTGTAGATAATGGTAATCTTGTAACATTTAAATAAAACGTTTTTAATATTTTTGTCGCTCAAAACGTGCGTCAAAGCCGCCGATGTGCGCCACCCGGCACACACTGGCAGCCCGGACTTACCGGCACCTACATCAGCAGTATGATTTTCGGCCCAGTGATGGATAAATCCAAGAAAAGAAAAGTTTCTGAAGAAAACAGAACGCTTAATGCTACGTGGGCAGATTCATTTGCTTTCACGGCTGATGAGACTGGTACACGCGGTACACGCGACAGTGGATAATTTAAGTTTGGATTTTTATTTCCTACGAGGAGGACTCAAATAATAATGTGTTTAATGCAGCTTTGCGCAGATTTGTTTACGTTTTACAGAAGCGAAACGTAAAACCACATGGCTCATTTGCATAAACTTGAAGCTCTGAAAAAACAGCTCGCTCCTTGTGCCGCTGATGCGGTCAGCTTCTGTCGGACTAAAGGGCAGGACTCAGTGGAATATGCGTGTTCTTTCTGTGACTGAGGGATGTTCTGCCTATGGTGAGTCTGTTCTGTGCTTCTATTGCGTTGGAGATGGTTCATGTTAAACTTTTCAGAGATTATACGTGTGCAGGTCGTACGTGTGCAGCGCAGTTCTTCATTTCACTCATGCACTTTATTTATGTTGGCTACTGTTGTGATGAAAAGACTGAAAGGTGTAAATAATTCTCTTAAGACTCGCGCTTATGAGCTGTAGTGGAGGATGGTGCGATTGTTGTAGTCCGTTTTCTGGGAGTTGTAGTTTTGCCTGTAGTTCCCCTGGTTAGCACTGGTTTAGATGTCAAAAGGGTTTTGTGGCTCCGGGTGTTTTCTTTTCTGTGGGAGGCGGTCCAAATGGCTCTTTGAGTATTTAAGGTTGCCGACCCCTGGTCTAACAAGTGCATGTGTAATATCGACGATATTACAACAACTGTCAATGTCGACGCATGTTTTGCAAAAAATGCCACCCAGTCCCCAGCATCACCACATACAGTCCCAAAATAGTTTTTAGAGGATGTAATAGGACCTGTATTAACAGGTTTGCTAGCTAACTAGTTAATATTAGCAGTCTTACCTGTAAATGTTTCTTCAGATTGGAAGTAGAGTCCTTGGACGATGACAGGTGTTTCACAGCTGGAAGGCACAATTTGCATTGCACGGTGGTGTTGTTCCCCTCGTCTTCTTTAAAAATAAAATGATGGCGAAATTTCCACCCGCTAAATGCGTTCTTCTCGGTCGAAGCCATGATGCCAGTTGCAAGTTTGTTCCATAGTAGACTACTGTCAGACGCGCATGTCTGTATGACAGTTTGTTCTGTTTTCCCTCCATCTCCAGTTTGAAAACATAAATAACATAAAGTGCCGTCAAATTGTAATCCTGCTAAATAATCCCTGTTTTTACTAAATGTAACTGTAATCTGAGTACGTCTTCTTTCCTTGTAACTGTAACGGAATACAGTTACCTTTTTTTTGTATCCTTTTACTTAACGCCGTTCCATGTATTCCGTTCCATGTATTCCCAAGCCTGTCAGAAGACATTCCAGACTGAATGTCCCGTCTCATCACCAACTGAAACAACAGAGTGGAGAGAAAGAGGCTTTCCTGTTGTGTGTCCAGAGCTCACTTGCTCTCCCTGGTGGCTGCTGTGATGCTGTAGGACACAGAGCATACAGAGGAGGAACACTTGTGTCTTCAGGGCTGTTACTCCCCTCAGACTGCCCTGACACTAGATCTGATCTAGCTCTTGAGCTGCACTGAGACTTTTGTTTGAGCTTTTCTTTTGTTATTTCATGTATTATTTATTATTGTATTTCACAGCTTAAATTGCCCCTCACAGACAGATAGTGATTTCGATTGATTGATAATCAGCATGTTTCCTTTCAAACATGCTTATAATCGTGTACATCCTGATTTTCAAACCATGGAATCATAAGGAGGCAGTAGGTTTAAATGTGACTAGTGGAGTTGTCACAATGCTGGTGCTGTTGGCACCTCCGATGGATCACTGATTGAAGGGGCCATATTATGTTTTTTTTTCTGAGCTCTTGAGCTGCACTGAGACTTTTGTTAATGTAGTTTCCTCATCAAAAACAGACCTGGAGTTGTGTTTTGTTTCATTCACAGATGTTTAAAACACAAACTCTGCATATTTAGGCTGAGTTCTTCTCTCAAACAGAAAACACTCTGTTCTACCTTGTGATACAATTGTGGTAATACAGAAAGTGCTCTACTGGGTTTTTAAACTCCGTACACCTACATTTGGTTAATTGCAGCCCTGGAATTGATCATCTCTACTGAATTAAATGTGAAAGGTGTCTGTTAACTTGGAAACTACCACTAGCTGACATCACAAGGTGGAAAAGAGCATTTTTAACTTTGGAGATGTAGACAGACTAATAATGCAGGATTGCTCAAACGTGTGTTTGAATGAAACCAAACACAACTCCAGGTCTGTTTTTGATGAGGTAACAGTATTATAACATGACTTCAAGCTCACCAGAGTCAATTTAGCATAATATGGGACCATTAAGAAAATAAAATTGTAGAGAGCAGTTTGCATGTACCGGCGGTGAAATGGGAGTTGATCGGCAATATGGCGCCTTGAAAATAAAAAATGTAGACAATTTAAAGTGATTAAAGATTGCTCTAATATGCACAAAACACTCCAAATACACCTTCAAATGGGTAAATTAGAAGGCAAAACAACTACAACATGGTTAAAAGCTCGCTGGTAAATTTAGCAAAATAGGTCTGCTTTAAATGTACTAATTTACAGTCCCATACCCCAGCTTTAACTGGGCAACTGGCCATCTGCATGTTTTATAACTATGGATACCAGAGAGAAAGACCTTGCCAATTCCTTGTCAAACACAGCCCACGCACAGAAGCCAACCCAGTGAGGAGAATGTGGTGAATTCAATAAAGAGTTGTTTGTGTGATCTCTATCTCTACTTCAGACCATCTCCACTGTTCATATCACTGACAACTATCAACATGTCTCCAACTAGGCCTGTCACAATAACACAAGTGCAATATATTTCTTAAGTAAATATAGACAATAAACAGTAATACTGAAAGCAAACCATAAAGCAGAATTATCCACCCAAAAGTATTCTAAATGTGCAATATTGTAAATATTGAAAAGGCATGACCTGCAATAAATAAATGACAAAAAGCAACAGTTAAAAAAGCTAGTATAGCTTTGTGTTTATAATGATTCATAGTTCAACCTTCATAATTCAACCTTCTACAGCTTAAAACTCAACATAACACAGAAGAATAACCACAATATCCCCACTAGTACAAAGAAAAAGCCCGGCAATAAATATTCCCCTCAAAATGTGTTTTCCATCTGTCATGTATTGAACGATACAGTATTAATTGTGACAAGCCCATCTCCAACCACATGTCTCCTTGTTCGACTTCACACAAATGTTCTGTCTGGGTGCTGTTTGGGTGCTCTTTAGGCTCTGTCTGGCTGCTGTTTGCACTCTGTTTGGGTGCTCTTTGGGCTCTGTCTGGGTGCTGCATATGTAGGCGCGTGCAGTTAGCCGGCTGAGTGACGGCTCGTGCTGATGGGAAGCAAAAAGCAGCCTCATAAGCATCTGTTCAATGGCAATTAGTGAACACACACAAGAGAGGGATCGATCCAGGAACGCCATTGATTTCCTTTAGTCCAGCACTTGTCCCATTCAGGAAAATTGAACAAGACGGATGTGAGGGGCGGTGTGAGGGGCGGTGTGAGGTTCGGCAGTCGCCATGGTTATCACATGTGGCTAATTGGGGACAAATGGAGTAGGAGAAAGGCTGGTCTGAACACGCACAAGTGTCTGACTCTGTAGAAGTCACTCTCTGGTCCACTGACTCCCCAGCCTCTGTGCTCCTCTCCTCTTCTCTCTCTCACTCTGCTCTCTCTCCTCTTTACTGTTTTTCTCCTTTCTCTTCTCTCCTCTTTCACTCTCAGCCTCTCCTCTCTCTCTTCTTTTCTCTCCGCTTCTCTTCTTTTCTCTCTCTCTCCTTATCTCACATGCCTCTCTCCCTTCTCCTCTCCTCTCTGGGCTAATGACACAAGCTTATGAACTCCTCAGCTCCTCATCCTCTCCTTTTCTTCTCCTCTCTCCCGTTGATTTTTCTCCTCCTCTTTCTCTCTCCTCTTTCACTCCTCTCTTTCTCTACTCTCAGCCTCTCTCCTCTCTCTCTCTTTCTCTCTGCTCTTTCCTCATCTCACACTCCTCTCTCTCTACTTTCTTTCTCTGTTCTCTCTCTTCTCATCTCACAGTCCTGTCTCCCGCTCCTCCCATCTTTCTCTCCTATCTTTATTCTTTCTCTTCTACTGATCTCTCTCCTCTGTCTCCAATCTTTCCCTCCACTCTGTCCCTCTCATATCTTACTCCTCTCTTCCTCCCTACTTCTGTATTTATTCCTTTCCTCAGCCTCTCCTCTTTCTCTCTCCTCTGTCTCTTCTCTTTCTCTCCACTCTCTCCTTCTGTACTCTCAGCCCTCCACCCCCCTTTTTAGCCTCCATCTCACTCTCTCTTCTATCACTTCTTTTACCGTTCAGACTGGTCATCTCTTCTCTCACTCCTCTCCCTCTCCACTCTTAGCCTCTCCCCTTTCCTTCTTCTCTTTCTCACCACTCGCTCCCTCTCATCTGTCACTCCTCTCCCCCCTGCCCAGTGTGTGTCTTTCTTTTACAATTCTCTCCCTCTTGTCTGCCTCTCTTCTTTATCCGTTCTTTCTCTTTCTCTCCTGTTAATTCTCATCTACAGCCCAGGATCCATTTGTTGGTTTAACAAATGAGCTTATTGGTCATCCATCATTTAGAACAAAATCAAACTGGCCTCACCTCAGATTAGCAGACTTTAGTGGTTTGCTCATTGAGTCGGCACAAATCCATGTATTTTTCATCCTCTGTTTTTTCCCGTTCTTTTCATTGCCATTGTTTTGATACAGACATTTTCCGAGCTTGTTAAAGTTGTTTCCCCTTACCATTTACTCATGCAAAGTTTTACTTGGAGTGATTTAGCAAACTTTAATTTGGCAATCTTTAATTTTCAGAACACCACGGTACACGCCTAACCTTGCACAGCAAGATGGATTCCCATGATTTGTGACGAATGAGATGCCCCCACAGGAGGGTGGTGACGAATCACGTCGCAGCAGTGAGGCTTGTGTGGAAGAAAAAGGCGAAGCGCCCAAATGAACCAAAACAAACATGGCGATGCTTGCAGACATACTTCAGCCTGTTTTAGTGTCAATACTACAGGACTATTTAGTTTGTGAAAAACATGCAAATGGTAAACGTGTTGTGCATTTGTGCTTGGTGGAACTAAAAGTTAGATTATTTGGTTTGTTCCGCTGTTATGACACTTCGGCCAGTCAGATTCAAATAATTATATGTATCACTACGGTGACAGTTCTGAAGATGGCTCGCAGCTAGCAGCCAAAACATGTCAACAAGGTAAATACAAGTTACTGTATTGTCTTTAAAAAGAACCTAAGAAGTTTATATGTATCACCAATTTTTTTCCTAATCGGTGATACACGTAGGATTCGCCAGCATTGTGTAGTCATTTTGTTGTGATGACGTTTGCGCTGACGTCAGCTTCCATTTGGCACCACAGTTTTCTAACACAGAAGTCAGCGGACTTCTTTCTTTTATTAAGTCGTTTTAGATTAATGTGCTTTAAAATATGCTAATTATATCATAAAGCTCCTAGGCACAAGAACTATATATCTGCTTTGAGGAGTTGCACATATGCAGTTGTTACCTCCTCAGGATTATGGGTTCAGCTCCTGGCAATGAATGTCTCTTCCCTCTCTCTCTATTTCACACTACAGCTGTCCTGTCCAATGAAGCCTTCAGACCAGAACATAAATACAAGTCTTTGTAAAGTATTGGAGAGGAGTGTGTTCTTGGGCCTGCCACTTTCTCTCCTTTTTCTCCTCTCTCTCTCCCTGTCTTCTCTTTCCCCTCTTCTCTCTCTCTCTCCCTCTTTTCTCTATCTTCTCTTTCTCAGTTGTTCCTCTTTCTCTTCTCCCCACCCATCCACCCCATTTCTTTGTTCCTTTTTCTCACCCGCTTTCTCCCTCTCCTCCGTCCTCTCTGTCTTTTACTAATCTTCCTTACTTCACCAGTCCCCTCCTCCACCTCGCCTCTCCTTTGCTTCTCTTCCTCATCTGTCTCCATCTCTCTCCTCCTCCACCCTCCCCCTCTCATGCTCCTCTTCCTCACTTCACAAGTCCTCTCCTCCTCTACCCGTCTTCTCCCCCTCTTCCTCCTCTTTCTCACCAGTTCCTCTCCTCCTGATGATAGGTTTGTCATGTGTTAAATGCAGGTTAGTTCTGGTCTGGAAGTAGCTGAATTAAGCCTGGTACAGTGGAAGCTCTTTGGCTCTCATCAGGTCTGGTTCAGTCAGGAGGTGTCATCTGTCTCTACATGATGAGCTCCTCATTGCTTCGCACACAGAAAAGAGGCGCCTTGGTTTGTTCTGACACTGCTCGAGGAGTCTGGCATGTTTCAACATTTTGATACAGGAGTTTTTAGCTGCTTTGACTGACTGTGCTGTCACTTTAGAACAACTTATGGAACTTGATCTCCCACACTCCTTAGAGGAGCTGCACCCAAGACATTATTTGGGACTCTGAACACACACTTCTCCAGTACGTGAGTTTGTTCAGATGGCCGTAATTGACAGGTGGATTAGCCAGTCAGGGACACGCATGTTCTATCCATATCAATACAAATATGGCTGCTTACAAGGAAAAAAAAATCATGCTGTGTAAACTCAAGGAGCAAAGCACTAAACCAATTACCAATGAATTCATTTGTTTCACAGGTGTCACTGAAATATATAATTCAAATTCGATGGCCGTGTTTGAACCTGACTCGAGTGGCGATCAGACTGATATCCTCTGTACATATAAAACACAACAGAGCGATATCAGTTTGGACTTGCCAGGCTACATAAGACCTGTGTGCCACTATGACCTGTTCCAAAATGACTGAGCAGAAATAAAACTGGAATCGATTGCTTTCCTCCATGATATGGACATAAAGTTGACACCCTGTATAATGCTGAGTAACCGATGTTTAAAGGTCTTATATTACACAAAATTGACTCTTGTAAGCGTTAAGCAATGCAAGAATGTTGTTACCTCCTCAAAAACAGACCTGTGTTTTGTTTCATTCACATTTTAGTAATTCTGGTTTATTAGTCTGTCTACATCTCCAAAGCTCAAAATGCTCTGTTCTACCTTGATGATGTCAGGTGATGTCAGGAAGCAGCTGTTTTCTATTTTAAGTCTATTTTTAAATTATTTCTTAGCCATTATCTATTATCTTGTTTTTATTGCATGTTACCATTTTCCTGCTGTTCTTGAACTGTGCATTGCAACGCTGGAATTTCCCCACTGTGGGACTAATAAAAGCATATCTTATCTTATCTTTACCTTTTTGTTCAGTGGAAATAGGCAATTTCAGGGCTGAAATCATTCAAACAATTCTAGTGAAGGTGAATGGAGTTTAAAAACACAGTGGGGCACTACCTGTATTTTTTTTTATTTTTTTTTTTTTTGAGAGAAGAATGCATGCTAAATATGCAGGGTTTGTGTGTTAAACGTGTGAATGAAACAACACACAACTCTGTAAATGTTTTTGATGAGGAAACATTAAAACATAGATCAGAAAATATCATAATATAGGCCCCCTTTAAGAATCAATTCCAAATTTACCTTTAAGCCAGTCAGAAATGTCATAAAAGTCTCATAATGTAGGTCATGTAAAGTAAACCTCGTCAAAATAACTTCCAATTGCCAGTGTAATAGTTTGAGCACATCTCAGATTTGTACTTCTAGGACAGTGAGTGGTCTTTTCACAGCAGCTGTAACAAAGAAACAGCCTACAGATCCGGAGTCTGAGCAGCTTTGTGCTCAACAATTACAAGAGAAATGACAAACATCATGTTCTCTGCCGGTGTTATTTGTCAGAATTATGATGCTCTTTTTGTGCCTCTCTCTCGTCAGCAGTTTCCTAATGTTGGGATTATCATTGGAACATTTAATTAACACGCACAAGGATCCACAGAGGAACAATAAGAGGAAACAGGAGAATAGGGCTCAGGAGGAGCTACATCTCCATCACAAAGGGCCCATAACCAGCAGAAGGCAGCATCCTAAAGCAGCGTGTACCTCAATCCTCCAGGACAGCCCACAAACACTAGAGTTTTGTTTGCTCCCAGAAAAAGCTGTGGAGAGCATGTATGTACACACGGGTGTATGATTACTGCTTTGTGCTCCTAGCTAGCAGTGCAGCACTGCATGCTAAACAGCCCCAGTGCTCCCTGCTCTCTTTAGGAAGATAAAGCAATTATAAGCTGTTTTAATCTGGTGACAAGCGCCTGCCTCTAGGGCCCGCCCGTGAATACTTATAGAGCAGGGCCTTCGCTGGAGCTATTACAGTACTGTGAATACCTGTCTGTGGTCCTCACTGTTCAAACTCCTCATGGGTCTGTAGGGACTTTCTCTTGATCACTACTACAAATGTGTGACATTGTACCAGAGCTGAGCGGCATCATACAATAACGGTGGGTTGTAACTTCCACTCCAATTCCCTTTGTATTGAAAAACAATGTTGCCCCTGTCTCTGTAAATGCTGCTGCTCATTTTGCTCTTAAGTCCATAGTAACCTGCTCTACATATCCATAAATCAGTTACTATTCCTAATATGGTACACAACTCCAAATTTGCCCCTATAACTGCCAGCATCATTGAGGTTCATTTGACTGAAGCTAAACGTTGTGGGTGACGTCACAATCCCATAGTCCATTTCTTCATACAGTCTGCATATAGTTTGCCACTGCCATTGTCAGAAAAAAAAGATAGCAGGTGGCATTCACACCATTTTGACAAAGCGTTAAACTATTTGTGTCTGTGAGATTGCCTAATGCCATCCAGTTGTGTTTAGGGTTAGGGTTAGTAAAAAAAAGCCTGTTTTATTTTACATTTTACATATTTTACATACAAACTCAGTAATTACAAATAATGATCATAAATCAGTAGAAAACATATCAAATCAAATCAAACTTTATTACTAAAGCGCTTTTCATTCAAAAATGTAACACAAAGTGCTTTACAGTGATTAAAAAACAACCCCACATTTCCTTCCACCCACCCAACCAGTTCCCACAGCTGCCCGACCCCACACAACCAAGCAACCCAAACAGGAACACACACATACACGCACACGCACACATACACACACACACACACACACACACACGCACACGCACACGCACGCGCGCGCACACGCACACGCACACACACATACTAACATGTTAAAATACATAAAACTACACATAGTAAAATGTGAGGCTGAATACAGGCGAACCAGTTGAGAAAGCACCACCAGAGGAGCCGTCTACACCAGGAGCAGAGAGCCGTACACCGCCATCAGGAACCGCAGGAACCGCCACAGGGCCCAGGGGAGAGAAGAAGCCCAAGCACCATCCCTCCACCAGGAGCCCACGGGACAGACCCCGGCAGCCACAGTCGACCACTGGTCCCGGTGAAGAGGGCTCCTACTCTTTAATATACATTAAAGAGTTAAATGTATACAAATTGAGACAAGAGAGAGACACCAACAGATCGACACCAACACTAGAATCAAAACTGTAGTTGAATAGTGTTATTTTATTTTGTGTGTGTGTGTTTAGCCTTTACATCCAATATTCCTGTTCCTGCCTTAAAACACCAGTTCATTCAAATGTCTGTGTTCCTCATCTTTAGATTGACTGAGAATATTATATCAAAACACAAGTATCTGAAATGTGCTCCTCCAGGGAGTAAAGGGAAACCATAATAGAGTTGTGTGCTGTCAGGTTTGGGGACAGGAGGAGGGGGTGACAGCCTGACAGAATACATGTATTCGTCAATGCCAATGGATTTTCAATGGCACAATTTAGCTGGAGAGAGTGCAGCAGCTCCATTAGCTCCGTCAGAACATGCTTGTGTATCGACGTGGTCATTAGGAGCAAATCAAGTGGGTTCCAGACCCCAGCCTCTGTGCTCCTCTGCTCCTTGGTCCAGTGTGTGCAGATGGGAGGGGGGTAATGCATGTAATACGCATGTGTCACCTCATCTTCTCTGGACCGTCAGCCACACTCAAACTATCCGTGGTTAACTTTGCTCACAATCTAAATGTTAGTGTTTTTTGTTTTTTTGGGAAAAAAAAAAAAAAAAAAAAACATACATAATTTTTTTTATAAACCACAATATTGATTAAAAAAAAAATAAAAATACTGACTGACCAGAATAACAGAAACTAAATTACTAACAGCCCCTTTATTGTACATCAACAAAAATGTCATCAACAATGCAGCATGCTGCTGGACCACGCTTGACAACAACACACACATGGACAGCTGCAGTTGAGCAGTTGAAGGTAGAGAGCAGTGGATTCATTTATTGATGTTTTTGTACCAAATTGACTTAATATAATGGTAAAAGTCCTCTGTTGTCCAGCTGAGTAAAGTGCTTGTGGTCAGAGGAACTAACAGCCCAGACTGGCAGCCTTATCGCTGTGCCTTTTCTGTCTTTTGTGGTTGTGCTGTGTGTCTGTCCTGTGTCTGTTGTGTAACTATTGTATATCTGTTGTGTGACTGTTGTATGTTGTGTGTCAGTGTTATTTGTCTGTCTTGTCTGTAGCTTTGTTCGTGTTGTGTGTCTGTTGTGTGCCTCTTGTGTGTCTGTAGCTTTGTGCCTGTGTGTCTGTTTTGTCTGTAGTTGTGTGTCTGTGTTGTCTAACTTTGCGTGTGTCAGTGCTGTATGTCCTTGAAGCCCGCTCTGCTTTGGGGTACACTCCCTCTCTTGTGACATCTCTCCACATCATGGCGTTGCCATTCTTCAGAGCATTGTGAGCTCGTTTCCATAGAATGGAGCGACAGGGCAGTTTTTCATTTGCCCAACACGTCCCGGTCTCACTGGAGCCTGGGCCGCTCCATGGAGACAAAATTGAATTCCCAACTTTGTTGCGTACTGCAGCGGGTGTGCAGGAGGAGGCGGGCTATAGCAGGCATGCATGGATAATTAGAGGGCTGTAGGCAACAGATAAGGAAACATAAAGACTCACTTTGATGTTGATCACAAATTATTTCATGCTTTGAGTGAGAGCGCATACACACATCCACACACACACGTGCACATACACATGCACGCACACACACATGCATGCACACACCTCCATACATCCGGCCACGCTGCTGTGAAGGGAATTTAAACTTTAAGAGCTGACATGGAGCAACAGTCACAGTTTGTCAAATAAAACAAATGACCTTTATTGTGGAGTAACAGTTGTAATTGTTGCTTTCCACAGATGACACTTATTTCTTAGGGCTTCCTGTGCATGTGATTATTTTAAATATGTTTAAGGCCCACTCTACTTTCTAATGCTCTAAGGTACAGCGCCATTAAGCGGTCACTGTGTACATTTGTTAGAAACACAGAGATGTGATGTCTTTTCATCTAACATACAATAACTACTATCCTGTTTTACAGGTAATCCATGGAATATTGATGCAAAGACAGAAGAGTTTGGCTGGCTTATGCACAAGTTTATGACAAATCCCTGTGACCAGGGGACTTGAACAGTCAGCACATTGTCACTCATAATATCACTCACTTTTTTAGGGTTGTGCAATATACTGTAATAATTTTAGCAATGGGCTGTGTGCAATACTTATACACTGGCACCTTAACTAAACAGGGCAGCGTGCAATTTTGATCAAATAATCTAACATCCTTTAGTTGAACTGTGTCTGTGATCTTGTGACTGACCATCTCTTTATGTCTGTCTATTTGTAGTATTGTATTGTCTGTCTGGGTGTATTGTTTTTACTGTGTGTATTTGCTTTATGATTACATCAACCTGTCTAGGGACAGCAGATGGAAATTAGCCTTGGGCTACAATCTGATAACATATTTACGTATCATGTATATGTTCATTAATGTGTTTTGTCCCTATTTCAAATAAATAAATAAATAAATAAAATTGCCTATTCAAGCCCTGGTGAAGCTTCCACATGGAGGGGTTTAAGTGAGCTCTGGTGTGCCCCACAATGAAGGATTTACTGAGAATATGTCAAAGACATCTATGCGGTGTATTCTGTTCTAAGTGTCCTAGCTTGACTGTAGAGTTCGACCTGCATACAGTAAGATCTGATAACATTATACTATAACATAAACCTGTGTGCATTTGCTGCTGAATGTCTTGTAAGTTAATTAAGTTTTTTCTACAATATTCATACTAGGGCTGTCCAAAGTATTTAAATAAGATACTAATGATACTCAAAGTAGTACTGGAACTAGCCCCTCATTTGAGTATCGATACTAAAAGTCACATTTACAGGACAGAGCAGAACCTTTCCTGAATAGCTTTAGAAAGATCTTGAGCTGTATCAAAACAAGTATAAGAGCACATAGACTAGCATATGCCCATGGACCACTATGGAATCTACAGGACCACTGAGGGATTACACAAATATAAGACCACATGGGAATATAAAAGAAAGTATTACAATTTAATGTTGAAAATCACATTTTATTGTGTAATTAAAGAAATTTTTATTAGCATTGTGGTATCAAAATCAGTATTGAGTAATGAGTTTGAAATCAAAACTAAAATCGAGTTTGAAATTTTAGGCTATCATGACAACACTTCTTAAAACATTATTTATAACTATGAGGCCAAAAGCATTTGAGCAAAGGTAAAATATGCTACAATCAGCTCTTTGTGTGTAATATAAACAGCCTATTATACTGTTACCACAGCTCCAATCTGCTCTAACTCACTGTGAGGTGCTCCACCTGCTTCTTGCTTTAACAAAAGCCTCCATTAGCACTTCCTCTGACCACAGCCCATGTTCGCGGCCTTCCAAACACATTCAATGTCATCCTCATTAAGAAGAGATTATCTCAGCAGCAGTGTGCCTGTGTTCAGAATCATCCTCTGACCTTATGGCCTCATCTCTCCACATCCTCACACACAGTGTGTGTACAGCATTGCACCCAATCAACACAATAAACACACATCTGTTCACTTCTACGTCCAACATCTCAAAACTGATTCTTGCACACAGACTGTAAATGGACATAGCTAACCCGCTAGTTGCCGCGTTCCAAATAAGAAGTGAGCATGGCCTGTCACCCCTCTCTCTCTAACTGCTGCTGTCAGGCACCTCATTCTGACCTTAAAATGTTTGTATTAACACTCTACATGATACTGGGAGTTTTTATTTCTCTATTCTGTCTGTAAATCAAGATGAACATAACAGTACCAATGAGCTGCCCACTTTAGCTGAGGTCACACCCACTAGAGTTAGCAACAAGTTGATTGACAGCCATCAAGGGTGGGGACAGACTAAAAACTCAATCAAAGGAAAACCTTTTGGACTTAAACCCTGCAAGCAACTAACTTCCTAGATCTCAATGAGGACATAGACTTTTCTGTCTTCCCCTAAGAAATGGTGGCCATTTGGAATGTATGTGTCTTTATTAATTGGTTGTATTCAATGTATTTACACTTAATGTTTGGCATTAAAAAAAAAAACAAAAAAAAACATGTAGTCATTAGTGGGTACCCACCTCTTATTGTACACACTGATTGTCTCCTCACAGTCTCCTCACATTTGGGGGAATTTAAACTAGAGCTTCTAGAAAAAACACAATGGGCCTCGTTCATAAATCTTTTCTTAAAAAAAATTGTAACTTCCACTAAGAAGATGCTGAGCTAGTTAATTTGAAATGGTGGTCCAAAGTTATTCCTCACTTACCTTTTGCATTCCAAGCATCTTAATTATTCACCACAATGAGTTTAGGTTATTATCCTGACAGCAACGAGCGTTGCATTTTATTGGACTTTATTATGCAGACCAGTGGCAGTTCTATGATTTTTTGAAACAGGGGCCATTAAGGGGCCACATGTTATATTCAGGGGCCAAGTACAGGGTACATCGAGGCATACAAATGATTAATTCAGTACGGTGCAAATACATTTGGACAGTCATCCAGTATCTTTTTTCATACACAAATAAAACATTATGAAGCAATAAAGTTTCTCATTTATTCATACTGTGTGCATAAAGGACACAATAGATAAAACAGTCATTAAATGCAATCATACTCACGCACGCAGGCACACATACACTCTTACATATGTAGACCTGTGCACACACATACACAAAAGAACATCTCAGCCAATTCTCAAACAAATAGGTATTAACAACTATATAACAACTATGTTCTGTACACTCTACAGTGTGTGATTTTCTATGTGGACATAATTAATATCTCCCAGCTAGAACATATCTCTCTCTCTACACACACACACACAGACACACACACAGAGAGAGAGAGAGAGAGAGAGAGAGAGAGAGAGAGAGAGAGAGAGAGAGAGAGAGAGAGAGAGAGAGAGAGAGAGAGAGAGAGAGAGAGAGAGAGACAAAACTAAGGTATTTTACCTATACATTTGTGTCTTATTTCTCATCTTTTCACTTAATGAAAAACGAATGGCTTTTTTGAAGAGAGAAACCATTTTAAACATGCAAAGCAACATTAACATACCTACATACTGTAGGAGTAACAGTTTGTGCTGTGTCCATGCAAACATGGCACTTCTGTGATGATCAGATTTGCAATGATCTCTAAAGTCACCATTTCTGCACAGTGCTTTCTTCCAATTGGAGATGCCTGATTCAGACTTAAATACAGACATTGGGGTAGTTAGTACCAGCAGCGGCTCAGCATTTTGGTGCTCAGACAAAGCTAGCACTAAAACAGAGCCTCAAACAGTGCATTTCTCCTCATTGTAATTTCAATTAATACCATTTGAAGACATACAATACATTGGATTGTTTGTCTGTCATCATCTGGCTTTACCACATCATGTTTTCTTTGACCTGGTGGAGAGGGGTTGGGGTAGGGGTGGGTGATATTTAAAATATATCGAGATATTTTTATAACTCGATATGGATTTTTGACATATTGTAGATATCGATATAATGCTTAGATTTCATTCTGATTTTGTCGCTTCGCTTGTTTGCCTTCTCTGTGCTGTGCTCGCGTGCCCTTGCTTGCCTCCGCCTCCTTGCTTTTGTTACTCCTCCCCTCGCATGTTGTCCCATTCAACATGGCAGGACCCACAGCCAGCCTGGAGGCTACAGAACTCGTGTCAAAAAAGAGAACAACTGGCTTCATTAGATGGAGAGACGTGGTTTTAAGGCATTGGACGAACAACAGACAGATGTCTACTGCCGTGAATGCCTAAAGTTAGTGCCAACCAAAGCTTGTAGCACCACAAACCTTTTCCATCATTTACAGACAAGGCACAAGCTTGCATACGAGGAGTGCACCAGACTAAAGATCCCGGCCACTAAACCTGCTAGCTCTGGCAACACGCCGCATACTACAAACACTACACAAACAACACTCCATCAATCTTTAACGCGGAGTGTAGATTATGAAAGAAAGAGTGCAAGGTGGTGTTGCATCACAGAGTCTGTGGCATTTCATATAACGGTGGATATGGCACCCATTGCTGTCGTTGAACAACATGGCTTTATACGCATGCTAAAAACACTTGATCCAAGATACAGTTTACCTAGTCGGCATTATTTTTCAAGACAAGAACTCCCGCCACTGTACACTACGGAGAGAGAGTGGCTTGGTGCTGAACTGGAGAAGGTTACTTACTCTTCCCTGACTACAGATATGAGGAGCAGGAGGACATGTGAGCCTTATGTGCATCACTATACACTACATTTTGGAATGGAAAATTAAAAGTGCATGCCTTCAAACCACTTATTTCCCACAAGATCACATGGGAAAAAATATCGCAGAGGCCCTCAGAGACATAACAACAACCTGGATGTTAAATCCAAATGGACTTGTGGCCATTACCATTGACAATGGAGCAAACACCATCAGTGCAGTCCAAAGCAACAAGTGGAAGAGGATGCAATGTTTTGGTCACAAACTACATCTGGTGACTGGTGAGTGCAATATACCTGGTCGGGTGTGTATGAGTGTGTATGTGTGCTCGGGTTGCCAGGGTGTGAAATGTTTGGTTGGGTGGAAGGGGGTGTGGCATTGTTTTTATTGATTGATTATTGATATTAAGTGTTTGTAGTAAAAAATCAACTAATCTGGACTTTATTATAAATTCAAAAGAAACTATACATATATACTTATACAGTCACAAAATTAAGAGATAATTCATGGCTTGAGCTATTAAACTACATTTAAAAACAATTTATTTCATTTTTGCTTTTACTGTGTTACAGGTCATGGAATGCAAGACCCTCATATAACATGGGCCATTTCTCTGTAAAAAAAAAAAAAAAGAAAAAAGAAAGCTGTCAACGCATTCTCCTACAGCTGGAAAAAGTGGAGGGAGCTGGCCGAAGTGCAGGCACAGATGAATTTATCAGCTCATTACGGAGTCGACCACGCCAAAGTCCTGTCTGCTGACAAGAAAACAAGACCTCTGGTTCTTACCTGGCAAGACATAGAGGTGCTAGAGGCCATCCAAAGAGCACTGAAGCCCCTGCAGGACTTCACTGACGCTTTGTCAGGCGAGGACTTTGTGACACTCTAATATGTAAGACCTGTGCTCCATCTCTTTAACAACAAGCTCCTTTCTCCTGAGAAAGATGACAGTGAGCTAACAAAGTCCATCAAGAAAAACATCCTGACTTACTTAAATGAAAAGTATTCAGAGCTCTCTACCAGTGACTTGGTGGACATTGCTTCCTTTATAGACCCATAATTTCAGGAGAAATATGTCAGCAGTGTGAAACTGGTTCCTTTGAAAGAGAGGGTCATCTGCGAAGCAGAGAGATTGCTAGGTGATCAGGGGAGCTCTGCAGGTGTTGACAAAGCTGTGCCTCAGTACGCACAAGAGAGTGACATATCAGGTCTTGTGCCCCCCTTGCTAAAAAGAAAGGACTCTAACCAGCTTCTTTGATCAAGATGCAACCCCTTACTCCTCATTCACACCTCATGAGTCCATTGAGAATGAGTTGTCGAGCTATTTAGAGTATGTATGTTTGGAGAGTGAATGGCAGAATGGTGGCAGGAACATGAGGTTGCCTATCCAGCACTGAGCACACTAGCAAAAAGTACCTCTGTGTGCCTGCCACTAGTAGTCCTTCTGAAAGGATCTTCAGCTGCAGTGGAAATATAGTTATTTGTCAAAGGGCTGCACTTAAGCCTGACACAGTAGACAGATTGGTATTCCTTGCTTAAAATAATTAAATGTAAAAGAGTTACACAAACTTGTTTTTTGGCTATGTGTTGATGGCTACAACAGAGTTAATGCAAAGATGAGCTTGAGTACAGATTAGATGTTTTACTATTGAATGAAAAAAAAAAAAAATATTTAACTGTAAAATAAAATAATTATTTATTATATTAAAATAATTATTTATTTTATTTTACAAATTATTATTATCAGAGATTTTTTGTAATCTTAAATGTTGCAGAAGCACTTTGTTCTGAACTGCCTACCTTGAGTTGAGTTGTTTATGTGTTGTTGTTGTTGTTGTTTTTATAATAATATAAAAATAATTGTATTATTTTTTAATGAGAAGAATATGTATTATTTCTTCCTTTATTTAACAGTTTTACAGTTATTTTTGTATACAGGGAAGAGCAGACACACTTTGTTCTTACATTAACTGCCTACCTCTTTGCACTTAAAAAAGGACCTTGTGGAATTTGGCATATTTGTTGTTGTAGTAGTTTTTGGGAGGTTATTTTTCCTGTACAGATATCGAGATATACAGTGCCTTGAAAAAGTATCCAACCCCCTTGAACTTTTCCACAATTTCTCACATTATGACCACAAACATAAATATATTTCATTGAGCTTTAATGTGAAAAACCAACACAAAGGGGCACACAATTGTGAAGCAGAAGGGCAGTCATACATGAGTAATTTTTTTTTTTTTACAAATAAAAAACTGAAAAATATGGCGTGCAATATTATCCAACCCCTCTGAGTCAATATTTTGTGGAACCGCCTTTTGCTGCAATTACAGCTGCAAGTCTCTTTGGGTATGTCTCTACCAGCTTTGCACATCTTGAGACTGAAATTTTTGCCCATTCTTCTTTGCAAAATAGCTCCAGCTCAGTCAGATTAGATGGAGAGCGTTTGTGAACAGCAGTTTTCAGATCATGCCACAGATTCTCGATTGGATTTAGGTCTGGGCTTTGACTGGGCCATTCTAAGACATGAATATGTTTTGTTTTAAACCATTCCATTGTAGCCTTGGCTTTATGTTTGGGGTCGTTGTCCTGCTGAAAGATGAACCTCTGCCCCAGTCTCAAGTGTTTTGCAGACTCCAATAAGTTTTCTTCCAATATTGCCCTGTATTTGGCTCCATCCATCTTCCCATCAACTCTGACCATATTCCCTGTCCCTGCTGAAGAAAAGTACCCCCAGAGCATGATGCTGCCACCTCCATATTTGACAGTGGGGATGGTGTGTTTAGAGTCATGAGCAGTGTTAGGTTTCCGCCACACATAGCGTTTTGCATTTTGGCCAAAAAGTTCAATTTTGGTCTCATCTGACCAGAGCACCTTCTTCCACATGGTTGCTGTGTCCCCCACATGGCTTTTGGCAAACTGCAAACGGGATTTCTTATGGCTTTCTTTCAGCAATGGCTTTCTTCTTGCCACTCTTCCATAAAGGCCAGATTTGTGTAGTGCACGACTAATAGTTGTCCTGCTGACAGATTCCCCAACCTGAGCTGTGGATCTTTGCAGTTCCTCCAGAGTCACCATGGGCCTCTTGGCTGCATCTCTGACCAGTGCTCTCCTTGTTCGGACTGTAAGTTTAAGTGGACGCCCTGGTCTTGGTAGGTTTGCAGTTGTGCCATACTCCTTCCATTTTTGGATGATGGTGTAAACAGTGCTCCGTGAGATGTTTAGAGCCTTGGAAATCTTTTTATAACCTAATCCTGCTTTATACTTCTCCACAACTTTATCCCTGACCTGTATGGTGTGTTCTTTGGACTTCATGGTGCTGACTGCTCCCCAATACTCTCAAACAAATCTCTGAGGTTTTTACAGAACAGCTGCATTTATACTGAGAGTAGATTACACACAGGTGGACTCTATTTAATCTGTATGTAAAATCCCTCAGTCGTCCAGGTAGAATCCATGGCAAAAAAGGAGAAAATTTAATTTGTCAACTGGACATAGTTTATTTGGTTGAATACGTTTCGCAGCTCATCCAAGCTGCTTCCTCAGTTCTGGTCAGATGCTGGCGGACACTGCTTTATATCTGCCTGAAGGGAGGAGCTTTATTACAATGAAAATTACTCTGAGACAACACATATTTAAATACAGTTTCAGTTGGTCAGGTGATACAATATGGAGTTGTTAAAAGTTTCTGTTAGTCATGTGAGTCTATTCAATATGGAGTGGGAGTGGGGGAGTAGTTAGCATATCCATTCAGGGCCATGATGGGTGTTTCCACACCTCTGGACCTGACCTGGCTAGTCCCATTGTTTTCCCAGTTTGTTTTGATTTAGGTTTGAGGATAGAGTTATAGATGGGAGACAAATGATGTCTGAGACCCCCATTTCTGTTCAAGGAAGGATTCTCTTTCTTGACAAAAATAGCTTCTTTAACTCCCCTCTCAAACCAGTTCTTTTCTCTGGCCAAGATCTGGACCTCGCTGTCCTCAAAGGAGTGGCCTGTGGCTTTTAGGTGGAGATGTACGGCAGATTGCGGCCCACCCTGGTTTTCCCGTCTGTGTTGATACATCCTTTTGTGAAGTGGCTGTTTTGTTTCTCCAATGTAGCGCTCACTGCAGTCTTCACTACACTGAATGGAGTAGACCACATTGCTTTGTTTGTGGCTCGGAGTTTTGTCCTTAGGATGGACCAGTTTTTGTCTTAAAGTGTTTAAGGGTTTGAAATAGACTGGGATTTCATGTTGTCTGAAGATCCTCTGTAGTTTTTCGGAAACGCCAGCCAGGTAAGGAATAGTTACACCCCTTCTCCTGGGCTCTGGTTCTCTGTTGTCCTGTTTCTTTGTTCTCTTCGTTTTATTGAAAGCCCATTTAGGATATCCACAAACGGAGAGGGCTTTCTCCACGTGTTGTTCTTCTTTCTCCTTTCCCTCTGCGCTTGTAGGAACCACTTGGGCCCTGTGATGTAATGTCCGAATGACTCCCAGTTTGTGCTGAAGTGGGTGGTGTGAATCAAAAAGCAGATATTGGTCGGTGTGTGTGGGCTTCCTGAAGACCTCTACCTGGAGTCGCCGGTCTTCTCTTATCGTTACTGCACAATCTAAGAAGGCCAATGTGTTGTCCTTGGCATCTTCACGTGTGAATTTGATGTTCGGATCTACAGAATTGATGTGTGCAGTAAAAGGTTCCAAATCTTGAATTTTGATTTTTGAGAAATTATCATCAACATAACGATACCAGTGTGTGGGTGGAGTGCCTGGATATGAGGCCAGGGCACTCTGTTCAAATTGTTCCATGTATAAGTTTGCAATGATAGGGGAGACCGGTGAGCCCATTGCACAGCCGTGGATTTGCTTGTAAAAGTTTCCTCTGAACTGGAAATAGGTGGTACTTAAACAAATTTCCAGCAGTTGGCAGATTTGGTCGGGTGAAAGTTTGGTTCTCTCTTCTAGCTTGGTATCCTCCAGTAGTCTCCTCCTTGCTGCCTCCACCGCTACCGATGTAGGGATACAAGTGAAAAGAGAGGTCACATCAAAGGAAACCATTGTCTCATCCAGGTCAAACTGGAGATGCTTGATTTTGTTCACAAATTCGGCTGTGTTCTCAATGTGGTGCTCCATGTTACCCACCAGCGGAGCCAAGATGGTTTTTAGGTGTTTGGCCACATTGTACGTGATGGAGTCTGTGCTGCATACAATGGGTCTGAGTGGTACTCCTTGTTTGTGGATCTTTGGGAGGCCATAGATGCCAGGGATGGCGTCACCAGGGTACAGTCTGTAATATAGCTGTCGATCAATGACTTCTTCCTTCTCCAACTTCTGCAAGCAATCAATGATCTTCTTTTTGTACACATTGGTGGGGTCCCGTTTTAGTAATTCGTAGGTTGTGGTGTCACTGAGTAGGCTGTTAACCTTAGCCTCATAATCAGCTGAGTTCAGGATCACAGTGCATCTCCCTTTGTCAGCTGGGAGGATGTTGATGCTGTGGTCCTTCTCCAGAGCAGCGATGGCCTTCCTTTCCTCCGGTGTTACATTGGAGGGTGGAGGTTTGGCATTGCTCAGTGCAGCTGTTAATTTCAGTCTAAGGTCTCCAGCTTCTGTCTCCGTGAGCTTGTTGTTCCTGATGGCGGTTTCTGCTGCTGTGATGTAATCCACCGTGGGGATGCGGTTAGGAGTCACAGAAAAATTCAGTCCTTTGGAAAGTACTTCTTTCTCTGCCTGAGTGAGCACCCGGTTGGAAAGATTTTTCACCCAGCGTTCTTTGTGCAATGCTTGGCTAGGTTTATCCTCCTTCCTTTTGTTACTCCGATCCTTGGGGTTAGTTTGATGGTGATTTTGGAGTTGTGTAAACTTTCTTATGTGCCGTTCTTTGGTTTTGTTGTGTTGTCTCAACTGTCCCGTGGCTATAAAGTCGTTAATCCTTTGAAACATTTCTTCTGGGACTAGCACCGTTAATCTGTTTAATAAATTGTCTATTTCAAATTTTAAGTTTTCAATGTCATAATTGAGACGGCTGATTCTAAGGCTGAGCATCCCTCTCAGGTAACGCTGGGTTAACCTGGCTGCCCTATGCCCTGGTTCCGGTGATTTCTTCTGTAAAGCCTTGGGAAGAAGTTGGTTCTGTCGACATCTCAGGTTAAAGCGTAAATGATTCCTCTTCTCTGCTAACCTTTTAGTGTCCTTTTCCAGCTTTCTTACCAGTCCAACGATGGTTGGCTCGTAGTTGTTCTTAAGATGTATGTAAAATCCCTCAGTCGTCCAGGTAGAATCCATGGCAAAAAAAGGAAAAAATTTAATTTGTCAACTGGACATACAATGGGACTAGCCAGGTCAGGTCCAGAGGTGTGAAAACACCCATCATGGCCCTGAATGGATATGCTAACTACTCCCCCCTCCCACTCCATATTGAATAGACTCACATGACTAACAGAAACTGTTAACAACTCCATATTGTATCACCTGACCAACTGAAACTGTATTTAAATATGTGTTGTCTCAGAGTAATTTTCATTGTAATAAAATTATTCCTCCCTTCAGGCAGATATAAAGCAGTGTCCGCCAGCATCTGACTGGCAGGAAGCAGCTTGGATGAGCTGCGAAACGTATTCAACCAAATAAACTATGTCCAGTTGACAAATTAAATTTTCTCCTTTTTTGCCACTCTATTTAATCGTTCGGTCAACATTGGATCCTTCTAAAGCCTCTAAAAGCAATGTGTTGCACTCAGAAAAAAAGGGGATTGGATAATTTTGCACGCCCACTTTTCAGCTTTTTATTTGTAAAAACAAAAATAGATCATGTATGACTGTCCTTCTGCTTCACAATTGTGTGCAACTTTGTGTTGGTCTTTCACACAAAGGTTCAGTGAAATATGTTTACAGTCCCTGACAAAAGTCTTGTCTCTTATCCATTTTGTAGAAACAAAAGCTTATAACCTGACTTTAAATTAATCGATTGGTTTTAGAAATGTCTCATATGAAAGCTAAAACCCTCCCAAATTAGGCTCAATATACTAAAATAAATTTGCTTCACTGAAGAAAGATTGATCATTTAATGAACACAGAAAGGTCAGATTTTGGCAAGACAAAAGTCTTGTCGCCTTGTCATATGATGCACCCAATCCTAGATTACAGCCTCACCTGTGGTCAGTTACTGATCAATCAATTAGTGGGTGTGTAGAAAAAGAACCCCAGCACACCAGACCTTCACATCAACTGCAACTTGACCTCTGACAACATGCCTAAGATCCGCCCTGAGACCAAAGCGTTAATTATCAAGAGGCTGAAGACCAGATCCACTGCTGAGGTGGCTGACACCTTCAATGTGTCTCAGCGTCAAGTACAAAGAATAAGAAAAAGATCTGAAAAGACTGGAGATGTTTTTGACAAGCCCAGGTCCGGCAGACCCCGCAAGACAACTGCTCAGGAGGACCGGTTGTTGATTCGAAAATCCAAGGCCAGCCCCTTTTCCACTGCAGCAGAGCTCCACCAGGCCTGGTCACCTCAAGTCCCTGTGTCAACCAGAACAGTTTGTAGAATTCTGTCTCGAAATGGCCTCCATGGTCGAATCAGTGCACAGAAACCAGCACTAAACAAAAGGCAATTAAAAAACCGTGTGGCATTTGCCAAGGCCCACAGCCTGCTAAAAGGATGGACACTGCAAAAGTGGCAGAAGGTGGATTTCTCAGATGAATCCTCGGTTGAATTACATCACAGCCACCGCAAATATTGCAGGAGACCTACTGGAGCCCGCATGGATCCAAGATTCACCCAGAAAACAGTTAAGTTTGGTGGCGGAAAAATCATGGTCTGGAGTTACATCCAGTATGGGGGTGTGCGAGACATTTGCAGGGTGGAAGGCAATATCAATAGCCTAAAATATCAAGAAGTATTAGCTACCTCTTACATTCCCAACCATAAAAGGGGTCAAATTTTGCAGCAGGATGGTGCTCCATCGCATACTTCTATCTCTACATCAAAGTTCCTCAAGGCGAAGAAGATCAAGGTGCTCCAGGACTGGCCAGCCCAGTCACCAGACATGAACATCATTGAGCATGTCTGGGGTAGAATGAAAGAGGAAGCATGGAAGGCAAAACCAAAGAATCTTGATGAACTCTGGGAGGCATGTAAGACTGCTTTCTTTGCTATTCCTGATGACTTCATCAACAAATTGTATGAATCATTGTCGAACCGCATGGATGCAGTCCTTCAAGCTCATGGAAGTCATACAAGATATTAAATATGGATCTCACAGCACCACTACTTAATTCACTGACGTTGACGGAGGGTCCTTTACCTGCTCGCCCTTTTGGTTGCCTCTGACGTCACCCGCCGTCTAGGAGTAGTGCAGCAGCACGAGCGCCGGATTAAGCTTTACTATAACTTAAAAATCACTTTTCTCAGGCTTAAAGCCTGGTGATTGCGTGTTCCATCCATGAGTATTATGCAATCCTCATTTATTCTTTCATTCGCCAATGTATCCAAACAAACAACTCCTCCTTTCACAGACCTCAGGCGCGTGCACGAGGGTTAGCTCGGTACAGCTCCCGGCTCATGTGCGAAGCGTTCTGTCAAATGCTCTGGTAATTTATTTGGTGATTCCAAAATGATATTAACTTAGATATTCACCTGGCACTGTTTTGTAGTGCGTGGCGTCTAGAGCTCTTTCCTCGCACGAGTGCTGCACATTTGCATTTGGATGCTCTGGTAAGGGTTTTCGCTCCGTTTAATTACTATCCATCCATCCATCCATCCATCTTCTCCCGCTTAATCCGGCTGGGTCGCGGGGGCAGCATGCTGCCCATTACTCTGTGCACCAGACCCAGACCCCTATGAACCCCTCTGCAGGTGGTGAGCCCACAGGAGGGAGGAATTCCTTGACGGTCCTTGATTGTAAACTGTTCATAGGGGTGTTGCATGTTTTTGGTTGATGGGGGGAAACCGGAGTACCCGGAGGAAACCCATCCAGACACGGGGAGGAAACATGCAAACTCCACACAGAAAGGCCCGGGCGACCCGTTTAATTACTATTGTATTTTAATTAATTAATCCAGCACTGTCTGTAGGCAGGGCGCTCCGTTTCCACCCACTTTCTGTGCTGGGTGCTCCTATGTGCGCTGCACATACTGGGAGTTTGGTGGGTATGATTACGCATGGCCCCTCTTCTGCTACATGTGACTCTGGATAGTTCATATTCTAAATTTTAAATTATCATTTTTAGTTTTGGACTTAGCTCATGGGGAGTTTCCTCTTAGTTTCCTCTTTTTCTTTTTTTTTTTTTTTTCTGTTCTCTGTTTCTTCCTCCCTTCTACACTGCTATGGCTTCCACCCTTTTACCTTTCCCAGCTGCTGTGGGTATTGGAGCCGCTTAGAGCAGAGTTAATGTTATTAAAGACTGTCAAGGCTTTTAATGTATGTATGAAAGAGTCAATGAATAATTTCTTTTATGAATAGTTTTAAAAATAAACAAGCAAATAAATAAAATTTTATATTTTCCTAGCTCATATCTCTGTCGCTTCATCCTTACCTGTGTTGCCTTGATATTACAAATTACCTGTTCCCTTCGGGGTGGCATTGCTATATAACAGTATGGTTACAAATACAAATATTTGTAGGGCCTTCTGCCCCCTGTTCCACGACACTCTCTATATCTGCCAAACACACGTTAGTTAACATTAACACAAAATGATAATGACACACAAAGTGGTTAGTTAAAAAATCTATAGCTATCGCTATCTTAATCATAACAAATTATGGCAACTCAACATTGCTAACAAGTTCAGTGGTTTACAAGTTTAGCAGCTAGTAGTTATTATTTTAGTGTTCCTTCCAAAATTTAGAACAAACCTAAATTTGACGACCAACATGAAGACTTATGACTCACCAAGAATTGTTTGTCTTCTAGTTCGATAGATGGATGAAAATTCTTCGTCTCGCCTACTTGCATGGAATCTGACTCTGTGAATATCAACATTCGAGCGTTTCAAGCATAGACAGTAAAAAAAGCCCTCCACAGGTCTGTTTCTTCTCCCATTACGTTGTATTGACACAATAGGTCTACTGCCGCCATGAGTTTGGGGGTGGAATTGCATCAGTGATCATCGAATTCTCCGGTTGTTCTTCTTGTCAGTTAATTGACAGAACAGCGGCACTTCAGGGGCCAATCAGATTAGAGGTGGGGCCAGGACCCCAGTGGCCACTTTCAGCATCTGGAAAAGCACTATATAATAAAGAAAACTGCTATGGGCTCCACTTTCTTAGATAGGCTGAATGTTTTTACTGTAGTTTTTATAATAAACTGAACTATCACAAATCACTCAAAATTAAACTTTAAGTAAGCTACTGAGCAGAGGTTGGTGGAGTAGTCAAAAATGTTACTCAAGTAAGTGTAACATTAGTGTAACGAGTAAAAGTAAGTATTTGGGAAAAGTATTACTAATGTAAGAGTACCTTAAGTTATTGTATTTTTAAGAACACATCATTAAATCATTGCAAATAATACAAGAAACACAAATGTTCTTTTCGTATTATCAACATAAAGCTTTTGTTACTTATGGACTCAGTAGGAGTAAAAGTATGCTGCTACCCACGAAGAATAACTCAAGTCCCTAATATCAGACCAGTGTAAAAGGGGAATGCATCTCATGGACTGGGACAACACTAAGGCCGTAGGCACAGAGAGCGACAAGTAACAGAGTTGGATCATGGAGGTCATCAAGATCCAGAAAAATGCCCACCAGGCTGTAAATAAGGACGATGAGGAAGGAGCTGAGAGAATCGGACCACCTCTGCAAATGACAAGACAAACCATTAATAAAAGCTCATAAACATTTTGTATGTCTCCTCATAGACTAAAGTGAGCAGTGTTAGCTCGTGTTGACAGGATATCATAACCACAACATCCTGTATTCTCCTCACCTCTGAGTTACGGTGACGTCCACCAGACAGATGTTTGTGAAGACATCTCTACCACACCATCTCTGCACCACACACCACACCACCATCAGTCAGGTTTCAGAAAGGCTAACTCTGCATTTGACATGAACATCTGCTCACTTCAGACACAAAGATGCGTTTATTGACCACTTGGACACATCAGGACTAATAGAGAAAATTGTGGAAGTCTGCCTGAAGATTCTCAGCTTGGGCTTTTATCATGTTCATGTCTCCTTTTCCCCTATCCATCCATCCATCCATCCCTTTTCTTCCGCTTATCCGGGGCCGGGTTGCGGTGGCAACAGTTTAAGCAGGGACTCCCAGACTTCCTTCACCCCGGACACTTCCTCCAGCTCCTCCGGGGGGACCCCAAGGCGTTCCCAGGCCAGCCGAGAGACATAGTCCCTCCAGCGTGTCCTGGGTCTTCCCCGGGGCCTCCTCCCGGTGGGGCATGCCTGAAACACCTCCCGAGGGAGGCGTCCAGGAGGCATCCGGAACAGATGCCCGAGCCACCTCAGCTGGCTCCTCTCGACGTGGAGGAGCAGCGGCTCTACTCCGAGCCCCTCCCATGTGACTGAGCTCCTCACCCTATCTCTAAGGGTGTGCCCAAGCCACTCTACAGAGGAAACTCATTTCGGCCGCTTGTATCCACGATCTTGTCCTTTCGGTCATTTCCCAAAGCTCATGACCATAGGTGAGGGCAGGAACGTAGATTGACCGGTAAATTGAGAGCTTTGCTTTTTGGCTCAGCTCCCTCTTCACCACAACGGTCCGGTACAGCGACCGTATCACTGCCGATGCTGCACCGGTCTGCCTGTCAATCTCACGGTCCATCCTCTCCTCACTCCTGAGCAAGACCCCGAGATACTTGAACTCCTCCACTTGAGGCAAGGACTCTCCACCCACCCGCAGAGGGCAAGCCACCTTTTTCCGGTTGAAAACCATGGCCTCGGACTTGGAGGAGCTGATCTTTCACTTTACTGAGATTTATTCTGTTCATATGCTGCACTGTTACTTTTATTGTACATAATAGTTTTTTGGTATTATATATTCTTGCTCCACTGAAACAGTGTGTTACATTAGAATCTATTTTTAAGTCTATTTTTAAATTATTTTTAAGCCATTATCTATTATCTTGTTTTATTGCATGTTACCATATTCCTGCTGTTCTTGAACTGTGCGTTGCAACACTGGAATTTCCAGTGTTCCAGTGGTCCGATTTACTACTGGCAATGTGATCACAGCTCCTGCTCCGGTCATACAGGGACTGAACAGCCCTTAACAAAGGGCCCTGGACCCCATACTCCCAGGGACACGAAGGACACGGTCGAATGCCTTCTCCAGATCCACAAAGCACAAGTGGACTGGTTGGGCAAACTCCCATGAACCCTCGAGCACCCAATGGAGAATATAGAGCTGGTCCAGTGTTCCGCGGCTGGGACCACACTGCTCCTCCTGGATCCGAGGTTCAACCATCAGTCGGATTCTCCTCTCCAGTACCCTGGAATAGACCTTACTGGGAAGGCTGAGGAGTGTGATTCCCCAGTAGTTGGAACACACCCTCCGGTCCCCCTTCTTAAACAGAGGGACCACCACCCCGGTCTGCCAGTCCAGAGGTACTGTCCCCGACCGCCACACGATGTTGCAGAGACATGTCAGCCAAGACAGCCCCACAACATCCAGAGACTTAAGATACTCAGGATGGATCTCATCCACCCCCGGAGCCTTGCCACCGAGGAGCTTGCCAACCACCTCAGTGACTTCAGCCAGGGTGATGGACAAGTCCGCCTCCGAGTCCCCAGCCTCTGCTTCCTCTTCAGAAGATGTGACGGTGGTATTGAGGAGATCCTCAAAGTATTCCTTCCACCGTCCTACAACATCCCCAGTCGAGGTCAACAGCACTCCACACACACTTGTAAACAGTGTTGCTGAAGCCCTCCTGATGCGCCAGACGGTTTGCCAGGATTTCTTTGAGGCCGTCCGAGAGTTCTCCTCCATGGCCTCTCTGAACTCCTCCCAACCCAGAGTTTTTGCCTCTGCGACCTCCCGGGCTGCAGCATGCTTGGCCCGCTGGTACCTTTCAGCTGCCTCAGGAGTCCTATGAGCCAACAAGGCCCTGTAAGACTTCAGCCTGACGGTATCCCTTACTTCCGGTGTCCACCACCAGGTTCGGGGATTGCCGCCGTGACAGGCACCACAGACCTTATGACCACAGCTACGAACGGCCGCATCGACAATAGAGGCCGAGAACAAAGCCCACTCGGACTCCATGTCCCCAGCCTCCCCCAGAATCTGGGAGAAGCTCTCCTGGAGGTGTGAGTTGAAGGTCCCCCTGACAGACGGTCGATCATCGACCTCCAGCCTAGGGTGTCCTGGTGCCACGTGCACTGATGGACACCCTTGTGCTTGAACATGGTGTTCGTTATGGACAAAATGTGGCTAGCATAGAAGTCCAATAACAGAACACCGCTCGGGTTCAGATCAGGGAGGCTGTTCCTCCCAGTCACCCCTCTCCAGGTGTCACTGTCATTGCCCATGTGGGCGTTGAAGTCCCCCAGTAGAACAACGGAGTCACCGGGTCGGTACACTGTCCAGTACCCCTCCCAGAGACTCCAAAAAGGCCGGGTACTCTGCACTGCTGTTCGGCCCGTAGGCCGACACAACAGTGAGAGACCTGTCCCTGACCTGAAGGCACAGGTATGCGACCCTCTCGCTCAGCCGGGTGAGCTCCAACACGCGGTGGCTGAGCTGTGGGGCAATGAGCAGGCCCACACCTGCCCACCGCCGCTCCCCACATGCAACGCCAGAGAAATGGAGAGTCCAGCCCCCCTCAAGGAGTTGGGGTCCAGAGCCCAAGCTGTGCGTGGAGGTGAGGCCGACTATATCTAGTCGGTAATGCTGGACCTCCCACACGAGCTCGGGCTCCTTCCCTCCCAGCAAGGTGACATTCCATGTCCCCAGAGCTAGTCTCCATGTCCGGAGATCCGGTTGTTGAGGCCCCCACCTTCGACTGGCGCTCAGATCTCTAATTTTGAAGATGCTTTGAATAATGCTGTTCAGACTTGGTGGGGCAGATCTTAAGGCCTGCTCCCCCTTGGTTTCTGGTTGTGAGCTTTGAGCCATGTTAAAATGTTGTTACCTCCTCAAAAACATGTCTGGAGTTGTTTTGTTTCAATCACACGTTTGATTAATCCTTTATTATTAATCTGTCTACATCTTCAAAGATCAAAATGCTCTGTTCTACCTTGTGATGTCATGAAGCAGTAGTTTTAAAGTTAGTTTAAGAGAATTCAGGAGAGATTGGCAATTTCAGGGCTGTCAATTATCCAAATGATTCTAGTGAAGATGTGTGGAGATTAAAAACACAGTGGAGCACTTCCTGTTTTTTCACATGATTTCACAAGGTGAAATAGAGAGTTTTTGGTTTGAGTGAAGATTTAGCCTAAATATGCAAAACACAACTCCAGATATGTTTGTGATGAGGAAACAACATTATAACCTGAAAACCTAAAAAACATGCACCAGGGACTACAGGTGGAAATTCTACAACCTGGCACAATGCATCTCTCCTGTATATTGTGCACTGTCCCTGTCTCATAAATAAACTATATAAATAAAAAAAAAAAAAAAAGATCACAAAACAGTGTAATATGGGCCCTTTAAATCTCATCTTATGCACCACGAGCTGGAACTGGCCCTCCGACCTCCGAGTGTGTGGGGGTGTAAATTTGGATGATGTTGGAGATGTGCTGTGGGGCCAGTCAGTTCAAAGCTTTGAAAACAATAAAATATTAAAATCAGTTCTAAAATGAAGAGGAAGCCAGTGCTAAGACGCAATAATGGAGGAGTTTGTTTTTTGCTTCCTGTTAAAAGGCGTGCAGCAGCGTTCTGGGCTAACTGCAGACCATAAAGTGCATTTTGGGTCATTCCAGTGAAAAGTGCAGTGCACAAGTCCAGACGGATTTCATTTGTATCTAAAAGAGGAGGAGATGATAAAAATTAGATTTCACGACCACGTTGGTATCTATTATTCCTGTGGAATATGACCTGGATTATTTTACCTGTTTCTCACTTATTTGAATACATTTATTATTTTTAAATATGTTTACCCCAAAATAGTTTTCATTTTGAGCTAAATGAATCTTATTACATGTTACAAAAGCATTTCAAATCCAACCAAGTCAGATGAGTCAAAATCCACATTGGAATTGGGAATTCTAATCCAACTGAAGACTTGAATTTTTTTCTCGCATTTTTTATTTTTTATTTATTTTTTTTTCAAATGTATTTGAGTAGTGAATATCTTAGCTGTCCTTGGTTATCAGTAGAAGGTAACAGGCCTACAGTTCTAACCCAATGAAATCCAAAGTCATTTGTAACAAGCTAAAAACATATTCATGGTAGTATGGTAAAGGTGATTAACAGGACATCTGAAGAATGAAAAGATCAGACCAAGTTTTACAAAGAGCTGTAGACTTTAAAAACACAGATGAGCTTCATAGATAAGTACGTACTAATTTTGAAGGTGAAAAACATCCATCCTTTTTAGGACATTGTAATAAGAATATTGTTATTGGAAGAGAGAAATGCTGGATTATCAACATTCGGCAAACAAATGAAACAAATGTGTGTAGAATCCCTCAGTCGTCCAGGTAGAATCCATGGCAAAAGGAGAAATTAAATTTGTCCAACTTGACAGTTTATTTGGTCGAATACGTTTCGCAGCTCATCCAAGCTGCTTCTTCAGTTCTGAACTGAAGAAGCAGCTTCAGTTCAGAATTCAGTATTATTTGGTCGAATTCAGTTCAGTATTTGACAAAATAAACAGAGCTTATTTGTTTAAGTTTTTATAGTTTATTCATTTCTGAAGAAGCAGCTTGGATGAGCTGCGAAACGTATTCGACCAAATAAACTCTGTCCAGTTGACAAATTAAATTTCTCCTTTTGCCACAAATGAAACAAATCTAAATTGTTATATTTTGATAAGTACATAACATTAAAGAGGGACTGTTGTACTTCTAATGGGTATTAACTGCTAACATAGAACATATTTAGATCTACTGCACATTGCATCAGATTTGTCAAGTTGTAACATATTGTTTTGTAGCATTCTTTTTTTATATTTATGTAAAATTGCCATGCTAGAGCATGGATGACCTAAGCTTTTGGGCTTAACCTTGTACAGGCTCATACTGCAAACCATAAGGAGAGTTCAAATAGGCTCGTAGAGAGATCACTAGATTACTCAAGCATGCAGGGATGACAGCTAAATTCTCTTTAGGCACAATGAGGGCACAATGTTATAACATTTAGAGAAAGAGCGAAGAGAAGGTTACTGGACATTTCGTTTGAATGCCTGTGTCTTGATCGTCACACATCTGCCCATGGTGTGTGCCAGTCTGTGTAGCATTCTGTCTACTCCACACGCTGAGGTGAGACAGTGAGCAGAGCTTGATGGAGAGTTGAATGGAGTGATATCTCTATGGGAGTCCACTGTTCATGAGTCCCGGAGAGCTAATAATAACTAAATCAGTGTTTGCTGAGAGGCTGACGGAGGTGTGAGTGCCCACAGAGAGGCTGGGGGAAGGCGGATGCTCCAGGCTCTGCTGCTGCTGCTGCTGCTGCTGCTGCTGCTGCTGAGTAAAGAGCAGGCTCCATGACACTGTTGGATTAAACAGGAGCAAGAAAGATGGTAGTGCATGCATAAAACCATGAACACAGCAGAAGGGGACTATTGATTTAATATGGGTGCTTTATGACTGATGCCCTGCCCTGTTCAGATCCTCTTCATGTCTTCAGGCAGTCATCGATCTCTGACACTGCTCACATGTGGTTACAAACAGCTTTACAGAGAATGGGACCAGTGTTACACACCAAGAATGTGTATTTTTACTATGATACTTTGCAGATGATATCATCAACATTCCCTGGGAGGCATTGCTCTGTCTGGAACTGGAGGTAAAATAAAGAAACACTCAAGTTAGATCTTAATCTGCTCTTTATTTTAACACAGTCTGACCATAAAGAACTGCCTTAATTGGAACTACAACAGGTGAGCTGATTTGTATTGTTAAACAAGTCTTAAGCTAGCATTAGCCAACAGTTTTTCCAGTTAGTCACTCTCACCTTCTGTTGTAAATCAAACTCCTAACCAGGACCATGAATGCTTGAATTTTTTTCTTGACAATCTTAAAAGTGTTTGCAAATGTGCTCGTTGTGTCACCAAAGTAACTGCAGAACATGCCACGATAGACCTATATGTAGAACACCCCCATCATGATGTCACTGTAAAGTATCTATATGCTGCACATGTGGTGCCATAGCTGCGTGTTACACAGTTTTGTTGGGCTTCACTTGTTAAAGGTGAGGTGTAGAGGCGACTTGCTCACTGCATGTGCCTGAAGGGATTTTAGAGCTGCTAAAGCACCTGTCGCTGAATAAATGGGAGACAGACAGGTTTAATGCCATACTGTGGAATCTTCCAGTCACATAAGTGTAGTGTAGTTTTTAGAAAATAACACTTGGTACCTCTCAGTTCCTATTTTATCCATCTATCCATTTCTTCCGCTCCGGGGCCAGGATGCAGGGACAGCAGTCTGAGCAGGGAGACCCAGACTTCCCTTTCCACGCACACTTCCTACAGCCGAAAGACACTGCCCCTCCACTGTGTCCTTGGTCTTCCCCGGGGCCTCCTTCCATTGGGACTTGTCCAGAACAGATGCCCTCCCCTCAGCTGCTCCTCTCCATGTGGAGGAACAGCGGTTCCACACAGAGATCCTACTGTGTGACTGAGTTCCTCACCCTATTTCTAAGGTAGTGCCCAGTCAATCTGCAGAGAAAACTCATTTTGGCCTCTTGTCCTTTTGGTCATTACCCAAAGCTCATGACCATAGGTGAGGGTAGGAACGTAGATTATAAATGGATCATTAAATGAAGACCTTTGCCTTTGGTCTCAGCTCCTTCTTTACCACAACAGTCTGAAACAGCGACCACATCACTGCAGACGTTGCACTGATCTGCCTGTCAGTGTCATGCTCTGTCCTTCCCTTACTTCTTATCAAGACCCTGAGATACTAAAAATCCTTCACTTGAGACAGGGACTCTCCACAACCTGGAGAGGGCGCCAGCTTTTTCTGGTCGAGAACCATGGTCTCGGATTTGGAGGAGCTGATTTTCATCTCTGCCGCTACACACTTGATTTATGATTTATGGGTTTATGCAATACATGCTTTTTATTGAGCGCCTTTCAAAGTACCTCAAACATACTTACACTTATTATTTACTTTTTACTGATCTTATGCTCATATTGGTTGTCATGGGAAACTTGGCCATTGGAATGATCAGCAGAAGTCAGGTGAAGGTGTATGGACTGTCCCTGTCCCTTTGCCCTCTGCTCCCTTGTCCCGTGTCCTGTTTCCCTGCCATATCTATGTGTCCCCCTGTCTTCTTCCCCATTCTTATTCCTCTTCCTCCCCATTTTCGCCTGTCCTCTGCTCCTTTGTCCCTCCTCCTCTATCCGCCATCCTCCCCTTTGTCTCTTTCCTCCTCTTCCCCCCTATTCTCACCTCTGAGCAAGTGGGTGGACTCATGCTGGAAAACCTCATTAGCTTTTAATTCCTGGCTGTATCCGATTCCTATAACAGAAGATTGATTTTGACTTAGTGCACTGGAGCAGAAATAATTCCATTTCTAATCATTTTAGGAGCTCCGCTGTCGGCCACAGTGCGCACAGACGCTGGGTTTGCTCACAATCCCTCTGCGGAAAGCTCTGTTTGTTATTTTTATACAGACACTGTTTTGCAGCTTTAACAACTACTCTCTGCTAATTGCTTATTTTCTCTGCTTATTTTCAGAGGTGGGAAGTACTCAGTTACATTTACCTGAGTAACTTAAAATCATAATATCAAATAATAATCAAAGTGTTTTGTAGCAGCATACTTTTAGTCCTACTTGAGTATATATATATATATATATATATATATATATATATATATATATATATATATATATATATATGAGTAACATATCGGGGCTTTATATATATATATAAAGCCCCGATATGTTACTTTTTGCCCCAAAAATACTGTGAGCTGGCTTGCATCTCCACAAACCTGACTCATATTTGGCCTGGAGGAGGGCCTCCTCCTCCTTGTATCCATGGGAATATTGTTCCTTTGGCTTTAATCTTCTACAGTATTACATATATATCGCAATGGAGAATGTTCCGAAGTATGGTTTTAAATTTCTTTTTCCGTGGAATCATGCGGGTGACTTGCCACCTCCAGAAAGTTACATACTATTCACTTGCAAGGACCACGCCACGAGAATGAAATGCGATAAAGATATTTATTGACGGTGAATAGATGTGATGGCTGGGGGGAGACTCAGGGTGGGGGCTCCATCTCCAATCTAAAATGGTCACCCAGCTGATTTGGAACCCCCCCTCGTTAAAGATGATGTCTTTGGGCTGAAGGATGGAAGAGAGACACAGGGTAGGAAGGAGGGGGTTGAGAGAGCTGACACGGACGGTGTTGTCGGGATAGGCTGCGTAAATAGGGCTTCTGGGTAATTGAAGGTGTGGTCAAGATGAGCTGCGGTTGGCTGGCGAGGAGGTTGAGGCATGGTCCAGCTCCTGAATCTAAGTTAATCATATTAACTCCACTTACTTTAAATCTGAACATGTGTGTTTTGTCCTTCACATTACATTACATGTAATTATTAATAATTACATTTTACATTACATTTAATTATTACATGTAATTATATATATATATATATATATATACCAGTTATATATATATATATATATATATATATATATATATATATATATACATATATATATATATATATATACATATATATATATATATATATACATATATATATATACCTATATACATATATATATATACCAGTTGAGCTAACCGACTGGTTAGCTCAACTGGTAAGTCACTTGACTTTCGCACGGGGGACCCGGGTTCAAATCCCCCCCCGAGGGGCAATGAGCAACCAGTGTGGGTCCTTGGGCAAGACCCTTCACGGTACTGCCTACCTCATACAATGATGGGAGATAATAACAGTTACGAGATGCCGGCTCAGACGTCGCCCGGCCAAACAAGGTCTGCGTCAGGTGCTGGGGAACCAGAGCACCTTGATGAAAAATGGGCTACTGGAACAATGAGGCGGAAATGGGCGAGATGCGATAACAAGGCTCTGTTGGAATGCTACTACTCCAGTAACCCTAGTCAGAGGGGTTACATGAACAGGATGTGGGAGAAATGGTTACTTCGAAACCCACAGTCCAAGCTAACGGCCAAACAACTAGTAGCTCAGTGTTCCAACATCCACAAACGGCAACTGCTATCACAACTAGAGATTGACGAGGTACAACACAAATGCTACGGCAAGGGGGAGCCAGGACGCCAGGTCAGAGGGGAGTTAACACCAACTCCCCAACCAGAGATTGGGTCCGAAGCCCCAATAAGTATCACGCTGAACGAGGCAGCGACTGACCTGAAAGATAAGATCATGGCCCGAATGAACACAAGGCAACCCCGACGCCAGTTACAGAGGCTAAGTGAAGTACCATCTGAAAGTCTCCTAGAAGATGTGAATGCAGCTCTGAGAGCGATCCCTACCACAAGCATCACTGAAACCAATGAGCTGATATACACTTCAGCAGCAGTGATCCTAGAGGTGCTGGGCTATAAGAGCAACCATGGGAGCCATGAGAGACAATACCCACCATGGAAAAGACGGTTAGAGGGCAAAATCAAGGAGGCGCGGAGAGAAGTGAGCCAATTGTCAGAGGCCAAGAAAGGTGCAATGAAAAAACAAGTACCCAGGAGGTACAGCCAGATGCCCATACCTGAAGCACTCGAAACTGCCAAGCAAAGGCTGCAAGCCTTAGCCAGCCGCCTAAAGAGGTACACGCGCCTCTTCGCAACACAACCTGCGAAAGTGTACGCTCAATGGCAGGGGAATAACACCAGAGCAGACCCACCAAGGCTGGAGACTGAAAGGTACTGGAAGGGCATATGGGAGAGGGAGGCATCACATAACACCGATGCACAGTGGCTGGTGGCTCTGAGGGAAGACCACAGCAACCTCCCTGAACAAGATCCAGTCACCATCACAGTGGCAGACATTCAGGAAAGAGTCTCAGGCATGAAAAACTGGACAGCACCTGGCCCTGACATGATCCATGCGTACTGGCTAAAGAAGCTCACTGCACTCCACGAGCGCCTGGCAGCACAAATGAACCAGCTGCTAAGGGATGGGACTCACCCTGAATGGCTAACCCAAGGGCATACGATCCTGATCCTGAAGGATCCCTCAAAGGGTACAGTCCCATCCAATAACCTGTCTCTCCACAACATGGAAGCTCATGTCAGGCATCATTGCGGCTAAGATAAGTGGGCACATGGATCAATACATGAGCACAGCACAGAAGGGCATTGGCAAAAACACCAGAGGAGCCAAACACCAACTCCTGGTTGACCGAACAGTCGCCCATGACTGCAGAACCCGTCAGACCAACCTGTGCACTGCCTGGATTGATTACAAGAAAGCCTATGACTCAATGCCACACACATGGATCACTGAGTGCTTGGAGTTGTACAATATCAGTCGGACTCTAAGGGCGTTCATTGCAAACTCAATGCGGTTGTGGAAGACCATCCTTGAAGCCAATGGCAAGCCAATTGCACAAGTGGCCATCAAATGTGGCATATACCAAGGAGATGCACTGTCCCCACTGCTGTTCTGCATAGGTCTGAACCCCCTCAGCCAAATCATTGACCGCACTGGCTATGGATACCGACTCAGAAACGGGGCCACCATCAGCCACCTCCTCTACATGGATGACATCAAGCTGTACGCTAAGAGTGAGCGGGACATCGACTCACTGATCCACACCACCAGGATCTACAGCACAGACATTGGAATGTCATTCGGGCTCGAGAAATGTAGTAGGATGGTGACAAAGAGAGGGAAGGTAGTCCACACAGAGGGGGTCTCACTCCCAGAGGGAACAATAGCAGACATTGAGGACAGCTACAAGTACCTTGGTATCCCACAAGCAAATGGCAACCTTGAAGAGGCAACAAGGAAAGCGGCTACGGCCAAATACCTGCAACGAGTAAGGCAAGTCCTAAGAAGCCAGCTCAATGGCAAGAATAAGGCACAGGCAATAAACAGCTACGCCCTGCCAGTGATCAGATACCCTGCAAGAATCATAAGCTGGCCAAAGGAGGAGATACAGACCACAGACGTTAAGACACGAAAGATCCTGACAATGCATGGAGGGTTCCATCCCAAATCCAGCACCCTGAGACTGTATGTGAGCCGGAAGGAAGGAGGCCGAGGACTAGTGAGTGTGGGAACCACTGTCCAGGATGAAACAGTCAAAATCCATAAGTACATCAAGGACAAGGCCCAAACAGATGATGTGCTCAGGGAATGCCTCAGACAGTGGAGGTCAGAGGAAGAGGTGCTGGAGGGACCATCATGGCAGGACAAGCCCCTACATGGGGCATACCACCGAAACATAACTGAAGTGGCTGATATCAAGAAATCCTACCCATGGCTGGAGAGGGCTGGTCTGAAGGACAGCACAGAGGCCCTCATCCTGGCTGCACAGGAGCAGGCCTTGAGCACCCGAGCAATAGAGGCCCAGATCTACCACACCAGACAAGACCCAAGGTGTAGGTTTTGCAAAGAGGCTCCTGAGACAGTCCAGCACATAACTGCAGGGTGTAAGATGCTGGCAGGGAAAGCATACATGGAGCGACACAACCAAGTGGCGGGCATAGTGTACAGAAACATCTGTGCAGAGTACGGGCTGGAGACCCCAAGATCAAGGTGGGGAACTCCCCCAAAGGTTGTGGAGAATGAGCGTGCCAAGGTCCTGTGGGACTTCCAGATACAGACTGACAGAATGGTGATGGCGAACCAACCAGACATAGTGGTGGTGGATAAGCAACAGAACAAAGCCGTGGTGGTGGACATTGCAATACCAAGCGATGGTAATATCAGGAAAAAGGAACACGAGAAACTAGAGAAATACCAGGGGCTCAAGGAAGAGCTGGAGAAGGCCTGGAAGGTGAAGGCATCAGTGGTGCCCGTGGTGATCGGAGCACTCGGGGCTGTAACCCCCAAACTGGAGGAGTGGCTCAAGCAGATACCAGGAAAAACATCAGACATCTCAGTCCAGAAAAGTGCAGTACTAGGAACAGCAAAGATACTGCGCAGAACTCTCAAGCTCCCAGGCCTCTGGTAGAGGGCCCGAGCTGGATGAGGGTGAGAGAGACCAACCACCGTGGAAGGTGAGGAACACTTTTTTTTTTTTTTATATATATACATTTTAATACCTTTATACTCTTACTTGTGTAATATCTTGGATCATTACTTCGTACTTCTACTTGAGTAGCATTATTTTAAAATACTATTAATTCAGTGAAATTTTTTGGCTACTTCACCACCTCTGCCTCTTTTTTTCATGAACAAAAAGCCCAATCCACAGAAAAAAAAAGACATGCACTTGATGGAGTGGTTAAACTAGGTTGATATTTTTGTAATTCACTTCCTGATTTGTCACATCTGCTGCTTGTGTCCAAAGAAGAGGTAATTCTGTAACTGTTACCTAGCAACCATATTGTACGAGGGCCATGAGAGAAAACTGTGACTAAATTAATCTCATTTACATGAGCAGTGTGATTTGGTGAATGATAATCTGAGACATTGTTTTATTTGTCCAGAAAGCCTGAAAATAAATCATTTGGACTTTGCTCAGTGTGTGTAAAAATCACACATTAAGTCAGTTATAGTACATACTTTTGTACATGTTTCCTAAACAGGTCTGATGTCACTCACATGGAGCTGAAGGCTCCTCATCTGACAAAACCCTCTTAATATTTTAAATTTTTACATTTTATCCTGAGGCTAATTCCATATACCCTCAGGTTCAAATCAGGGAGGTGGTTCATCCAGATCCTCTCCAGGTGGCACTGGCATTGCCCATGTGGGCACCTCTCAAAGAATCACCATCCCCAGTAATACCAATCGAGGCGGAGTAACGTCTATAAGGAGTTAGAGAAGCACACCTGGTCTGGCTCCTCACCTGTGTGTCAGGGGAGAAATTACCAGGGGCATGCAGCCCCAGGCAGCAGAGCTCCAAGGATCAGTTCTGAAACCTCTCCACCTCCATAAGGTGTTTGTTCTGTGTTATTTTTCATCTGTCACCTGTCCATGACTCACCACCACACACACTCCTCTCTGTATGTCCAGCTCTTAGCAGTGTAATCCAGTTTCTCCTCCTGATTATTGATAATTTAAATTTGTTTTATCACAACACTACATGTTATTTGTGTGTGTGTGTGTGTGTGTGTGTGTGTGTGTGTGTGTGTGTGTGTGTGCTTACAGCTGTGGGGTTAGTGGGTTTGTGCCTGTGCTGTGGCAGGAGCTGTCCATGGTGATGAGGTGTTCTCATCTTTTGTGCTTCTCTGACTAATGCACATTTATATTCAAACACACTGATACTTTTCCCTGCACCCACCTTGTTTTGGTCAGCCTCTGTTATGCTCTGAGTGACTGCCAGGTAGATTTAACCAATCACGGGGAAGTATAAACACAGACATTTACTCTCGACTCTATCCATTCTTCATCTTTATATGTCCCGAGCAAATGCCATTTCATCCATTCTTACACATGAAATGGCTTATTTTACATAAATATATCATATAAAAGTAACACTATTGAGCTGCAGTGTCTGGCCTTAAATCCTTGTCTGGCCTCTGACATTTGAAAAGTACCTGAGCAGTATGTATTTATAAATCTCAAAATGCCCCAGTGAGACGCTCCACTCAAAAGAAAGAGAGCAGAGAATCATGGTTCTCTGTGCTTGATAATTGGATTGGATTGTGGGTAACCAGCCTAGCGACCTCTGACTGGCCCTGCGCTAAAACCCAGTTAAGGCTAAATACATCAAATCATGATTCATTTGTCATATTTCTGTGGGAGTTAGAGTCTATTGGACACATTAATTTCTATAAACTTCATACAGAAGCACAGCAGGACTGGCTGTTGTTGCTCTTTTGAAAGGCCAGAGCAACGTCTTTGAGCGGTTGTGTGGGTTTAGCATTTGGGTATGCAGCAACGCATCCCCTTTCATGATTCTACATCTCATCACATGTTGCCACGACAACAGAGACGTACTCTGGCTTTCAGTCCACAGAAAATAACTTTTGTAACAGTTTTACGCAGGGAGAGATGAGGCAATTTGAGACATTTTATACAGAGTGCACAGTAATAGTGGTACAGTGCATTAGATGGCTGTACCGAAGAAGGCTTCTGAGTGTTCAACCCAAACTTTACTCACCGCGACCTCTCCTATTTGCTCTCGGTGAAAGGACACGCCTTATTAAAGCTGCAGTGTGACAGTGGTCCTGTGCCAGGCTCTCCTCTTTGCCTTGACCTCCCAGTCCCCTCCCGCAGCTGTCTGTGCGAGCTCACCTCCAGAGCACAGGCTTCTCTGGGGATCCCAAAGCAATAAAGAGGTCCGAGCAGTAATCAAATGTGTGACTCCCCCTAACCCGTCCAACTGCTTCATTTATTAGACATGGGACACAATTCAAAGCACCGCGCACATCTTTTCATGAGAAATACTGTTTATTGCTTTGGGTTTCACCTGGCCTCATTCAGCTGAGTGTGTTTGACAAAGCACATAATCTCTTACCAGGCTTTTATCATGCATTTTCAGATGGAGTTTTGTATTGCCCCTTGGGACAAAGCCAGCATGACTCCATACTCAAAGGCAGGCTGGTGCTTTGCAATCTTCTCTCCTCTTCTTTAGAATATGGTGGGTGATCATGATGTTAAGGTTAAAGGGCCATATTACTATGTTATAATGTAGTATAGTGTTCCTCATCACAAACATACCTGGAGTTGTGTTTTGTTTCATTCATACGTTTAACACACAAACCCCGCCTGTTTAGGCTGAATTCTTATCTCAAACTGAAAACACTCTGTTCCACTTTGTGATGTCATGTGGTAATACAGGAAGGGTTTCACTGTGTTTTTAAACTCCATGCACATTCAATAGAATCACTTGGATAATTTCAGCCCTGGAATTGCCAATCTCTACTGAAAAAAAAAAAAAAAAAAAAAAGTACCCAGACCCATGTGTATATCAGGACTGCATTAGGTGAATGAGCCTAAGCAAAGCTCCTGGAGGAGCTACAATCTGGTCTATGTAACTTGATGTTATCTTGACCAGGATTCATCTAGAAGATATACTGTATGTCAGTGAGACCTTACTGGTTAAATAAAAGATAAAAAGGCAAAAGTTTATTCGGTCGAAATTTTCGACCAAATAAACTTTTGTCCAGTTGACAAATTAAATTTATCCTTTTGCCATGGATTCTACCTGGACGACTGAGGGATTCTACACACATAAAAGATAAAAAGGAAAAAAAAATAAAAAAAAAATAAAAAGAAACTGGATCTTCTTGCTGTGAGTGCACTAGCAACTTTACCTGGGATCCAGAACACACACTCCAATGCCTATAGAAGACGTAAATCAGGTCACCATCGAATCTCAGTTTTGTTGTTTTGTTATTTGTTTTTTTCAGATGGGTGTGATTGACAGGTAGATTAGCCAGTCAGAGACATGCATGGTCTGTCCATATCAAAACAAATATGAATGCCACAGGGGACTGACAAAAACATGGCAAATTTTTGCAGAATCAATGAGTGGAGCACTAAACTCATCTGAGATGAGAGAAATGTAATTTTATTTGTAAATGATGTTGACCAATGAGCTTCTTCATTTCACACGTGTCACTGAAATAAACAAAAGTGAATGATGACGTCTGGTCAGACTCTGGAGGGAACTTTGTGACTTTTCAACTATACACACATTAGGATGTTTATCTTTACTTTTTTTTTTTACCATGACTTGATGTTACAAAAAATGTCCATGAATAGTCTATATGCAGAGTGTGCCGTTCTATGCTACAGAGCCAGTCACATGACCACATTTAGTACACAGTATTCTTGCTGAGACTTAAAAAAAAAGTAATAAAAGCATGAATCTGTGTTTAATCTGCCTTTTCACAGATTTTTTCTTCACAGATTTAATCTAAATAACATGATTATTTGACTGATTAGTTAATGATTAATCTACTAAACAACTAAAGAAATACAGCCCCCTACAATACATATTTTACTTATAACAATGAATAACTCCAAATGAAAAGTGCATATGTGTATCTCACTAAGAACAAAATGCTGACACACTCACACACATGTGGACAGCTCTGAAGTGCACATGAGACAAAGCATCAGCACCAGCAGACTTCAGTTCACACATTTCAGACCCAGACTTCTTCATACAGGCAGTAGTGGGATGCTGCAGTACTCCTCATTTAGATATGTACTAACACATACTAATACATATATGTCTGTTAGAGAATACAGGAAGTAGCTGAGAGTTCTAAAGAGGCAGGAGACTTTGGGTGAGTAACACCGGAGACATGAACACTAAATACAGTGGGTACAGAAAGTATTAAGACCCCTTAAATTTTTCACCCTTTGTTATATTGCAGCCATTTGCTAAAATCATTTAAGTTTATTTTTTCTCATTAATGTACACACAGCACCCCATATTGACAGAAAAAACACAGAATTGTTGACATTTTTGCAAATTTATTAAAAAAAGAAAAACTGAAATATCACATGGTCATAAGTATTCAGACCCTTTGCTCAGTATTTAGTAGAAGCACCTTTTGAGCTAATAAAGCCATGAGTCTTTTTGGGAATGATGCAAAAAGTTTTTCACACCTGGATTTGGGGATCCTCTGCCATTCCTCCTTGCAGATCCTCTCCAGTTCTGTCAGGTTGGATGGTGAACGCTGGTGAACAGCCATTTTCAGGTCTATCCGGAGATGCTTAATTGAGTTTAAGTCAGGGCTCTGGCTGGGCCATTCAAGAACAGTCACGGAGTTGATTTGAAGCCACACCTTTTTTATTTTAGCTGTGTGCTTAGGGTCATTGTCTTGTTGGAAGGTGAACCTTTGGCCCAGTCTGAGGTCCTGAGCACTCTGGAGAAGGTTTTCGTCCAGGAAATCCCTGTACTTGGCTGTGTTCATCTTTCCTTCGATTGCAACCAGTCGTCCTGTCCCTGCAGCTGAAAAACACCCCCACAGCCTGATGCTGCCACCACCATGCTTCACTGTTGGGACTGTATTGGACAGGTAATGAGCAGTGCCTGGTTTTCTCTACACATACTGCTTAGAATTAAGACCAAAAAGTTCTATCTTGGTCTCATCAGACCATCTTGGAGCCCTTCAGGTGTTTTTTAGCAAACTCCACGCGGGCTTTCATGTGTCTTGCACTGAGGAGAGGCTTCCGTCGGGCCAATTTGCCATAAAGCCCCGACTGGTGGAGGGCTGCAGTGATGGTTGACTTTCTACAACTTTCTCCCATCTCCCGACCGTATCTCTGGAGCTCAGCCACAGTGATCTTTGGGTTCTGCTTTACCTCTCTCACCAGGGCTCTTCTCCCCAGATTGCTCAGTTTGGCTGGACGGCCAGCTCTAGGAAGGGTTCTGGTTGTCACAAACGTCTTCTATTTAAGGATTATGAAGGCCACTGTGCTCTTAGGAACCTTAAGTGCAGCAGATATTTTTTTGTAACCTTGGCCAGATCTGTGCCTTGCCACAATTTTGTCTCTGAGCTCTTCAGGCAGTTCCTTTGACCTCATGATTCTCATTTGCTCTGACCTGCACTATGAGCTGTAAGCTCTTATATAGACACATGTGTGGCTTTCCTAATCAAGTCCAATCAATTTAATCAAACACAACTGGACTCCAATGAAGGTGTAGAACATCTCAAGGATGCACAGAAGAAATGGACAGCACCTGAGTTCAATATATGAGTGTCACAGCAAAGGGTCTGAATACTTATGACCATGTGATATTTCAGTTTTTCTTTTTTAATAAATCTGCAAAAATGTCAACAATTCTGTGTTTTTGTGTCAATACGGGGTGCTGTGTGTACATTAATGGGAAAAAAATGAACTTAAATGATTTTAGCAAATGGCTGCAATATAACAAAGAGTGAAAAAAATTAACGGGTCTGAATACTTTCCGTACCCACTGTACATGACCAGTCACCCTCACATTCATTGTTGTTTTCTTTATGTTTACTACTCTCTACATTTTAGATACATATAGAAGACATCAAATACATCATGCAAGATGTATGGAATTATGTAGTAAAGCAAAAAAAAAAAAAAAAAAAAAAAAAAAATATATATATATATATATATATATATATATATACAGTTGAAACCAAAAGTTTATATACACTATACAAAAACACACATATACACACGTTTTTTCTCACTGTCAGACATCAAATAAAAATAAACTTGTCCTGTTTTAGGTCAATGAGAATTAACAAAATTATCTGTATTTACTAAATGTCAGAATAAAGAGAAAATAATTTTTTTTTAGACAATTTTTACATACACTTTACAAAGTTTACATACACTAAGATCAGTGTGCCTTTAAACAATTTGGGACATCCCAGATGATGATGTCATCTCATTGGAAAATTCTGATAGGTTTACTGACAGCATTTGAGCTCATTAGAAACACACCTATGGATGTATTTTAGGGCACATTTGAAACACACTGCTTCTTTGTGAAACACCATGGGAAAATTAAAAGAAATCAGTCAAGATCTCAGGAAGAGAATTGTGGATTTGCACAAGTCTGGTTCATCCTTGGGTGCAATTTCCAGATGCCTGAAGGTGCCACGTTCATCTGTTCAGACAAGTATAAACATCATGGGAACGTCCAGCCATCGTATCGCTCAGGAAGGAGACGGGTTCAGAGTCTCAGAGATGAACATACTTTGGTCTGAAATGTCCAGAACAACCCAAAGACAAAAGAAAAGACCTTGTGAAGATGCTGGCTGAAAATGTTAAGAATGTGTCATTATCAACAGTGAAACAAGTACTGTACAGACATGAGCTGAAAGGATACTCAGGAAGAAGCCATTACTCCAAAAGAAACATAAAAAAGCCAGATTAGAGTTTGCTAATGCACACACGGATAAAGATTTTAATTTTTGGAGACATGTCCTGTGGTCTGATGAAACTAAAATTGAACTTTTTGGCCACAATGACCATCGTTATGTTTGGAGGAAAAAAGGGGGAAGCCTGCAGGCCTCAGAACACCATCCCAACTGTAAAACATGGGGGTGGGAGCATCATGTTGTGGGGTTGTTTTGCTGCTGGAGGGATTGGTGCACTTCACAAAATAGAAGGTATCATGAAGAAAGAACACTATGTGGAAATATTGAAGCAACATCTGAAGACATCAGCTAGGAAGATGAAGCTTGGGCACAAATGGGTCTTCCAAATGGATAATCAGAATCAGAAAAGCTTTTATTGCCATTGTCAGTGAACACAATTCACAGACTAGGAACTTGCTTTGGTGATAAGTGTTCATAAAGTGTTTATGAGTCCAACGGCAGAGGGGAAGAAACTGTTCTTATGGCGAGAGGTTCTGGTCCGTATGGACCGTAGCCTTCTGCCAGAGGGAAGTGGCTCAAATAGTCCATGTCCAGGGTGAGAGGGGTCAGCTGCTATCCGGCCTGCACGCCCCCGAGTCCTGGAGACGTACAGGTCCTGAAGAGATGGAAGGCTACAGCCGATCACCTTCTCAGCAGAGCGCACAATGCGCTGCAGTCTCTGTCTGTCCCTGGCAGTGGCCCCAGCGTACCACACAGTGATGAAGGAGGTGAGGATGGACTCAATGATGGCCGTGTAAAACTGCACCATCATCTGGGCAGGCAGCTTGGCTTTCCTCAGCTGCCGCAGGAAGTACATCCTCTGCTGGGTTTTCTTGATGAGGGAGCTGATGGTCGGCTCCCACTTGAGGTCGTGGGTGATGCAGGTGCCCAGGAAGCGGAAGGAGTCCACAGTGGTGATGGAGGAGTCTGTCAGGGTGAGGAGAGGCAGGGGGGCTGTGACTTTCCTGAAGTCCATGATCATCTCCACTGTCTTCTGGGCGTTGAGCTCCAGGTTGTTGCTGCTGCACCAGGACACCAGCCGGTCCACCTCCCTCCTGTAGGCAGACTCATCGCCGTCCGAGATGAGCCCGATGAGGGTGGTGTCATCCGCAAACTTAACCAGTTTCACGGAGTCGTGGCTGGAGGTGCAGCAGTTGGTGTACAGGGAGAAGAGCAGGGGAGAAAGTACACAGCCCTGTGGAGATCCTGTGCTTATAGTCCGAGTGTCCGAGACATTCTTCCCCAGCCGCACGCACTGCCTCCGGGCCGTCAGGAAGTCAGTGATCCACCTGCAGGTGGAGTCAGGCACGTTGAGCTGGGCGAGCTTGTCCTGGAGCAGAGCAGGGAGGATGGTGTTGAATGCAGAGCTGAAGTCCACAAACAGGATCCTGGGGTAGGTTCCCGGGGAGTCCAGATGCTGAAGGATGAAGTGGAGGGCCAGGTTGATGGTGTCGTCTACAGACCGATTGGCACTGTAGGCGAACTGCAGAGGGTCCAGGAGGGGGGAGGTGAAGGACTTGAGGTGAGGCAGAACCAGGCGCTCAAATGACTTCATGACTATAGACGTCAGCGCCACAGGCCTGTAGTCGTTAAGTCTGGTGATCCTGGGCTTCTTGGGGACGGGAACAATGGTGGACAGCTTGAAGCAGGCTGGGACATGGCATAACTCCAGGGAGATGTTAAAGATGTCCGTGAAGACAGGAGCCAGTTCTTCAGCGCAGTGTCTCAGGGTGGAAGGAGAGACACCGTCCGGACCTGGGGCTTTCCGTGGGTTTTGCCTTTTAAATGTCTTAGTCACATCCTGCTTGGAGAGTGTGAGGGCAGTGGGGGAGGAGGAGGGGTCTGAGGTGGGCTTGGTCACAATGTCCATTGTAGTCAGTGGGGTGGGGGAGGGGTGTGAGACTTCAAATCTAGTGTAGTAGGTGTTAAGCCTTTCCGCTAGTTGTCGGTCATCCACAGCAGGAGAGGCTTTGGGTCCATAATTTGTGATCTCCTTCAGACCTTTCCAGACAGAGACGGAGTCGTTGGACCAGAACTTCTCCTTCAGATGTGTATTGTATCTCGATTTAGCCTTCTCCACTTCCTTGCTAAATGAGTACTTGCTCTGTCTGTAAGAGTGAGGGTCACCACTTCTGTGCGCCTCCTCCTTCTCCTTCCTCAGCTGCCTCAGTCTGGGTGTGAACCAGGGTTTGTCATTGTTAAATGACACCCTGGTGCGAGATGGAATAATACTGTCCTCACAGAACTGGATGTATGATGTCACTGTGTCCGTGTACTCATCCAGATTCTCTGTGGAGGTCTTGAACATGCTCCAGTCCGTTGTGTCCAAGCATGTGCGAAGCTCCTCCACAGCCTCGCTGGTCCACCTTTTAGAAGTCCTCACTGTTGGTTTGGAGAGCTTCAGTTGTTGTTTGTATGTGGGGATGAGGTGAACCATGACGTGGTCAGAAAAGCCTAAAGCAGCACGTGACACGCTCCGATAGGCCCCACTGACTGTTGTGTAACAATGATCCAGCGTGTTCTGCTCTCTCGTTGGGCATTTAATAAACTGTTTGTATTTTGGTAACTCCTGGCTCAGATTTCCCTTGTTAAAGTCGCCAAGGATAATAAGTAGAGAGTCCGGGAAGGTTTGTTCTACATCCAAAATCTGCTCCGCGAGTGCGCGTTGAGCCTCGTGCACGTCCGCGCATGGCGGGATGTAAACAGCAGCCAGAATGAATGAAGCGAACTCACGTGGCGAGTAGAAAGGTTTACAGTGAATGAAATGATATTCCAGAGCGGGAGAGCAGTGTTGGGAGATCACAGTTACGTCTGAGCACCAGGCGTTGTTGATGTAGAAACAGACCCCTCCACCTTTTGTCTTTCCCCCGGAGAGAGCCCCCTGTCTGTCTGCGCGGAGGAGCTGAAATCCGTCCAGGTGTAACGCGCGGTCCGGGATCTGCTCGCTGAGCCATGTCTCTGTGAAGCACAAGGCGCAAGAGGAAGAAAAGTTCCTGTTTCTCCTCATCAGCAGCGCCAGTTCGTCCATCTTGTTGCTGAGTGAGCGAACGTTGGAGAGGAAAATCCCAGGTAAGGGCGTCCGTGTGCCGCGTCTCCGAAGGAGCACCAGAGCCCCTACGCGTTTTCCTCGTCTGCGGCGTCTCACTTTTTTGGCCAAAAAATGAACTAAATCTACTGCAGGCACTAAAAAAACTGGCAGTAGATCAGCAGAAGTCGTTGTTCTGATGTTTAGGAGCTCTTCACGGGTGTAAGAGCACGCAGACACACGATTTACGAACAAAAACAGACAAAACAAAGAGCACCAAATCACCAGGGCGACCATACGCGGCGCCATAATGACCCAAAGCATACTGTCAAACTGGTTACAAAGTGGCTTAAGGATAGCAAAGTCACTGTTTTGGAGTGATCATCACAGAGCCCAGATCTAAAGCCTATTGAAAATGTATGGGCAGACCTGCAAAGATGTGTACAAGCAAGGCGACCTACTAACCTGGCTCAGTTACACCAGTTCTGTCAGGAGGAAGAAGGAAAGGGCAAAGGGTGATAGCTATCACCCTTTGCCCTTTGCTTTGTCGACAGCAATGCAAACCCTTGGCCTTCTCTCAATGAGCTTCAAGAAGACTCTTGAGATGGTTCTTACTTCACAGGAATGCCATGTCAGGGACGAGAAACACACACAGAAAAAGTGTGTCCACTTTTGATACTTAGTATAGTAGTATAGTATAGTATAGTATAGTATAGTAAAGCAATACTATACTACTTAGTATCCTCCTACGACCTGGCGTCCACATATGTGGACAGCACATGTTTACAGTGTTACACTGTTACAAAGGTTTTCACACATAGGTGGACAGTTTAGAACAGCAACAATGCAAAAATGTTCAATTTAGAATATTTTTAAGAGTTTGTAATGTTTAGAATAATTTAATTTAATATAAAAATAATTAATAAATGTAATAATTTAATTTAAGTTAATTCTTTGTTTTTGCACTTGTCAGATCCTAATCAGCCCAAATAACAAGGAGAAATCAATAAAGCATGCAATGCAAGAGTTCGGGTCTTAGGAGGGTATAGTAGTATAGTATTGCTCATTCCAGTCTGGCAGTGCTTCCAGTGTAGGGAGTATTATAAGCTACACCATCTGAATCTGAAGAAATGGATAGAAATATCTTCATTTTGTTGACATATTGGATACAACACAGTTACAGAATGGATAGTAGATATCGTAGGACTTGATCATAATGACAAAATGCATACATCTAATTAGGACTTTTTTTTTTTTTTTTTTTTACATTTTAAATGATTTAATTCATCTAATCTAATTATGCATTACTATGAAGCAGTAGCCCTGTTTCTATTATTAAAGAGGGGGTATTTTACTTCTATGGGGTATTAACTGCTACCACATAACATATTTAGATCACCATGTTACCTTTTTTATGCTATATTTACCAAAAATGTGTTAACATGTTTTATAACTTTCATTTTTGACACTCCGATTCACTCCCACTTATTTTATTGTATTTATTTATTTAAAACAAGAACAGTGCACGGAAAACATTAATGTCAGAGAAAAAAGATGCTTTTGCATTAGATTTAGCTACAAGCTCTTTTCTTTCTGCAGCCCAGGTACAAAACACATTAAAAGACAATTTACAATAAAACACCTGTCAACAGCAACAGTGACTTTCTTAAAATAACCACAATCCAATTCATCATTAAACATTTAAAACAGTCAAAATGCATTAAGGCTAATTCCCATAAATCGAACATTTCAAATTCATCTTAATTGTCTAAAAATACTGCAATTTATTGTTATCAATATCCTCTAAATGTACAATTATCAAATTAATCATATCATATCAATATTCTCTAAAATACAGTCCATCATGACCATTAAGACACATTTCATTAGTCAAATCTCCATCTACACAGCACATGGTAAATGGTCACATTTTATATAGCGCTTTTCCACCTTCACTGAGAGCCCTTTACAACAAGGAACCACTCATTCACACACCAGTGTATGCAGACACTGGGGGCGAGGTAGGTTAAGTGTCTTGCCCATGGAAGACTCCAATGACAGCATTCATCTGTGGGAGCTGAAATCACACCAGCCAACCCATGGGTCAGTGGATCTGATCGCTCAACCAACAACCAATGATGTTTATGTCAAGAGGGATTCAAACCACCAACCTTCAGATCAGTGGACAAACGTTCTACCAACTGAGCTACTGCCCCCCACTGAACTATAGTCACCCATCTAGATCTACACAACACATCTACACAACACATCTACATCTACACAACACCCACCCTCTTAAAGGAGGGAAGCAGCACTGTGGAGAATTCTATGGAGCAGCTGCATCTCAGAATAAAAAATCAGATTGCCACAGTTTAAAAGGTTGTACAGTATATGGTCAATATGTTACAATAATGTTCATGACTTTTTTTTTTTTTTTTATCCCTCCACCTTAACGTGGTGGAGGGGTTTGAGTGCCCGAATGATCCCGGGAGCTATGTTGTCGGGGGCTTCATGACCCTGGTAGGGTCACCCAAGGCAAACAGGTCCTGGGGGACGGGTCAGACTAAGAGTGGTTCAGAAGTCCCCATGACCAGAAATACAGCAAGGCCAATTACGTCGCCCGGATTGGCGTTACCGGGGGCCCACCCTGGAGCCGGGCCTGAGGTGGGTGCTTGACAACAAGCGTCTGGTGGCCGGGCCTTCCCCCATGGGGCCCGGCCGGGCACAGCCTGAAGAAGTGACGTGGGGCCGACGTTGGGCTCTGGAACCTAACTCTTTGAGGGAGCTGGACTCTCCATATCTCTGGCGTTGGCCACGGGGAGCGGCGGCGGGCAGGTGTGGGCCTGCTCATTGTCCCACAGCTCAGCCACCATGTGTTGGAGTTCACCCCGGTGAACGAGAGAGTCGCGTCCCAGCGCCTTCGGGTCGGGGACAGGTTGTATCAGCCTATGGACCGAACAGCAGTGCAGAGTACCTGGCCTTTTTAGAGTCCCTAGATCGGGGACTCCGTTGTTCTACTGGGGGACTTCAACGCCCATGTGGGCAACGACAGTGATACCTGCAGAGGGGTGATCAGGAGGAACGGCCTTCCTGATCTGAAGCCAAGCTGTGTCCTGTTATTGGACTTCTGTGCTAGCCATGGTTTGTCTATAACAAACACCATGTTCGAGCACAAGGGTGTGGCACCAAGACACCCTAGACCGGAGGTCGATGATCAACTTTGTTGTCGTGTCATCTGACCTCTGGCCGCGTGTCTTGGACACTCGGGTGAAGAGAGGAGCAGAGCTATCAACCGATTACCACCTGGTTGTGAGTTGGGTCCGCTGGTGGAGGAGGAAGCTGGAAAGACCTGGCAGGCCCAAGCGTATAGTGAAGGTCTGTTGGGAACGTCTGGCAGAGCCCTCTGTCAGGGAAGACCTTTAACTCACACGTCTGAGAGAGCTTCTCCAAGATTCTGGGTGAGGCTGGGGACATGGAGTCAGAGTGGGCTTTGTTCTTGGCCTTTATTGTCAATGCGGCCGCTCGTAGCTGTGGTCGTAAGGTCTGTGGTGCCTGTTGCGGGCGGCAATCCCTGAACCCAGTGGTGGTTTCTGATTCTGATTCTGATTCTGGACACCGGAAGTAAGGGATGCCGTCAGGCTGAAGAAGGAGTCTTATAAGGCCTTGTTGGCTCATGGGACTCCTGAGGCAGCTGACAGGTACTGACGAGACAAGCATGCTGCAGCCCTGGCAGTCGCGGAGGGAAAAACTTGGGGTTTGGAGGAGTTCGGAGAGGCCATGGAGGAGGACTATCAGAAGACCTCAAACAAATTCTGGCAAACCGTCCGACGCCTCAGGAGGGGGAAGCAGTGCTTCAACACTGTTTGACCTGGAGAGCTGTTGACCTTGACTGGGGATGTTGTCGGATGGTGGAAGGAATACTTTGAGGATCTCCTAAATCTCACCATCACATCTTCTGACGGGACTCAGAGGTGGACTTGTCTATCACCGTGGCTGAAGAGGTGGTTGGAAAGCTCCTCAGTGGCAAGGCTCTGGGGGTGAATGAGAGCCGTTCCTGAGTATCTTAAGTCTCTGGATGTTGTGTGGCTGTCTTGGCTGACACGTCTCTGCAACATTGCGTGGTGGTCGGGGACAGTACCTCTGAACTGGCAGACTGGGATGGTTGTCCCTCTGTTTAAGAAGGGGGACCAGAGGGTGTGTTCCAACTACAGGGGAATCACACTCCTCAGCCTCCCCGTTAAGGTCTGTTCTGATCTGGAGAAGACATTCGACTGTGTCCCTCGTGGGGTCCTGTGGGAAGTGCTCTGGGAGTATGGGGTCCGGAGCTCTTTGCTAAGGGCTGTCCGGTCCCTGTATGACCGGAGCAGGAGCTGTGTTCCCATTGCTGGTAGTAAGTTGGACCTGTTTCCGGTGCATGCTGGATTGTGCCAGGGCTGCCCTTTGTTACCGGTTCTGTTCATTGTGTTTATGGACAGAATTTCTAAGTGCAGTCAGGGCCTGGAGGGGATCCGGTTTGGGGACCACAGGATCTCATCTCTGCTGTTTGCGGATGATGTTGTCCTGATGGACTGGACCTCCAGCGTGCACTGGGGCGGTTTGCAGCCGAGTGTGAAGCGGCTGGGATGAAGATCAGCTCCTCCAAGTCCGAGGCCATGGTTCTCGACCGGAAAAAGGTGGCTTGCCCTCTGCGGGTGGGTGGAGAGTCCTTGCCTCAAGTGGAGGAGTTCAAGTATCTCAGTTCCTAGCCTCACCTATGTTCATGAGCTTTGGGTAATGACCAAAAGGACAAGATCGCGAATACAAGCAGCCGAAATCAGTTTCCTCTGCAGAGTGGCTGGGCACTTCCTTAGAGATAGGGTGAGGAGCTCAGTCACATGGGAGGAGCTCGGAGTAGAGCCGCTGCTCCTCCACATCGAGGGGAGACCCAGGACACGCTGGAGGGACTATGTCTCTTGGCTGGCCTGGCAACACCTTGGGGTCCCCCCGGAGGAGCTGGAGGAAGTGTCCGAGGTGAAGGAAGTCTGGGAATCTGTGCTTAGACAGTTGCCCCCGCGACTCGGCCCTGGACAAGAGGAAGAAAATGGATGGATGGATGGACTTTTTATCCAAAACATTGAGGGCTTAAAGGGCATCTCAATCGGTCTTTTTAAGTTTTTTCCTGCCTGTGACCAACAGGTTAAACAATAATGTTAAATAGGTTAAACAATAATGCCTGAGTGTGTAGGGAGTGTGGAATCTGTCTGAAGTTTGCAATATTACATCTCATAACTTTACTTAGATGTTTCATTTGTTTCTCAAAGGATAGAGTCAAATCCAAATATAGGGCCAAATATTTCAATTCTTGTACATTATTCATCATATGTACACTAAGTAGCGGAGAACAGATTTGCTTCTTGTTAAAGTACCTTTTAAAACATGAACCTAAGTCACATTTCTCCCATGAGTATGTATATTATTATATTCAGAGCACTATCACAACACAATCAGTGTGTGTCCTACTAATGAAACTACTGCACATCACATCAGGTTTGTCAAGTTGTTGTGTACAGTTTTGTATCATGTGTCTGTATATTTCTGGGAGTATAGGTGATGTAGGCTTGAGGGTGGAGCTGTGTACAGAATCTTACAGCATAAGGAGGGTTTGAATAGGGCTCGAGAGAGATCACTAGATTACCTAAACTTACATGGATGAGTTTAACAACCTCTTGGATTTTTTTTTGGTAGAAAGTTCCCAAAAAATATTTAGCAGAATACCCCCTCTAAGATTAAAAAAAAAAAAAAAAAAAAAAAAAAAAAAAAAGTGTAAAATAACTTTGGGTGTCTTGAAAGGTATGGTATACATCCAACAGATTGTGATTGTGATATTATAGCCAGAAAAAAAGCATAATATGTCTTTAAAGACGTGCTGTAATATATAGTCCTGAAATGGTACAAAGTGGGTCAAAAGCGCTCTCAGGTGGAGCTCTGATGTGTGGTGGGTGAGATAGATTTAGACGTTTACTTAAAATACTCTGACATTTTCATTGCAAAACTTCAGAGGAATCATTGTCACTTTCTTTATTTGAACGTGTGCTTTGCCACATGTCTGCAATATAATTATACAGGCAATAAAAATAGGAACTTTCAGCACTAATGAGGGGGGCGGGGGCGGGCTTCCTCTTTTTGCTTTTACATCATGTTTGCCGTTTGTGGTGGAAAAGTTTCATCCAACCAAAGACTGTTAGTGACTTACTCCTCATATAAAAACAGTATGTTTCGGAACATACTACTGTCCTCTGACCCCTCACTGCTCAGGAGGGACCCGTGTGTGTTGCTTCTGTACACAGTGGCAAGACCTCCACAGACGTGGTCCAGTCAGGGGCTGCAGCTGTTATCAGGCAACACGTGCACAGATCCGACTCGTATGTCTTTATTTGTGTTTACAGCATATATCTGTATACATGGAGCTGTTTGTGACAGAGAGGAGAGCCAGAGGGATCCAGGACATCTCAGCACCAAACAGGCAAATGTTTATAGTCACAGCACAAGACCAGACTGCAAATGAAACAGAGCCTCCATAAAGAAGGCACCATAAGCCCTGATCTGAAGATGGACAGACTATGGGGACTTTCACTTTGTCTTACACACCACTTAAAAGTGCTTTACCTGATTTACTGTCTTAAAATGTGAAAAAAACCATAACTGAGCATCGTAATTATTTACAGTAATGAGTTTATAAGCACTTTTCACAACTTTCAGAGCCCAGTGCTGAGTTTGGCAGGAGCTAACAACAACTAGCATGCTAGCATGCACTTCATGTTTATCAGACAATACAACACATTATTAAGATGCAGACAGAACACAGCAGACTTATTTTGACTTCAAGAACTGCTTATACACTATATCTGTACTGGGGCAAGATTGCTCAAATACATGGAAAACAATGGCTACAAGTGTATACGTGTTTAATACCTTCTACCTTAATCTTAAGTACAAAGTAGACATTTAAGACCATGTTAGGACATGATGTATATAGACAGATTATTTATCAACACAGCGGATGCATTCGCAGCCTGAGTGCAGAAAGCGCCACTGTCTGTGCGGTTAACATTAAGTTGCAACACTAGCTAGCTCCGTTGTCAGTGCACTAAAACAGTTTATCACCATGTGATAAAATGCTGCTAAATTAACATTAGTGAGTGGGATAAGTCTTAATGAGCCCTATGCGTTAAATGCAAGTGAGTGTGCAAATGACAAGAAGAAATATCTCAAACTTCAGTAGTTGAACATCCGCTCTGATCATCTTACCTGATCGATACAACTAGCCCCACCCTCTGGGAGATCCTGAAATCTGCTGAAATCCTACAAGACACTGACATGATACCAGACAGGACAGCAGCTCTTTCAGCAGTAGACATGCGCAGTAGAGTGCGAAGTGACGTAGTCTGATAATTCCTCTATACCAGGGGTCTCAAACTCAGTTCACCGGGGGGCCGCTGGAGTGTGGGTGAGGCTGGGCCGCATCAGGTTTTACACAAGAAATGCTTTGTTAAAAAAATTTCCAATCTTCGCACATCTCTTTATTTTTATTTTTTAACACAAAATAAGATGAAAAAATAAACAAAAATAAACAAATTAAGAATTAATAAGAAAATAAATCAATCAGTAATAAATACATAAAATAATAATAATGATAATGAAAATCCTAAAAATTAGATTTCTCTAGTCAGCAACTATATGTGGTTTCTTTAGTCTTCTATATCTGCTGTGTTCAGATTCAAATGTCTGTATTAACAGTTCTTTAACCTTTAACCTTCTTCTGAACATGAATTGTCCTGAACATGAATGGAACATTGATGAACTGTTCTTTTGAACATGGCTTCTCTTGCCTCTTGCTGCTAGAGACCTGGCAGTGCTTCCTCTCGCAATGTGTGTATAAATATACCGGAATTTCCAGACTATAAGCCACTACTTTATACAACGATGCGGCTCATATATGGACGGATTATTCGTTTATCAACACAGCGGATGCGCGCGCAGCCTGAGTGCAGAAAGCGTCGCTGTCTGTGCGGTGAACATGAAGTTACAACATTAGGCAGCGCTGTTGTCCGCGCACTAAAACAGTTTATCGCCATGCGATGAAATAAGTTCTGATGCTAAATGAACATTAGGGAGGTGGATACGTCTTAATGACCCATATGCGGTAAATGCAGATGAGTGCGTAAAGGACGAGAAGAAACATCTCAAACTTCCGTAGCTGGACATCCGCTCATACATGATCGGTACAACTAACCCCGACCCCCGGGAGAGCCTGAAATCTGCTGAAATCCTACGAGACACTGACACGATCCCACACAGGACAGCGGCTCTGTGTGCAGGAGACATGCGCAGGACAGCGAAAAAGTGACAGGGTGCAAGAGCGAGACAGACAGATGAAGAGACGATGCACCGAGGAAGATGCTCGTTTGACTTTGTTTTGAACAGTTATTTTGTGCTTTATGCTCACACCCTCCTCATGGAAAACACATGAAGAAATGCATATGATGCAGCTTTGAAGTTAAAGGCAACTGATCTGTCTGTCTGAGTCGATGGTGAAACGCTGGCTACATGCAAAAAGACGGCAATACAAGCAGATGCTCCGAACTTGAAAACTTCTTGAAGATGTGGACACCTGCGGCTTATAGACAGGTGTGGGCATATATATTTATATACATTTATATACATATACGTATAATGTCCCGCAGGGCAGCAACTTAAAAGAACTTTTTTTTTTTTTTTTAAGTGTTGTGAACGTAGCGCGCTGGGATGAATGTCTGGGCGTGCCCAGAGGAAACAAATGTCACGTGTGCCCAGTAGAAACGAATGTCGCGTGTGCCCAGTAGAAACAAATGTCACGTGTGCCCAGAGGAAACGAATGTCGCATGTGCCCAGTAGAAACGAATGTCGCATGTGCCCAGTAGAAACGAGGCAGCCAGCCAGGCACGGAAGAAAACACTCCATGGCAGCGCTGCTGTAATTTTCATTCATTAAGAAATGTTTCTCTGCTTGCATCAAGCCTGGCCGATGTCCCGCTCCCGAGAGCCATACACCCCACCATGGTTGGTACTGTAGGTTCGTTCAGCTCTGCACACAACACTGTAAAGTACCATACGTGTCAAACTCGCGGGCCGCACTAACATTAAACTTCCATATTAAGGCGGGGGCCACAAACTATCCTCCTGCGGGCCGCAATTGGCCCCCGGGCCGCAAGTTTGAGACCCCTGGTCTATGGTATAATACATACACTTAAAGCTCCTATATTGCACAAAATGGATTCTTGTGAATTCTTAAGCCATGTTATAATGTTGTTACCTCCCAAAAAACATGTTTGCATAGTTTGTTTCAGTCACATGTTTGTCTGTCTACATCTCCAAAGTTTAAAAACACAGTGTAGCACTTCCTGTATTACCACATGACATCACAAGGTGGAGTGTTTTCAGTTTGAGAAAATAACTCAAACTAAATAAATCTGCAGGGTTTGTGTGTTAAAACATGTGTGAATGAAGCAAAAGACAACTCCAGGTATGTTTGATGAGGAAACAACATTAGAACACAAATGAGAAAAATACCGTAATGTCCTAATGTTGTTTCCTCATCAAACAACAGTAGAACATTACGCTATTTTCTCATTAGAAGATAAATGAGAAAAAATAGTGTAATGTGGGCCCTTTAATCAAATTGTCAAAAATAAATCATGCTTTGCCAATTGTGTACTAAGCTAAGAACTATGACCTTATTGGCTGGAGGGTGAGCTTCCATGTATCTGCATGCTCTGTGTACAGTTCTCAATACTGAGCCATATCAAATGTTTGCTTTTGTGAGTACATTTATTTTGCTCTAAAATTGTTTAAATAAAATTTTAAAAGTCATGAGTAAACTGATGGTTTGGGTGAAAAAAATATAACTACCAATTACTACCATTTGGACATGATGGCTGAGTTGCTGATGTTGTCATCTGGTATTTTGGTTCTCAAGACAATTATACAATCGCTCAAACTATGTCAGCATAAACCATTTAGGTTTTGGAGGTGGTGATCTGTACACTGTTTTTGAAATAAAGAATCCCACCCAAAGGCCATTTTCAGTTTGATGGTATTAGTTTGGGACACTGGGATCTATAATACTTTGAGTTACATCCTGCCCCTAAGGAAGGAGGTTTTAGAGAGAAATTACCCTACTCTTGTTTACAGCTAACATCAGTGTGGCTTCTAATGCCCTTACCTACATCAGTAACTTTAAACAAGGGGTATTATGAATTTTTTAAGCTTTCTACCATGTTATAACGTGGTTCCCTCATCTATTCTTACAGTTAGCTGTAAGATTCTGTTCAATGCTCCACCCACAAGCTTATGTCAGCCATGCTCTCACACAATTCTCCATAACTATACAAAAACATGATACAAAAGTGCATGCAACCACTTGACAAATGTGATGTGATGTACTTACTTACTTACTTAGGGCTCCAGCGTGCGTTGAGCCGACCAGATGAACCAGTTTTTTCCAGTGCTGGCGGTCTTGGGCCAGCTGTTCTGCGTCCTCCACGGTGACTCCAAGTTGTTGGAGGTCGCCCGCGATGACGTCAAGCCATCGGGTGCGGGGCTTGCCTCGTGGTCGTTTCCAGCCTGCTGCCAGGCAAGATGCTCTGGGCTGGCGTGTGCGAGCTCTGAGCACCTGGTTGGATACCTGCTGGGGTCACCTGATGTTTTCGATGGTGCGGAAAGCTCTGCTATCGAAGCCATCTACTCTGGCAGCCAGAGTCTTGTTCAGGGGCCATGTCTCCGAGCCATACAGCAGGATGGAGAGTACAGCGGAATTGTATATCCAGAGCTTCGTCATGCGTGAGATGGTAGAATGTCACCAGAGTGGTTTCCAGAGGGACTGCAGGGCTGATGCTGCCAGGGCTCTTCTGCGGTTGATCTCTGGATTTAGGTCTCCGTTGTCGGTCACTATGGACCCCAGGTACACAAAGCACTTGACAGGCTCTACAATATCATTGCCAAGCTGCAGGGGCGGTGAATCTGGCCCGTCACCGACATGCATAAATTTGGTCTTAGCCCAGCTCACTTGGAGGCCAAGCTTCCCTGCCTCTTCGCTGTATATGCCCAGAGCGTCTCTCAGCTGGCTGTAGGATGTGCTGAGCAGAGTGGTGTCGTCAGCGTACTCCAGGTCAGTCAGGTGGTAGTCGCCAAAGGACACTCCAGGGACCCGCTCACAGACCTTGAGCATCAGGTGGTCAATGATGCAGTTGAAGAGGTCGGGAGCAGCCACACAGCCCTGACGGACGCCACTAGAGATGGGAAACCAGTCAGAGTCTTTGCCGTTAACACGGACACAGCTCTGTGCGTTGCTGTAAAGCAGCTTAAGTAGGGTGACGATCTTGGGTGGTGCTCTAAGGGCCTGTAGGATACTCCACAGTGAAGCATGGCAGACGGTGTCAAAGGCAGCCTTCAGATCTATGAACCCGATGTAGAGATGTCGGTATTTGCGAAATTCATGGGTCTTCTCTATCAGCAGACGAACAGCGGAGATGTGGTCTGTTATGGAGCAGTTAGGCATGAAGCCAGCCTGCTGGGGATGGCGACTGCTTCTGATGGCTGGGAGAGCACGGGTGAGCAAGATCCTGGTAAAGAGCTTGCCGGGGATGGAGAGAAGGGTAATGCCTCTGTGGTTGCAGCAGTCTAGCCTGTCACCCTTGTGTTTCCAGAAAGGTAGGATGACCCCTCTGGTCCAGTCGCTGGGAAGCCTCTCTGTCTCCCACACCTGATTGAATATGTGGGTGAGCCACTCGACAACGCCATCACCACCAGATTTCAGCATCTCAGCGGTTATGGCGCAAATGCCAGGGGCCTTCCTGTTGTTGATTTTATTCAGAGCAGCTCTGACTTCTTCTGGGGTGACAGGATCTGTGCTGCAAGCATTGCTGGTGGATGCAGCATTTACAGTGGCTGGGGTGATGAAATCAGCTGGGATGGAGCTGTGCTGCAGGAGGAGGCTGAAGTGCTCTTTCCACCGTTCAAAGCAGCTTGCTTCAGTTGTTAAGAGGTGGCCATTAGAATCTTTCACCAGGGCTGTCTTAATGCGTGGACCATTACGGGCTTGGCGCAGCAGCCTAAAGACCCGGCACATGTTGTTGTTGTTAGCCGCGGACTCTAGGTGTTCAGCTTCTGCCTTCCAGAACCTCTCACGGTCCTCGGCTATAGCCACATTGCGCAGGTGGTTCAGCCGCCGGTACTCCGACAGGTCGCCCCGGAGTCGGGCCTCGCGCCGACGGTCGATGATGTCAAGTGTCCCCTCCGATATCCAAGGCTTCTTCGGGGAAGGTCGTGAGCATCCGAGGACATTGTGAGCTGACTGAATGACGCTCTCCTTAAAGGTTGTCCAGTCGGTCACTTTGTCCAGGGCCAGGGCATTGAAGGTACGGCGGACAGAGCGGCTGAAGTCTGCGGCGATGTTTGGATCAGTGAGTAGGGAGGAGTCCAGGCGAGGCGGGGTCTTGGTGTGCTGGTTGGCCCGCAGCTTTAGCTTAAGCTGGGCCACCAGCAGACGGTGGTCGGTGTTGCCAAGCTCTGCTCCTCTGTAAACACGGCAGTTGGTGACAAACGACTTCCAGCGTTGAGATATGAGGATGTGGTCCAGCGCTTTCCTGGTTCTGCCATCTGGGCTGTACCAAGTCCAGTAATGGATGAGTTTCCGGGGAAACCAGGTATCAGCAACACAGAGGTTGTTATGGTGGCAGAGAAGGAGAAGGCGGTTACCATTGTCGTTTGTGGTCTTGTCATTAAAAATTGTGCCGACAGGTGAGCCTGCGGGCCGGTCGCAGCTAGATAGAGTGGTGTTGGCGTCCGTGAGGATGATGGTGATGTCGTGTGGTGGGGCTTGGTTGGCAACCTGATGGAGTTGGTCGAAAAAGGCATCCTTCGCATCCTTGTCAGCGACATCAGTAGGCGCATAGGCAACAATTACTGTCATCTTGCCATGCTGGTGGAGAAAGCGGGCGGACAACAGTCTGTCATTCAGAGGTGTCTGATGAGGCACTTACGGAGGGCCTTTGGGATGGCGAGAGCCATGCCATAAAGGCCTGTCCGTCTCTCGGGGCCACTCCAGATGTAACAGTGGTCGCCTGCTGTTGTTTCGCGACTGCCTTGCCATCGGACTTCGCAGAGTCCTGCAAGGGTGATGTTGTAGCAGCAGAGCTCTCGGGACAGCAGGGTGGCGGCTCCGGGGCGAAGGAGCGTCTGGACATTCCATGTTACGACACGGGTCCTACGACAAAGGTTGATCTATACTCGTTGGTCGGGGGCAGGCTGGGGTCCATTACTGATTTGGGCAGTCTGGCTTCTTTCTCTGGTCGGTTTCGTAACAAAAGGATTTCTCCTGGGTGGGTTGTTAGTCCTCCGCAGGATAGTCGGTTGGTGGGGCTGCCACCTTACAGCGTACCGACACGCTGGGGTCTATGTTCGTCTGGAACCTACCCTGGAGACCGGCCCACCTAGGGTGACCCTACCAGGAGCAAGCTCCCGAGGGTATCGCTCTCCAAGGTCCCGGGAACGCACAAGCCCCCTCGCCACGTCAAGGCCAGACCCAATGTGCAGTAGATTAATTAGTAAGATGCACACTGATTGTGTTGTGATAGCTCTCTGAAGGGGGAGTGACTCAGAGCATCAAAAACAAAAGTGAAACTTACAAAACATTTTAATACATTGTTTTCGGTGAATATAGTATTTTCAAAACAAGAAAAAGGTAACATGGTGAAATAGTTTATGTGTTAGCAGTTAATACCCCATAGAAGTAAAATACTCCCTCTTTAATTTCTTTTTTTTTAACCTATGTATTCTCTTTTTGACAAACATTTCAGAGCTTGTTTATCTGATTCCACATACAGGTCTTTGTAGAGGTCTTCATGATTCATCTGAAGGACCATTACATCTGCCTTTTCCTGCACTAAAGTCCCCACACAGGCAGAGACAGTGGGACCTGTGCACACACATCCAGGATTGTCCCTTCTCCAGACAGGCCGATGGCTGGCTCACACACCCCCATGACTCAGCACCGTGGAGGGGTACCCATACAAAAAGAGTACCCACGACAGAGCACAATGCCTAATCAAACTGAAATATTGTCCAAATGTGTTACATTTGACTTTTAAATGTATTCTCTAAAATTGTTGTTTACTCAAAACAACTTCACCACAGGAGCACATTCTTTTCTTTGGAATTATAAGGCAAATTGTATTTTCAAAATTAGAAGGTTCTATGTACAAATGAGCCTCTAAATAAGACAAATAAATAATGTTTCCCTGTGAGGGTATTCAATAAATGCATCCCCTCTTTTCTTTCTGCACAAAACATACAAAACTTCCAACCTAAATATCTCAGAACTCCCCCCAAGCACAGATAGAACTTTCCTGTGCACCCACCCCACCTCTGAACCCACCCCTCCTCTGCACCATGACTCTCCTGTGCACCCTGCCCCTCCTGTGCAGGCTTGTGGGCTGTGCATTGCACAGAATCATACCAAACCTTATTAGTGCCTGGGAGAGATCACTAGATTAGTCAAACATGCATGGATGACATCCAAAAACTCTTCAGGCATTTTTTTGTTGAGGGAGTTATAACATGGTAGAAAGCTTGAAAAAAAAAAAAAAAAATCCTCCCTCTTTAACTCTTGAGACAGTAATATAGCCCCAAAGGCTTGTCAAGGCTTTTTAAAAAGAAAAAAAAAGTATTATTTCTTCAAGTCTGTTAGCATTTCAATATTGTGATAAATACCGTATCGTGAATGAACATTGTGACAATATCTTACCATGAGATTTGCATTTGTTTACATCCCTAACTTGCACCCTCCCCTCCCGTGCATCCACCCCTCCTATGCATCCGCACCTCCTGTGCCCGCTGTCTGTGGCTTCCTCTAGTCCGCTACTCATTAGCATGACAAAAAGAGACATTTTTCATTTGAATAATCCCTTTATGACACCATTAAATATGCCCAGAGTGGATGTTAAATGATTTAATTTGCTTTTGCTTTGGTCCTGCAGAACATGTTCTCATGCATTTTTAACTTGTTTGTATTTTCTCTGCAGTGGAGCAGAGATAACGGGGTCTGTCAGCTCTCCTCTGACCCATAAAACACAGCAGTCATCTGAGAATACACTTCATGTATAGCACAGGGTGCAAGGAGCAGTGTGCAGAGAGCAGTGGGCAGAGAGCAGTGTGCAGAGAACAGTGTGTATAAAGCAGTGAGGAGAGAGCATTGTGCACAGGGGAGTGTGCATAGAGCAGTGTCCATAGAGCAGTGTGCAGAGAGCAGTGTGCAGAGAGCAGTGTGCAGAAATGATTTTTTTTTTTTTTTTTTTCCTGAATGTCTTTAGAATGATCCTGAGCTGTATCAGAACAAATAGCACATAGACTATTATACGCCCATGGACCACTATGGAACCTACCTGGACCACTGAGGGATTACACAGACATAAGGACACATGGAAAGAAAGTACTACCATTTAATGTTGAAAATCATATTCTATTGTCTAAATAAAGAGTGTTTGTTATTACCCTTGTGGTAGCAGAATCTGTATTGAATATTGAGTCTATTCCTTAGTATCAAAATCAAGCTATACATTTTTCTATTTTAGTATTCTAGTAGCAGTTTTAGATGTGTTCGTGATTGATTTTCATGTCTCATAATGACACAGTAAAAGTCCCTGATCGTGCCTGATGCCTTTTGGTGCAGTGTGATAGTGTGCTCGTGTTCATTTTACTTTGGTGTTTGACTATTTCAGCAATGCATGAGATACACTTAGTCAATTATTGATGCATATTGGAGCTGAATATGGAAGTAGCCCAGTCAAACAGACCAGATCACTGTCCTTCAACAGTGGACTGACCCATGTGGGAGGGACAACATTTCAAACAAGTCCAGGAGCATCAACATTTTCACAGAAGACTGAAACATGAACTAAACTAAGCTACTACAAGAATCCTAGACAGACAGACAGACAGACAGACAGACAGACAGACACACACACACACACACACAGACACACACACACACACAAAGATATGTATTAAATTTGGAGATGGTGAAGTTGAATCATAAATGCAATGCGATGGCAGATCAAATCAAATGGAACTGTATAGTATGCAAATGCCAACACACACAGAAGATGTTCCCACAGAGCCAATAGAATATAGTGCATTTCTGACAATCTGACTTATTTTCCAGGTGGACAGTGTACTCCATCAAAACATTTGTCATGGTGCAGTTTCCTGTACCTCTAAACCAATGTGGAAGGACATTAACGAGGTCGATTAGAGCTGGTTTGATCACGAGTACCTTGCTGGAGTATTAGACTACAGCACTGAGGTAAACAAACACCTATATCTATATTCTTCTGTTTTATCCAGGGATGGCTCGTGGAGGCAGCAGTCTGAGCAGGAGGCACAGACTTCCCTCACCTCAGACACTTCCTTCAGCTCCAGCTCGCCCCTAAACAGTGTTGGGAACTAAATACTAACTAAATAAACTGTATTCCGATACAATTCCCTTTTTATTTGGTGTTATTCAAAATACAGTTACTTTACTAAAATAAAAGGAATACTTGGTGCATGTGCAATTTTCCTTCTTAAATGAGATGTAAGTTAATGCATAACTCACATGGCAGCAAAATAAAGCAGTTTGTAATACTATGTAGTATTTTTCTCAATAAAATATAATGCAAACTTGATATAAAAGGATTCTGTATTCAGAATACAGTACTCTGATTGGTTCATGTAATAGAATACATTAAAATACATTTTAATTCAGGACAGTATTTTACATTTTCAAATATTCTTCCCATCACTCTCCCCAAATCATAGCTTTATGTTTGTTAAATAGTTTGTTATGCATTTGTTTAAAGAAGGAAAACTCAAACCAATTTTCCTTGGCCTTCAGTCTTCTTGGTAAATTCACATATATTACCATGTGCAGTATATATTTGCATTTTATATAATTTTTTACTGCAAGATGAGAAAACCTTACCCACGATACTCCCAGTAGCCAACATTTTGAGATAAGACACAAACTTATATTTTTATTTCGAGCCTTAATAGAGGTATGTAGGTTTGGTCCAACTGTTAAATGTTTATATTTGATTCAGTGCAATGTCATTGACCACTAACCTGTGGTCCTCTGATTTTTCTATGTTTTACTATGTGGACTATGTGACCCTGGGTGAAGAAAGTTTGGACAGCCTTGCTTTTATACAACTAAAGAGAGTGAGATGGTGCAGCCGAGAATGCCTGTGTGTGTCTTTTGGTCCTTCCATGTTTGCTCTGGCCTGTAATCACTCACTCTGCTTTCCAAATGATTTCACTGCCAAAACAAATTCTTCCTCCGACACATTTCTTGTGATTTGCTGTGTCCTTTTTCAAATTACCTCCTACATTAAGAAGAAACATTAGAGCCAAAGAGTGAACAATTAACAGGTGCTCACAGGTCAATGGCTGCTTTCGCTGAAGACGTGTAAATGTGTTGTGTGGCAGGCTCTGAGGGGCTGTGATGGCTTCATTTGTGCCTGTAATTACACAGTCTCATCTCAACGCTGCTCTCACATAGGAAATGGCCCTGATTCACTCATCACAGAATGACTCGCAACCTTTTTATTAAAACAAGACGAGTGATTTCAACTGTCAGCAGGCGCACATGGGTTTAACTGACGTGGGCTCATGCAGGCTGGTTATTTTTTTAAAAAACACTTGGAAACAATTATTTATGTACTGTTAAAATGTAGAATGATAATCTGTGGTCATGGTTGGCTGCTCTTGTGGCTGACTAGCTGGCACACTGAGCAGTTTTTAAACTTACCTTAAATTTTTAATGCAATATATTGTGACTTTGACCAACTAATGAGTCTGCAGTTAAGGACTATTGGATTGTGTGATTTGAGCAGTTTGTTTTTTCCTGTGGAGATACCTATGCTAGCCAGCTAGCTAGGAAATGCTACAGATTTATTACAACAATGCAACAGATGTTCTACACCAAATATGGCAGAAGACCTTCCAGAGAAATCACATGAGGGAATGTCTTGTCTCAGCTGCACTTCCCCAAGTTAGACACACACCTGAAGGGACAGAGTCAGACACCCTCCTGAACGGGTGGTGTTTGAAAAGCAAGTCAACTTAGTTAACATAATTAATCAATTTGCACTATTGTTCTGTCCATACTGCATACTGTTTATACTCAGCAGAGCTGGATCTAATCTTCAGGGGGCCCTAAGCAAAATCTTAGTCTTGCTACTTCTGTTTCTAAACTATTGATTAGACACATTCCACAACATGATGTACAGCTGTCTTTGCCTGCAGCACATGTATCTATATCACATACATCGGACTAAAGTACACAGGCATTCAAAAAGACTGAGTACACCAGCAGCCACAACAAACAGACGACAATACTGTTTTGATGATCAACCCGCCACTGATTATTCTGAATATTTGTCCTGGTATATAACCAAATCCATACTTCTACATAACACTTCAACTTATTCATTATAAATACCATCTCTTTATCGTAATTGGATTAGGACCTATACACCATGCCATGAAAACTTTCACTTTAGTTTCACTTCATGATCCTGTTATTTGTGTTCAGTAAATGCAGGAAATCTTCAAATAAAGACATAAATAATTAGCAGGTGATCAAACATTTTAATATGCATACAATATGCCAGCAAATGTACAAATAAATGACTGAGAAATGAATTATGTATTGTCCAGCAAAGGCAAAGTTTCTCTCATTATCAACAGTGACCCACTGCAGCCTTATGTTGCTGAATTCTTGGTGTAAGTCAAATAATTTTGTTCTCTGACAATGGAAATAAATCCTTTTCTGATTGTGATTCTAATATCACAGTTTTTTTTCCAGAGAATCCAGACCATATTGAAAGAATAGTGGAGCCTAAACACAAGAATCATTTGTAGCTAAATGCTTGTCTCCTTCGTCCAGTGCTGTTGTTATCGCAAGAGGGCCTCCCTCAGACTGGTGCAGACACTGGTTTGCAGCTGTCACTCACAGCTCTTCTGCTCAATGGAGTCAAAGGGGAATGGTGAAATATTAATATGGATATTGTGTTTGTCCTTTGGCAGACTGCTGTGTGTGGGGCTTCCAGTACACACCGGCACTACCTCCTCTGTTCACAAAGGTAGAGCGCAGCTTCCCAGAAATCTGTGGCGCCGAGATAGATTCGCTCAATATAAGAGTAAACTGATCAGCTTTGAAAGGAACACTGGACGCAACTGTGTGTGAACATGGATTTATCACAGTGTGGGGACTCAAATCTGTACACACACTCACATCACGGGGACCTGCCTTTGTTATGGGGACAAGAATCAGGTCCCTGGGATGTAATATATATTATATTACATCAGCAGCTTAAACCTCATTTATCTAATGTCTAAACCAGGACCAAGGACCACGGACATGTTGTAAATTTACATCCATAAATCTTAAACAGATTATTTTGGATCATTTTAATGAAAAAAAAACAAAACAAAAAACAAACAAACAAACAAAAAAACAAAACAAAACGTTAAGTTAAAATATTTATGTCATTTTAGATTTAAGGCTAATTTGGATATTCAGTTGGGCACGTTACATTGACTTCCCTTCATTTCCTGGATTATTACTTCCTGATTAAGTTAACAAGCACTAACTCTGGTCCGATACCCATTTCTTTGCTCTAACAGTTAGAAAAACGTTTGTTTGAAAAGTGGCTGTTTTGTCCATCCTAAGGACAAAACACCAAGCCACAAACAAAGCAATGTGGTCTACTCCATTCAGTGTAGTGAAGACTGCAGTGAGCGCTACACTGGAGAAACAAAACAGCCACTTTTCAAACGAATGTATCAACACTGACGGGAAAACCAGAATGGGCCACAATCTGCCATACATGTCCACCTAAAAGCCACGGGCCACTCCTTTGAGGACAGCGAGGTCCAGATCTTGGCCAGAGAAAAGAACTGGTTTGAGAGGGGAGTTAAAGAGGCTATTTTTGTCAAGAAAGGGAATCCTTCCTTGAACAGAAATGGGGGTCTCAGACATCATTTGTCTCCCATCTATAACTCTATCCTCAAACCTAAATCAAAACAAACTGAGAAAACAATGGGACTAGCCAGGTCAGGTCCAGAGGTGTGAAAACACCCATCATGGCCCTGAATGGTTATGCTAACTACACCCCACTCCCACTCCATATTGAATAGACCCACCTAACTAACAGAAACTGTAAACACTCCATATTGAAGCGACCCACCTAACTAACAGAAACTGTAAATAAATGTGTGTCTCAGAGTAATTTCATTGTAATTAGCTCCTCCCTTCTAGCAGATATAAAGCAGTGTCCGCCAGCATCTGACCAGAACTGAAGCAGCAGCTTGGATGAGCTGTGAAACGTATTTGACCAAATAAACTCTGTCCATTTGACAAATTAAATTTCTCCTTTGGCCATAAAGTCTAAAAAGTATTAATGTTCACCTGAAAAATGAAACGGTGTGTTTTATTTAGTCAAGTTGTCTTTTTGTTTCTTTTTTTCATTAAAATTATACACAAAGAAAGATTTATGGATTCGGGTCCATTCTGGACACATCTACAACATGCCCGACCTGTTTAAGTCCTGATTCAATCCTGCTTTAGTCTTGGTTTAGTCCATGGGAGCGGATCTCTCCTTCGCTGTGGTTTACCTTGAGGTTTCTCTTTTTCTCACTGTTTCTTTTTTTTTTTTTTTTAACCTGGACAAAACTACACAGAAATTCAGATTAATATTCAAATACATTTTGCTAGCTACTTTTTACTAACTAGAAATGCCATTTTTACAATGTGTGTGTGTGTGTGTGTGTGAGAAACTGCACACACCCTAGAGAGACTCAGAGATATGCCTATGCTAATTCATCTCCTCTAAATGAAGCTCCATTTATAGATTTTAATGAAAGTATAATTGCAGGCTTAATACACTCCTCTACATTAGGAAGACATAAGTAATAGGCACGGGGACATGGATTATTCTATTCTCATATTTATTACACCCATTTGACTTCTTGGCAATAAAGTTCCAAATGAGATGAGGGCAGAGCTATGTGAGGGAGGATGGGGTTTAACAGGCTCATTATGCTGCGTGGGGCTGTGGGGCTTTAGAGTCTCTATGGGCACATGGCTCTGACACACACTTACTCACTAGGTTTACATACACGCCCAGAAAACCAGATAACTGGCCCAATTAAAAGTCCCATATTACGCCGTTTTCTAATTTCTGTTATGTTTCCTCATCACAAACATACCTGGAGTTGTATTTTGTTTCATTCACACATTTTAACACAGAAATACTGCAGGCTTCTCTTTAGAGTTCTCAAACAGAAAACACTTTGTCATGTGATAATACAGGAAGTGCTTCACCTTATTTTTGTAAATAATGACTTCAGTCCTGGAATTTCCAAGCTCTGCTGAACTAAAAGTATAAGTGCTGTAAACTTGAAAGCTACCACTAAATGTCATTACAAGGTGGAACAGAACATATTGAGCTTTGGAGATGTAAACAAACTAATAATAAAGGGTTACTCAAACAAAACACAACTCCAGGTATGTTATAACATGGCTTAAGCTTACAGTTAGTTTTATGTAATATAAGACCTTTAAACTGAATCCTAAAATGACAGTGACAGTACCCCCCTCCTAAGGGACGTCTCCTGACGTCCTCCCGGGCCTGTCAGGAAAGGCCCTATAGAAATCCCGGAGCAGGGATGGATCCAGAATGGACCGCCGAGGGATCCACGACCTCTCCTCCGGACCGTATCCCTCCCAGTCCACGAGATATTGGAAGCCCCTCCCACAGCGTCGGACATCGAGAATGCGCCGTACAGTAAAAGCCGGATGGCCATCAACAAGCCGGGTGGGGGGAGGGGGATCGGCTGGAGGGCAAAGAGGACTGGAGACAACAGGCTTCAAGAGAGAAACATGAAATGACGGATGGATGTTCATAGATGCCGGCAGCTTCAGACGAACAACTGAGGGATTTATAATCTTTTCAATGGAAAAAGGACCAACATATTTGGGAGCCAATTTTCGGGACTCCACCTGAAGGGGCAGGTCTCGAGAAGAGAGCCATACCTTTTGCCCGGGTTGGTAAGTAGGAGAAGGCGTGCGGTGGCGGTTGGCCATTTCCTGGTTGCGGACAGCTGTACGTCTGAGGGCCGCTCTAGTCGCTTTCCAAACATTGCGGCAACGTCGTAGGTGGGCCTGGACAGATGGCACCGCCACTTCTGTTTCCTGTTCAGGGAACAAAGGAGGTTGAAAACCCAGTGAGGCCATAAAGGGAGACATACCCGTGGCTGAAGATACGAGACAGTTGTGGGCGTACTCGACCCAAGGCAAAAAGGAACTCCAGGAGGTGGGGTTACGGGCAATGATGCATCTTAATGCAGACTCCAGGTCCTGGTTAGCCCTCTCGATCTGTCCATTGGATTGCGGGTGATAGCCAGAAGAAAGACTGGCTGAGGTCCCCAGGGACTCACAAAAGGCTTTCCACACTTGGGAGGAAAACTGCGGGCCACGATCTGAGACAATGTCTGACGGAATACCATGAAGACGGAACACATGCTGGACAAGTTTGGCAGTTTCAAGAGCAGAAGGTAGTTTGGTGAGGGGTACACAATGTGTTACTTTAGAAAACCTGTCCACAATTGTAAGAATGGTGGTATTACCGTCAGATGAGGGGAGACCCGTGACAAAATCCACCGCTATGTGTGACCATGGTCGTCTGGGGATTGGTAGAGGATGAAGAAGGCCAGCAGGAGGCAGGTGACGGGATTTACTGTGAGCACACACAGGACATGCAGACACAAAAGCACGAGTATCACGATTCATAGAAGGCCACCAAAATCTTTGCCTCAGGAATGTCAAAGTTCTATTGGAACCAGGATGACAAGTTAACTTAGAGGAATGCCCCCACTGGAGGACTTGAGACCGTACTGAATCAGGAACAAACAGGCGGCCAGGGGGGCCGTTACCTGGGTCAGGTTGGGTTCGTTGAGCCTCTTGAACCACCTTCTCAATCTCCCATCTAACGGCTCCCAGAATTCAGGTGGAAGGGAGGATGGGACTAGACTGAGGCTCGGACTCTTCCAAAGCGGCTTGGCGGGACAGGGCATCCGGCTTGACATTGCGGGAGCCAGGACGGTAGGTGATCACAAAGTTAAATCTCCCCAAAAATAATGCCCACCTAGCCTGCCGGGAATTTAGCCTTTTAGCTGAACGGATGTAAGACAGATTCTTGTGGTCAGTCCACACAATGAAAGGATGCTCCGCTCCCTCTAACCAGTGACGCCATTCTTGCAGGGCTAAAACTACTGCCAGAAGTTCACGGTTGCCAATGTCATAATTGGCTTCAGCAGGGGTGAGGCGTCAGGAGAAAAAGGCACAAGGATGCATCTTCTGGTCAGTGGGAGAGCGTTGGGAGAGTACAGCTCCCACTCCAGTATCCGAAGCATCCACTTCTATGATGAATTGTCTCGAGGGATCTGGGTGAGACAAAACAGGTGCAGTTACGAACAGTTGTTTGAGTGTGGAAAATGACTCTTCTGCTTCAATAGACCATTTAAAAGGGACAGAGGTTGACGTCAAAGCAGTAAGCGGGGCTGCCTTACGACTGAAATCCTTTATGAACCGTCTGTAGAAGTTGGCAAATCCTAGAAAGCGCTGGAGTTGCTTACGGGTTTCTGGTCTGGGCCATCTGGTCTGCTTTCACCTTTGCTGGATCGGGTTTCAGTTGCCCCTGCTCAATGACAAAACCAAGAAAAGTAACAGAAGGAGCATGAAACTCACATTTTTCAGCTTTGACGAAGAGTTTGTTCTGTAAGAACCGCTGTAACACCAGCCTCACATGTTGAACGTGTTCTTGCAGGTCTCTGGAAAAAATCAAGATGTCGTCCAGATAGACAAAGACAAATTTATTCAACATGTCTCTTACTGGCACCGTGCGGTGAGTAATCTTAGCCAGGTGACTGCCATTAAGAGCACTGACCACTCTAGGACAGTCCAAGGGCTCAGCGGGAATGTTAGCTTGGCGGACGAGCGTAGAGTCAATGAAATTGTCGTCAGCCCCACAATCAACAAAGGAATGAATTGAAATTGACTCACGTGACCAAAGCAAAGAGGCCTGGAGAAGGAGCCGGTCAGGAGGATTGGACTGTGGAGAAGTAGCTTGGCTTACCAGGATACCTCCACTTCCGGGTGAGCCTATGCTTTTTGGCCGCAAGGGGCAGGCGCTGATGAAGTGTCCTTCATTACCACAGTACAGGCAAAGTCCAAAACGTTGACGGCGTTAGCGCTCGGCTGGGGATAGATGGGCTCGACCGAGTTGCATGGGCTCCACAGGGTCAGGAGAGTTGGGCTGAATGGAAGGCACAGGAGAGAGACTGGTTGGTACAGAGGTCGAAGCAGAAGGAGAAACATTTGGACCACGTGATGACTGACGGGAAACCCGCTCCCTGCGCCTTTCCCTCAGCCTGTTGTCAAGACGGGTGGCCAATGAAATCAGTTCATCCAGACTATTAGTTTCATCAAGAGTAGCAAGCTCATCCTTGACATTATCCGAAAGTCCTCTTACGAAAGCATCTTGTAGTGCTACATCATCCCAACCACATTCATTAGCAAGAATTCTAAAATCAATAGCATACTGGGCAACTGGGGATGAGCCTTGGTTTAGGCTTAGTAACCTTTTAGCAGCTTCTTTGCCTCTTAACGGATGGTCAAAAATCTTTTTCATTTCATTAGTGAAAGCAGAGTATGATTGAAAAAATGAAGAATTGGATTCCCATGCAGCAGTAGCCCATTGAGAAGCTTTTCCAGATAGTAAACTTATAACAAATGCAATGCGTGACTTATCTGTAGCGTAGGAGTGGGGTTGCTGGTCAAACACCAAAGAGCACTGGAGCAGAAACCGTCCACAGGCACCAAGATCCCCGGAGTAACGCTCAGGAGTGGGAATATGTGGCTCTCTGTAGGCGATAATTGGCTGGGCTGGAGGAGCTGCAGAAGCCTCAGACTGGAGTGGGAGCGGAGGTTGTGGATCAGTGGGGAGGCAATCAGACAGCTGCCTCACTTGGTTTCCGAGGCGTGAAACGTTGGTGGACAAAGCCACAAGCTTGTCCATTATTTCACGCAGGGCCTTGTCATGCTGACCAACGAGGGCTCCCTGGGAGGCCAGAGCATGTCTAAAACTGTCCTGGTCTGATTGGTCCATGTTGGCCAGATTGTTCTGTTGTGACCGAACAGGCAGACCCCAGAACAGACCAGAAACAGTTTCAGATATGACAGGGTAAGTTTATTGAAGAGGCTGTGATACGGCGGATGGTTGGAGGTTGGAGCAGAGACTTGGAGTTGGAAACTGGAGCAAGAGACTGGAGGCAGGAGACCAAAGGCAGGTGACCCAGGGCAGGAGACCGACGGCAGGACGGGAACAGGAACTGGAGACACAGGTTCGAGGTAAGTATCATGCAGGTTTGGATTCAAGAGCTGGAGTAGTAACTATTCACCATGAGGTGGACAGACTGTCTGGAGAGCTGCTCCTTTGTCTGCCTCTTGATTGCAGCCGACGAGGTGCAGGTGTGCAGCTCCAGCAGACTCACACATGGGGGAAGGGGAGTGGAGGAGAGGGAGCAGGAGTGCCACACCCAGGGGCGTGACAAATAGCACGTAAACCCAGGAACTAGAGAAGTCTATACTGAGATACCTGCTGCATGTAACAGTAGAGTCCAATTACATTAGAGCAGACTTGGAGAGGCGTTCAACTGCACAAGGTAAGAAACAGATAAAAAAGTATTAAACGTATTTGGATGTATACTCACTCATTTTAGATCAGCAGCGATGACAAACTTATGGTCTCTTCACAGAGCACACATGTTGCTTTGTTTTCACCCACTACGTTAAAGTGAAAATGAAAAAAAAAAAAAACACAAAATGGAGCTTCAAAATATATATTTGTTCGGTGAAGAGCAAATAAGATGTGAGTAACGCAGTTTGTCTGAAAATCACATTCTCAGTGTAAATGAGAAATTGGTTATCTATTTTTGCCAAAAGTGTGGTTATATATATGATAGCAAAAGAAGAAATTCAATTTGTCAACTTGGACAAAAGTTTATTTGGTTGAATACATTTTGGAGCTTATCCAAGCTGCTTCTTCAGTTCTGGTCAGAGTGCAAATATAAGGCAGTGTCCACCAGCACTCTGACTAGAACTGAAGAAGCAGCTTTGATTCGATCAAATAAACCTTTGTCCAGGTAACAAACTGAATTTCTCCTTTTGCCATGGATTCTACCTGACGACTGAGGGATTTTACACACTTATATATATATGTTAGTCATTTTCTTGTTATTTGTAATCATAGCGGCAAAGTTTTAGTGCTAATGCTAAATGACTAGACGCAACCCTGTTGGGTTCTTTGTCCTGCTGTAGACTGGGACAGGAGTGCTCTACAGGTTCTTTGTCCTGCTGTAGACTGGGACAGGAGTGCTCTACAGGTTCTTTGTCCTGCTGTAGACTGGGACAGGAATGCTCTACAGGTTCTTTGTCCTGCTGTAGACTGGGACAGGATTGACAGGTTTTGGGCCAAACATTATTTGAATTTGGTTGTTAGCTCAATCAGATGTACCTGCGCATGTAAATGTAGGGAGTGAAGCTTTTCACACACAGTTCTATACACCCATGTTCATTGTGCTCCTCTGAGTCTCCCATGGGTGCTGTGTGCTTGGCTGTACTCTGAGGCCTCTCCCAGACCACTCACTGTCAATGCACTTAAAGGTAGGTGATAGATTGAAAAATGGATCATATTGAAATTGTTGCTTTGGATATAAGAGAATATGCATATTGAGTGTGCCATCAAATTATATCCAGAAAGGGCTGAGTTTGGCCATACCAGCTTGTCAAAGCCTGATCTCGTCAGATCTCAGAGGCTAAGTGACAAAAAATATATATATTCTTGTGTCCTTCGACGAGGCACTAAACCCAATTTGCCTAATAGGAATGTGTTGTGTTGGTCGTTGTTGCAGGGCCGATGGTGCAGATGGTGCAGATTGGCAGCCTTGCTTCTGTCAGTCTGTCCCAGAGCAGCTTTGGCTACAATATTATCTTACTACCAGAGTGTGGAGTGAATGAATACTGCACTGTAAAGTGCTTTGGGTGTCTTGAAAGGCGGTATATAAATCCAGTGATTAATTACTCTTAATTAACAAAAAGATCAGGCACTTTTAGTATTTCTAAATAAGGTAATAAAGTGATATCTTTGACCCTTAGCATAATTGTGATCCGGTGACAGCTGAGAAAATATAGACTCAAAAAGCTAAAAAGAGTGGAGTTTCCACTGTAGAGGGGTGAGTAGTCAATGTAGATATGGGAATGTAATCAGTAACTGTTTTTACTGCTGTATCTAAAAGCTTAGTCACAACTGCCCGTACGGGGTACGCAAGTGGCCCGCACGAAATAGCAAGCCAGTAGACCGCTCGTTGAGCCCGTACAACGAAAATGTGCAGGCACATTTTTTTCTACGGGCATGCTGCGAGCACTAGATCGTAGCGAACACTTGTACAACACGCAAGGGTTCAGTACGGGTAAAGTAGGTGACCCGCAGGTGTGTCGTACGGATTTTTAAATTTTTGGGCACACCAAATCCGGCGGACTATACAAGGGACATGTACGTGCTCTTCAAGTGATAAATGCGGGTCCCTTGCGTGCCCCTTGCGTGCCCCTTGCGTGCAGTCAGAGTGTTAGAAATATGAGACTGTTTTGTGCGGGCATCCTACGGGCACTTACATATCTCATACAATTCAATTCAATTCAATTCAATTTATTTTTGTATAGCCCAAAATCACAACAAGAGTTATCTCGGCGGACTTCACAAAACTGTTGATTAATAGAGCAGAAGAAACATTCATAAATCAAAAATACAGAATGTTCAACAACAAGCAGGCAAATGGATAATTGTCCCAGCATCTCCTGTCCTTAGACCCTCCTTCTCGGCAAGGAAAAACTCCAAAAAGCCCAATGGGAAAACGGAGAAACCTCGAGGAGAACCACAGTGAAGGAGAGATCCTACTCCTAAGGACGGACAGGCAGATAAAACTACTAATCTAGCAGGATGAGGACAGTTAATCCAGGACAGGGAAGGAGAGGAGGGGTCCAGGTCCTCGACACTAGGGGACAGCAGCGGTCCAAACTGGAACAGCAGCATCTGAAACAGTTACACTCCCCAAAAGGGGAGTGGGACAGGGACAACATGTGAATAGCAAAGAACAGACTACGAATGAACTAGTGATTGAATAATCTTAACAGTAGGAGGAGAAAAAGTAGGAGAAACCAGAGGACAGTGCTCAAGTTGCCATACTTTCCCCAGTAATATATCTCCTAGAGCAGCTTAACTAGGCCTATGGGTTTAGTTTCTGTTCCTAACTGACCTGACCATAAGCTAAGTCAAAGAGGAACGTTTTGAGCCTAATCTTAAATGTAGAGACTGTGTCAGCTTCTTTGACATGAGCAGGGAGCTGATTCACACCCCTTGCATGCTAAAGGGAGGACCCTCGTGTATATAAAAAGCTGTGATTTGAACGTCCCCCTCACATTCGTGGCAAGAATTCTACACAGAAAGAAACACAATTGTACACAGTCATGCCACCCAAGGGAAAGAGAAAAGGGAAGAAGACTGGCAGGAAGGAGCAGACTGACGAGGCTGTCCCACCGGCACCTACAGCTCCAGCCGAGTTAGAGTCCCTCAGAGGGGAAAGCAGAGATAGCGACAGTGGGGAGAGTGCCTCCACCAACACAGGTGGCACTCTCCCCACTGTACGGAGGTGGCGTAGAGTGACCATCGTGTACCTATATATATATATATATATATATATATATATATATAGGGTGTGGGAGGCTAATATTGACGTCTGTGTGTGCGGCATTCGCACGGGGTGAGTAAGGGGCCTGTACTCGCATCCTACTAACGCCTTGAGTGTAGCATAAGGGCACCGTATGAAAGCCTCACCCATACGTCATAAGTGTGTGCAACTTACGTTACCCTTAGGAATACCTCACAATACACTTAAGACATGCACGCAATCCACAAACAAAGCAATGTGGTTTACTCCATTCAGTGTAGTGAAGACTGCAGTGAGCGCTACATTGGAGAAACAAAACAGCCACTTCACAAAAGGATGTATCAACACAGACGGAAAAACCAGGGTGGGCCGCAATCTGCCGTACATCTCCACCTGTGATAAAATATGTGTAAAAAGTTGCCCCAATTCAATTGACATATAACATGTCCGCATATTGTACCTTTAAGGCTGTACTGCAATATTATGCTCTGCAATATTATGCTTATGTAGCTTGTTGATTATTATTGTTGGTTGCCATGACACCGAAGGGCAAGGTGCTCCGTCCTCCCAAGTGTTCCCAGCACTTGGGGGAATAGAATGCAAACAATAGAGCGGGATGCGCTGGGAGCAGGGGAAGGGCCCCCCCCTGTTCTCCCGCGGTCCTTGTGCCAGGGAAAGAGATAAATAGGACTGGAGGGAAAACCCCCGTTAGAGTCAGCTGCGGGTTACGTACGGACGCCCAGCCGGTTCAAGCCACTCTGCCGGGGTTGTTGGCTCTCCAGCCCAAGTGTCAATGGTAAGAGCTTTGATGATATTGATGATGAAACTTGATGTTTGCTTGAACCAATGTGATGATGAAGGAGAGGTGTCACGAGCGGGGAATAAAACGACACATTTATTCTAGCTTTGTCTCCGTGTTGTAATGTTGTAATGTTGTAATGTTGAAGGAGAGGTGTCCAGAGCGGGGAATAGCGGGATATATCTATTCTAGCTCTGTCTCCGTGCTGTCTGTGTTAAAGGGGAGGTGTCCAGAGCGGGGGATAGCGGGGCACATCTATTCTAGCTCTGTCCCCGTGTTGTAATGTTAAAGGGGAGGCATCAAGAGCGGGGGATAGCGAGACACAACTATTCTAGCTCTGACCCCGTGCTGAAGTGTTAAAGGGGAGGCATCAAGAGCGGGGAGTGAAAAGGACACATTTTATTCTAGCTCTGCCCCTGTGCTGTCTTTGTGTTGTGACTACCTTCAGCGAACCTGGGTAATTTCACAGAACATTTTGGCGTTGTCGGCAGGATCGTAATTTTGAAGTGAAGGATTCACAACACAAACTAAAGATGTTTACAAAGAAAACTAAGCCTGATGCAGAAATTGAGATTAGTGCAGTCACGGCTGCCGGTTGGACGGGGCCGTGGGCTGAAGTGCATAAATGTTTAACAGAACAAGGTGGGACTCCGGGGGACTGGAGTCCCGGAGTGCAAAATGGGGATGTGGAGCATGTGTTAACTACTCTTAAAGGGGTAGTCCCGGCTAAAAAGGCGCCGCTGCAAGGCGTGCAGCGTCGTATGTGGATATGTGCGACTGCATGGAAACAGCAGTCCATATATGTGGGTCATTTGGAACAAAAAGTAGAAACCTTAACTGAACAACAGAAGGCAGCGAGTGAGGAAGTAGTAGCTCGTTTACAAAGTACTTTACAAGAAATGTCCAGACTAGCCGAGAAGGCTGTCATGCATGTGTCCCGGACCAACAGGCAGCGTAGGCGAAAGCCTCCACGGCCCGTAGCTCGTCCGCAGGTGCGTGCGTTTATAGCCAATGTGACAAGTGACGATTGGGACCCTGATAATTGGGACGGCGATATATGGGGTGTTAGTAGTGCATCCATGTAAGTATGCCAACCAGAATTCTACTCTAAAGTGCTTAGATTTGATAGAACAATACTATGGATTACCTATTCAAATACAAACAGATAATGGCACATATTTCACAGGAAATCAGGTAAGAGACTGGTCTAAGGAACATCCGGATTGATAGGAAGAATGAACGGTATTTTGAAAAGTGCTTTAAAGAAACACTCACCAGAAGGGACACTAGATAATTGGAGGAAAAACTGGTATGAAGTGCTTAAACGAATTAATAATAGGCCCTTAGGAGAGGGACAGACTCCACTGAACAGAATGGTCACTATAGTGGAAACCCCAAATGAAGAACCAATTAAAATGTGGAAAATAGACCCTGGTGCTGAGCTACCATTCAGAGCCACGCCTGGCTCTGCCGGACTAGACTTAAAGGCGCTAGAGACGTTAACTCTAGTACAGAATACACCCACAGTGGTGAAAACAGGGTTGGGACTACAGTGCCCAAAGGGCACTTATGGGCATACAGTCCCTGACAAAAGTCTTGTCGCTTATCCATTTTGTAGAAACAAAAGCTTATAACCTGACTTTAAATTAATCGATTGGTTTTAGAAATGTCTCATATGAAAGCTAAAACCCTCCCAAATTATGCTCAATATACTAAAATAAATTTGCTTCACTGAAGAAAGATTGATCATTTAATGAACACAGAAAGGTCAGATTTTGGCAAGACAAAAGTCTTGTCGCCTTGTCATATGATGCACCCAATCCTAGATTACAGCCTCACCTGTGATCAGTTACTGATCAATCAATTAGTGGGTGTGTATAAAAAGAACCCCAGCACACCAGACCTTCACATCAACTGCAACTTGACCTCTGACAACATGCCTAAGATCCACCCTGAGACCAAAGCGTTAATTATCAAGAGGCTGAAGACCAGATCCACTGCTGAGGTGGCTGACACCTTCAATGTGTCTCAGCGTCAAGTACAAAGAATAAGAAAAAGATCTGAAAAGACTGGAGATGTTTTTGACAAGCCCAGGTCCGGCAGACCCCGCAAGACAACTGCTCGGGAGGACCGTTTGTTGATTCGAAAATCCAAGGCCAGCCCCTTTTCCACTGCAGCAGAGCTCCACCAGGCCTGGTCACCTCAAGTCCCTGTGTCAACCAGAACAGTTTGTAGAATTCTGTCTGGAAATGGCCTCCATGGTCGAATCAGTGCACAGAAACCAGCATTAAACAAAAGGCAATCAAAAAACCGTGTGGCATTTGCCAAGGCCCACAGCCTGCTAAAAGGATGGACACTGGAAAAGTGGCAGAAGGTGGATTTCTCAGATGAATCCTCGGTTGAATTACATCACAGCCACCGCAAATATTGCAGGAGACCTACTGGAGCCCGCATGGATCCAAGATTCACCCAGAAAACAGTTAAGTTTGGTGGCGGAAAAATCATGGTCTGGGGTTACATCCAGTATGGGGGTGTGCGAGACATTTGCAGGGTGGAAGGCAATATCAATAGCCTAAAATATCAAGAAGTATTAGCTACCTCTTACATTCCCAACCATAAAAGGGGTCAAATTTTGCAGCAGGATGGTGCTCCATCGCATACTTCTATCTCTACATCAAAGTTCCTCAAGGCGAAGAAGATCAAGGTGCTCCAGGACTGGCCAGCCCAGTCACCAGACATGAACATCATTGAGCATGTCTGGGGTAGAATGAAAGAGGAAGCATGGAAGGCAAAACCAAAGAATCTTGATGAACTCTGGGAGGCATGTAAGACTGCTTTCTTTGCTATTCCTGATGACTTCATCAACAAATTGTATGAATCATTGTCGAACCGCATGGATGCAGTCCTTCAAGCTCATAGAAGTCATACAAGATATTAAATATGGATCTCACAGCACCACTACTTAATTCACTGATGTTATGCAACATATTTTTGTATTTGAAGTAAATTATTTGTTCAATTTTCTGTAGGCGACAAGACTTTTGTCTTGCCAAAATCTGACCTTTCTGTGTTCATTAAATGATCAATCTTTCTTCAGTGAAGCAAATTTATTTTAGTATATTGAGCATAATTTGGGAGGGTTTTAGCTTTCATATGAGACATTTCTAAAACCAATCGATTAATTTAAAGTCAGGTTATAAGCTTTTGTTTCTACAAAATGGATAAGCGACAAGACTTTTGTCAGGGACTGTATATTACCCCGATCAGGACTCTCCTTAAAGGGAATTACTGTGGCTGGAGGAGTAATTGATGCTGATTACCAAGGTGAATTAGGAGTAATATTGGTCAATATAAAAATTGAACCTTTTACTGTGCAAAAATGGGATAAGATAGCCCAATTGGTAATAAAACCGTGTGAAATGTCTAATCCAACAGAGGTGACTGCCCCCTCGCACGTGACAGCGAGAGGGACAGCGGGTTTCGGATCTACTGACCAATCAGGAGCAAAAGTATGGGTACGACAAGAAAACGGCCCACCCAAAGCAGCCGAAATAATTGCACAAGGCACTGATAAAATAGTCACAGTAATGTACCCGGGAGAGGATCGCTGGGTAAATGTGCCAGTGAATAAATGTTATCAGCGACGTAACTAATACAATTCTTTGTTTGAAAAACATAATTTTGTTTGCAGAATGATCGGTTGGAGATACCTGGTAGGACGACCGAAGAATCGTGCCCGGCGCTATGGCGAGGGGAGAGAGAGGACCAGGGGTGGCCGGAGGATTGGAGGTGTCGGCTCCTCGGGCACTACCGCCCCTGTCCTTGGTGTGACGGTACTGGCGGTGATCGCCCTCTGCTGTCCAGTGGGGGCAATAACACCGGGATGGTCGATGAAGAAAACGGGGGTGGTTAAACTACACACTATGCTTGGGATAATTCGATGTGGACCAGTGGTATTGGTAAATACCACCATCACAGTCCGGGCTAAGGCCCCCATGTATGAGTGCAATATCACCGATTATGCCTGTGGAAGTAACAACGGGACTGAGTGGAATATTACTGTAACCAATGATGTGTGGATATGTAATTCAACGGAAATATCTAACCGAACCAGATTTGGATACATGGTTCGGGTGGTACCAAAAGAAGAACTCAAAATAGCTCATGTAGTTCCCATAGTGCCATCATGTGTCAACATGGCAATGGGACAACAAAGGGAAGAAATACGTTGGAGAGTAATCTTCCCCTCCATACCCAAATGCAACCGACCTCGACGTGAATGGTATGATACGGTCCTGGGGGGAACAGGTTCCCTCCTGGGACTAAGTAATTTAGTCGATAATCAAATAACATTTGAAAAATTAAGTCAAACCGGAGCATATACACATGATGGACTGGAGAAAACAGTTTTGTGGATGCCAATGGCAATTAAAGGACAGGTTGATAACGCTAAATTATGGATGGACGCTTATCGACTACGATACCAACAATGGAATACCCCTGATGAAGTATTCCAGAATGTGACTAATTGGATGAACTGGACTACATGTAGCCTACAATACCTATACGCACTACAGCAGCGTGAACGTATGCAACGAATCCTAACCACCGGAAACTATGAAGAATGGATAAAACATTGGAATATATGGCTACATGTACAACCGCAACATACAATGTGTAATGATACTGTATGTGAAGGATATTGGGTTCAGTATGATGTGTCTCATGTAGAACCAGTGTGTAGATACTATGTCTTACCGATCATAGCACATGACGCATACTGGACTTTACATATGGACGGCAAATGGCTGAATCCCAAAACTAACATGACATTTGACCTAACAGACTGTGACTATACTAACAGAGGACTAGTGTGCATGCTTAAGTCAGGTTTTACTCACCCGTGCTTAAAAGAGGAAAACGCTTTGTGTGATTGGACAAGATCGGAGCCTAGGGATATTTTGTATCAAGTGGGGCCCCACACGTTGTGTGTAGCCACCACTCATGCACATCCCCAGCTCCCCTACTCACCCTTCTCTGGATGTTTGACTGGAGTGCATGTTTGGGAGTGGCATAATGCAACCTATTTGTTAACTAACTTTACATGGAGCCATAGACTCACAGAATTGCAATGGGATACGCTCCATGATGCCCGTCTTGGGATATCTCTGGATCGATTCAGGTGCGCACTGAATCGGTCCACGGAACTAAAACACATAATACAGAATCATCAGCATAACATGTCACGGTTGCACGTTACCACTCTGTTAGTAGCTGGAGAAGTACAAGCGGTAGCGCAAAAGGTAAAATCGAGCGCCGCCTGGCACTGGTATGACATCTTTGGTGGATGGTCGCCCACTGCTAGGAGGATAATGGCACCGCCTTTGCTTGTTTTAATCTGCATCGTTATATGCCTAACCCTATGTAACCTATGCACCTGCTGGTATATCAGACGCGTTTATGGGAATTTACAGCGCTTAATATTTAACACATTATGAAAGTGAGCTTGCACATGGTAGACGGACCTAATGGAACGGAACAATTTAATATTAAAATGGACCCACAAATCCCAGGTCATATCTTTAATGTATGTTCATGGACACATGGTAATTTTTGGCAACACACCTTTCCTTTTGATGAAAGGGAAGATATGTTAAATTTCACATGCCATTTTGCTCAAAATTTTATGGCTCGTAATAAACCTGCTAATTATAATGAATGGTTGGTAAATGATTCCCACTTGGAAGATGGATGTGGTTTTATTAATTGAATTGTGTCAAGAGGTGGAATGTGATAAAATATGTGTAAAAAGTTGCCCCAATTCAATTGACATATAACATGTCCGCATATTGTACCTTTAAGGCTGTACTGCAATATTATGCTCTGCAATATTATGCTTATGTAGCTTGTTGATTATTATTGTTGGTTGCCATGACACTGAAGGGCAAGGTGCTCCGTCCTCCCAAGTGTTCCCAGCACTTGGGGGAATGGAATGCAAACAATAGAGCGGGATGCGCTGGGAGCAGGGGAAGGCCCCCCCCCCCCCCCCCCTGTTCTCCCGCGGTCCTTGTGCCAGGGAAAGAGATAAATAGGACTGGAGGGAAAACCCCCGTTAGAGTCAGCTGCGGGTTACGTACGGACGCCCAGCCGGTTCAAGCCACTCTGCCGGGGTTGTTGGCTCTCCAGCCCAAGTGTCAACGGTAAGAGCTTTGATGATATTGATGATGAAACTTGATGTTTGCTTGAACCAATGTGATGATGAAGGAGAGGTGTCACGAGCGGGGAATAAAACGACACATTTATTCTAGCTTTGTCTCCGTGTTGTAATGTGGTAATGTTGTAATGTTGAAGGAGAGGTGTCCAGAGCGGGGAATAGCGGGATATATCTATTCTAGCTCTGTCTCCGTGCTGTCTGTGTTAAAGGGGAGGTGTCCAGAGCGGGGGATAGCGGGGCACATCTATTCTAGCTCTGTCCCCGTGTTGTAATGTTAAAGGGGAGGCATCAAGAGCGGGGGATAGCGAGACACAACTATTCTAGCTCTGACCCCGTGCTGAAGTGTTAAAGGGGAGGCATCAAGAGCGGGGAGTGAAAAGGACACATTTTATTCTAGCTCTGCCCCTGTGCTGTCTTTGTGTTGTGACTACCTTCAGCGAACCTGGGTAATTCCTTAGAACACCACCTAAAAGCCACAGGCCACTCCTTTGAGGACAGCGAGGTCCAGATCCTGGATCCTATTTTTGTCAAGAAAGAGAATCCTTCCTTGAACAGAAATGGGGGTCTCAGACATCATTTGTCTCCCATCTATAACTCTATTCTCAAACCTAAATCAAAACAAACTGGGAAAACAATGGGACTAGCCAGGACATGTCCAGAGGTGTGAAAACACCCATCATGGCCCTGAATGGTTATGCTAACTACTCCCCCACTCCCACTCCATATTGAATAGACACACCTAACTAACAGAAACTGTAAACAACTCCATATTGAATAGACTCACCTGACTAACAGAAACTGTTAATAAATATGTGTTGTCTCAGAGTAATTTTCATTGTAATTAAGCTCCTCCCTTCAAGCAGATATAAAGCAGTGTCCACCAGCATCTGACCAGAACTGAAGAAGCAGCTTGGATGAGCTGCGAAACGTATTCGACCAAATAAACTCTGTCCAGCTGACAAATTAAATTTCTCCTTTTGCTATAAAAAGTATGTAAAGTTAACCCTGATGAGGAGAAAGTGAGCAAGGCCCTGCTAAAAGGAAATGTTCCCAGAACACACTGGAATGGGGAGCAGTTATTTCAAACTCGTTACAGAGCCTGGCATCAGAGGAGCACTGAGGCTTGGGCATGTGTGTTATTCTGACCTTAAAGGCTGCAGAGCCTCTAACAGCCCAGTGCACAGACACAGGTCAGACTAAATATAAAGTGTTCAAACTCAGCCCAGTAGCACATTAGCTAAAGGACGGTTTAGAACAGATAACAGAATAAAGTCTGAGCATTTAAACCAACCACACTGGCCTCACTGTGTAATTGTGCTGAAATGAATGACTCCCCCTGTGACCATAGGACCTGGGATGCTGAGTTTGACTGCACAGGCCTGTCCTGGGTTAGAAGGACTGTTGCCTGGGACAGCCAAAACCACACACTATACACAATACTTATATGATAAAGAATAACCAATTTCAGATAAGCATGGCTGACAGGCGGGAAGACAGAAAGGCTGGACTTGAGGGACAACTGTAATGCTGTCTACAAGAAGAGCATGAGCTCAGGTCTTTCAATGTGTGCAGCAAGTTACTGGAGATCTTCTACCAGTCTGTGGTGGCCAGCGCCCTGTACTTCGCTGTGGTCTGCTGGGGGAGCAGCACCAGTATAAGGGACAATGGGTGGATTGACAAACTGATCTGTAAAGCGGGTTATGTGATCGGCTGTGAGCTGGGCAGGTTGAGGAGAGTAACATCTTCAGGATGAAATTGTCCCTCCTCTCTGTCCTCTGTGGCAGGACACAGAGGAGAGAGACACTTTTGTCCTGATGGTTGTTACTCACTTCAGACTGCCCTGATACTGGATCTGATGACTCTATCTGATAAGCTGCACTGACTCTTTTGTTTGAGCTTTTCTATAGTATATTATTTTACTGCTCAGTGTGCTTAAGTTGCTCTTTTGAACAAAATAAAGTCTGATTGACTTGATTGATTGATCTGTGTGCAGAGGCCAGCCAGTTTGTACTGTTGCTAAAAAGACTAGGAACAGAAGATAATGCTATTAAAACACCATATACAGAGTTTAGTCGTAAAACAAAGTGGATTTAGTGCTTAGTTCCACTTTAATTTTCATACAGTCATAACATCCTAGTATAAAATATTCCCATGCTTTGCTCTCCAAGTGTTTATAGAGATATAGTAAAAGGTAGCATAAGCCCATTCTTGTACGGCGATGCCTGAGCGGAAGTGTAATTACCTCCGCCAAGGAGGTTATGTTTTCGCCTGAGTCTGTCTGTTTGTTTGTTTGTTCGGTTGTTAGTTAGCAAGATAGCTCAAAAAGTTATGGACGGATCTTGATGAAATTTTCAGGAAATGTTCCTAATGGTAAATCCAACAGATGATTAAATTTTGGTGATGATCCAGAAGAAATCCTGGATTCTGGATCACTTTGAAAACTGAGCTGCTTGGCGGAGGTCTGCGCTCTCTGAGTGCTTTTCTAGTTCTGTTAATGTATCTAGAGAATCATCATTGAGAATATCAAGAAAAAATAACTTGTTTTCTGCCTGTGAATTAAAAATAATGGATAAGGTTGTCTGTATAGGACAGCACCAGTGAATAGACAGAATAGTGTGAAATCTTTTCCCATGAAACCCCAGAGATCTCACTTGTACAATAGACCGTGAAACAGTCCACTTTCAACCATTATAGAGCTGCCGTCCCCTATGGGCTGGTTATAGTGTGAATGGTGTGAGTGCAGTGCGCATGTACAATCAAGTCTTATCACACCAGTGACCTTTGGCCTTTGTGCTCCAAGAGATGGGGACAAAAAGCCCTCATGTCAGTCAGACAGATGTAATGGCATTAAAAATGCACTCATTAGTATTTCCTGGTTGTATTTTATGTTTGAATATAATTTATATGTGAATTTTATCATTTTGACATTTTATTTTGAAAACCAGAACTGTGCGCTGTTCCCACATGTTTTATTTTGGTAGTTCAACTTCCCCTCTCAGTAGCACATTGGAGACTGCAGAGGGTAAGTTCTGTCTGGGTTGAAAAGAATATATTTTACAAAAAAACAACATACTTTTAACATAAATACAAGAACGTTAAGATAAGATAACGTTTTCACATGTAATGGATGTATTGTGGTGTGCTAATTTTGAGTTTTGTACATTTTATTTGGATTGTAAAGTTCGCTTGATATTGTAACATTGTACTGAATGCCACGAAAATGAGCAGCCAGCTCACGGTGCTGTTCTCATTCTTACAGGGAGCCAGTGCCTGATATGTGTGAAGACATATTAATAAAGTATTTATATGTCTGTCACAGGTATGTTTTATTTTATTTTATTTATGTAAATGTTATAAATTGTGCATTTGTCTCTCTGAATTATCACTCCACTGCAATCAAGTTAAATTTAAAATTGTTTAATTGTTTATACATGATTTATATAATTGAGAGTCACATGAGTTGTAAACCCTGTGTAACATGGTAATAACATGGCCAGTATGTGTTTGTAAGCTCCCCCTCTCAGTAGCACGTTGGAGACTGCAGAGGGGAGCCAGTGCCTGATATGTGTGAAAACATATTAATAGAGTATTTATATGTCTGTCACAGGAGTAAAGCTGACTGACTCCATATTGTGTCCTGTCTTTCGTATACGGCCTGACGAAGAGTTCCGCAGCTGTAACACAGACACAAGTAAGGTCTGGTAGAGTTTAGAGACAAATCAAACAAACATAAACTAGATACTCATTTTATTTTGTGTGTGTTGTCTATTATTTAAATATGAGCGTTTTCTTTATTATCATTGTGGTATAGGTATTGGTATGGCATTTTGAGCCCGTTCCTTAGTATTGATATAACGTTCAAAATGTTGGTATCATGACAACACTAGTATGGATTCAGGCACACTACCTTATTCTCCCAAATTATCTAAAAAGAGTGTATTGTATAGGTTCATGACAGATAAGTTGAGTGTTTAGTCCCAGTTGTTGTTTAGTGTTTAGACCCAGTTTGATGTGGTGCGGGTGCTTCTGTAAACAGTAGTCTCATAGAATGCCTATATGCCCTGGACACTCTCTTCTGGACACACACAGTCATGTATCTAGACCTGCATGTCTGTGGGCTGCAGGTGTCCATGTCAAACGTGGACTGTGGTAGTTTTAACTGGACTGAGCTGTGGCACACAGGCTTTTGAAGACTTCATGTGTGTGATCAGAGAGGAGAGCTGGCCATCTATCATGGTCACCAACTCTTCATCACCCCCAAGTGTACACCCCCAGAGAACGGGTAGAGGATGCTTTTACCTGCTGTTGCTCAGGACATTGAGCAGTCGCCTCATAACCAGGGGGTTGGGTTCAGTGTTACATTAGCCAGTTCACACTGCTGTGTCCTACAGCATAGAGATGAGGCTATGGCTACAGTCTGGCTCAATGAAACTGGATGCATGCCATTGTCCACTGACACTCATGTACACTAATGTGAACGCACGGTGATGACTGCAGAGGCTTTGGATTGATCCCCAGAGAGAGCGTTTAACTCTCTTCAGAGTTATGTCTTCTCTCTATTTCACAAGCACATTACATTATAATTATATGTTTAATTTACCTGACCAACCAAAACCACACACTTACAATACACATACACAGACATGTGGGTCTCAAACCATATCTTAATTTCCAATGGGTGATTGACAGGAGAATTAGCCAATTAGAGAAACGCATGTTTAATTTGTGTCAAAACAACATTTTAAAAAGACAAATTAGCAGTTTTTGTAGTGAAGAGAATTTAAGAGCAGAAAGTATCTCTAAAGCAGACATTTTATGCATGTTTGAGGAATCTTTAATCGCTTATTTTCAAGACACCATTTTGCCGATTAACGCACATTTTCACTGCCTCCAGTACACGCCCAAGGATCTGTACTTCCTTCTCCAATTTTATTTTCTTAATCAGTGTTATATGTAGGATTTGCCAGCACTGAGTAGTCATTTTGGTACAAATAAAAAAATCTGTGGCTTGCTGCAGCTATCCATCGGAGGGACCGACACCTGTACATGTTTTGTTATGATGATGTTTACAGTGACATTAGCTCCCATTGGGCACCAGAGTTTTCTAACGCAGAAGTTAGCGAACTTATTTATTTTATTAAGTCATTTTAGATGAATATTGTGATTTAAATTGTTCAAATTATATAATTTGATTTAAATTATTCAAATTATAATCCACAGGTGTCATAGATTACAATTATATAACAGACACAAGCACAATTTGTCCGCTTTAAAAACTTACAGGAGTGGGGGTCACGTGATGATATGGTAGTCTGGAGGCTCTCTGGTAAATTTTCTTTGAAAACATTCATAAAGCTTTTAAGACACGGGGGCATACACCTTTTTACGTTGATAAGATGCGCAATGGACTTGAGATCGAATAAATAAGCAAGCCAACTCCACAAACATGAGCAGTCCATCATCTGAAGACAACTTGTATCAAGACACTAGCACGATGGCTCATGAGCATGCGTTATCTCCGATGGTTATTGCACTTGTACTTCAGGAGATACGTACAGGAGATACGACCTTGAGTGACAAAGTAAATGTCAAGACGACAGAGATCAACAAATCTATATCAGGGCTGAAGGCTGTGCTTGATGGTTCAACCACCCGCGTAAATGAGGCGGAGGCTTGCATTGGGGAAGCGGAGGACCGGCTAGTGGAGATGGGCTCACAGGTAGCCAAGCTAACAATGTGTTTTTACTGGAGAAGATCGAGTCACTTGAGAATCACAGCAGGCGCAACTGCATACGCATCCTAAGCGTACATGAAAGCTGTGAAGTAAATGACCCAGTCACACTTTTTACCGACTACACTGGGGTATGAGCAGTTCACCGAGACGTGAACAGTTCACTGAGGCCCTGGTGATAGAGTGCGCTCACCGGACATCTGCACCAAGATCATCTGCTAAGGAGAGGCCCAGACTCGTGTTGATACAGCTGCTGAGGGATCAGGAGAAGATACTCCGTGCTGCAACCCAACTTTCCAGAGAAGGTGATGGTCCCATAATGTACAAGAACAGGCCACTGATGTTCTTCCCTGACCTGAGGGCCAGCTTGGTGAAGCGCTTCCTGATAAAAAAAGGAAAAATTCTTCAAATCACCCATAGAGGCAGCAGCATTTCTGAAGGACGCAGACCCCAGATAAACTGTGGCTCGCTACTTTGTGTGGAGAAGCGCAGTGTTGCTGTCTTAAGTTTATGATAATGTTCTTCACATTGGACATTAAGGTAACCATTTTACCAATAATATTCAATCAAAACCTCCCAAGGGCAACAGATCTCAGGATCTTTAGCAGTTGTTCACGAATATAAGACCGCTCCAGATGAAGGAAGTTGTGCCACATGTTCACGTTCAGAAGTTGGCACTGCAGAGTTTTGTGCTCACCCTTGTTTTTGTTTTGGGGGTATTTTTGTTATTTTTATGGATGCTTCTGCCTTTTACAAAATACCAGTTTTCATTTTGCAGATATTTAACTTATTGTAATAAGCTAAGATGTCAGGAAGGAAGAATGAAAAGTAACCTATTTTATGGATAGGGGACTGAAATTTGTCAGTTTTAATGTTAATGGCTTGAATGTTCCAATTAAGATAAAAGAGTTCTCGCTTATTTAAAAAAAAATGAATGTGGATATTGCTTTCATTCAAGAAACTTACCTCACTTCCAAAGAACATAAGAAATTAAAATAATATCATCATCAGGTCAGGTAATATCGTCATTATTTAACTCAAAGGCCAGAGGAGTGGTCATTCTTGTGGAAAAAAAAACACACGTCTGGAAGTGACTAACACTGATCCCTTGGGACGATACATCTTTGCTAATTGTAGAATTCTTTTGGAACAATGGTCACTTCTAAATTTATAATGGCCTAATTATGATGACGAAGTGTTTATGCAAGACAAGTTCCTTAACACTAGAAGTCCCAGAGAGGAGTCATTTGACTTTTCTACCTTTAGAACCCAGAGATAAATCGATTGACTGGAAGGATTTTAGCTAACATCCTGTCTTCAGCTGCGAACAGCTGCTTTTGTTTTGTAAACGAGGCCATTACTGGCGCACCCCAGGAGGGTGGCTGAAGGGGAGACACTGTAGACTCTTGAAATGACATTTGTTTTGTACTTCTTTGGTGTATTGAATATGGTGTGGTTTGTGAATAAAACCACAAAAACGGTCCATTTCTTTTATTTTATTTATTTCTCAAATTAAATGTGTTAAATATTTATGATATATCCCTCCTCATGTGGACATGTCATCAAAGCGTAGGTGTTTCATGATGTCTTGGAAACGGTTTCGGGCCATAGCATAGCCATCCTTCTATTTGTTGAAGGTGAAGCAGGCAACTACAGTGCGTCCGGAAAGTATTCACAGCGCTTCATTTTTTCCACATTTTGTCATGTTACAGCCTCATTCCAAATTGTATTAAATTCATCTGTTACTTCAAAATTCTACACACCATAACCCATTATGACAATGTGAAAAAAGTTTTTTGACAGTTTTTGAATTTATTAAAAATAGAAAACTAAGAAATCACATTTACATAAGTATTCACAGCCTTTGCCATGAAGCTCAAAATTGAGCTCAGGTGCCTCCTTTTTCCACTGATCCTCCTTGAGGTGTTTCTACATCTTCATTGGAGTCCACCTGCGGTAAATTCAGTTGATTGGACATGATTTGGAAAGGCACACACCTGTCTATATAAGGTCCCACAGTTGACCGTGCATGTCAGAGCACAAACACCAAGCATGAAGTCAAAGGAATTGTTTGTAGACCTGCGAGACAGGATTGTCTTGAGGCACAAATCTGGGGAAGGATACAGAACAATTTCTGCTGCTTTGAAGGTCCCAATAAGCACAGTGGCCTCCATTATTCGTAAATGGAAGACGTTTGGAACCACCAGGTCTCTTCCTAGAGCTGGCCGGCCGTCTAAACTGAGCGATCGGGGGAGAAGGGCCTTAGTCAGGGAGGTGACCAAGAACCCGATGGTCACTCTGTCAGAGCTCCAGCGTTCCTCTGTGGAGAAAGGAGAGCCTTCCAGAAGGACAACCATCTCTGCAGCAATCCACCAATCAGGCCTGTATGGTAGAGTGGCCAGACGAAAGCCACTCCTTAGTAAAAGGAACATGGCAGCCCGTCTGGAATTTGCCAAAAGGCACCTGAATGACTCTCAGACCATGACAAACAAAATTCTCTGGTCTGATGAGACAAAGATTGAACTCTTTGGTGTGAATGCCAGGCGTCATGTTTGGAGGAAACCAGGCACCGCTCATCACCAAAAAAATGAAACACAGAAGGTTCATTTTTCAGCAGGACAACGACCCAAAGCACACAGCCAAGATTTTAAAGGATTGGCTTCAGAACCACTCTGTGAATGTCCTGGAGTGGCCCAGCCAGAGTCCAGACTTGAATCCGATTGAACATCTCTGGAGAGACCTGAAAATGGCTGTGCACAGACGTCTCCCATCCAACCTGATGGAGCTTGAGAATTACTGTAAAGAAGAATGGGCAAAACTGCCTAAAGATCGGTGTGCTAAGCTTGTGGCATCATATTCAAAAAGACTTGAAGCTGTAATTGCTGCCAAAGGTGGATCAACAAAGTATTAAGCAAAGGCTGTGAATACTTATGTAAATGTGATTTATTAGTTTTCTATTTTTAATAAATTCAAAAAATGTAAAAAAAAAAACAAAAAAACTTTTTTCACATTGTCATAATGGGGTATTGTGTGTAGAATTTTGAGGTAAAAGATGAATTTAATACAATTTGGAATGAGGCTGTAACATGACAAAATGCGGGGAAAAAGGAAGCGCTGTGAATACTTTCCGGATGCACTGTATTTATCCCCCTCAGCACAAAAGGCTGCATGCAACTTTGGAACCTTTAGCCCACCATCCCCCACTGCCACACACCCACACAGTTTATGGGAACTGACCAGATAGTCCTCCCCCCTGCTGATTCTTCAGGTACTGGACGCATTTACAAATGAAGAGATGCTAATTGTGGCCATCAGAGTCGTCAGTTTGGACTAAGAGTCTTTCGACTCTTCTCCAGGACTTTTAGGGGGGTGTCAAAATTCCTGGGACTTCTAGTGTTAAAGTTGCTGGGGGGCAGAACAATTTACCAGTTGGGGGTGACTTCAAATGGATTTGGGATTATTCATTTTATTCACCCTCAGACTCAGGATTATTCATTTTATTTAAGCCCTCATAATTCACATACCAGAATTATCTATTTTTATTGTCTTCCCAACTACTTCATAGAGTATTTGATACAGAATATTTATCCAGAATATTGTCTGACCATTCGCCATTAACCTTGTCCATTTTGTTTCCTGATATACCCAAACAACCCTATAGATGGAGTCTTAGTCCCACTCTACTCAAGAAAGTAGACTTTTGCTCTTTTATAAGAGGTCATATAAAGTTGTTTTGTGAAACAAATAGTGCTTCCTCTCCCAATTGTTTTATTTTTTGGGACGCATTAAAAGCTTACTTAAAAGGACAAATCATCTCTTATACTAAGGAAAGGACAGAAAAGGAAATTGCAAGTTTGGAAAAATATTTCCAAAGAAGTGGCTCTAATGACACTTATCAATCTTTAGTCCAGAAAAAGATTCAATATAATACCTTGAACACATACAAAGTTGAAAAGGAGATTTTGAGATCTAAGCAATGGTATTATGAATTGGGGGAGAAAGCACATAAAATTTTGTCATGGCAGCTAAAGGCAGAAGAAAGCAGTAGGACCATCAATGCTGTTCAAAATGAAGCAGGAATAATCTCTTATAACCCAAATGAGATAAATGATATGTTTAACAACTTGTATTCAAATTTGTATCAATCAGAACTTCCCAGTGATCTCACGCATACTGACAATTTCCTATCCACAGTTGATTTAGTTAAAATTAGTGAATAGTGGTGGCTGAGTGGCAACACTCATGCCTCACAGCAAGAAGGTTACGGGTTCGATCCCCGGGTTGCCCGGGCCTTTCTGTGTGGAGTTTGCATGTTTCCTCCCCGTGTCTGGATGGGTTTCCTCCGGGTACTCCGGTTTCCCCCCATCAACCAAAAACATGCAACACCCCTATGAACAGTATACAATCAAGGACCGTCAAGGAATTCCTCCCTCCTGTGGGCTCACCGTCTGGTACACAGAGTAACGGGCAGTGTGCTGCCCCTGCGACCCAGCCGGATTAAGCGGGAGAAAATGGATGGATGGATAGTGAAGAGGGCAGACAGAGTCTGGATCTCCCTTTTACTCAGGCAGAAATTACTAAAACTTTGAGTTAATTTCAATTAAACAAGGCACCAGGAGAAGGCGGGTTCCCTCCTGAATTTTATAAATAATTTAAAGACCTGCTCATCCCCTTAATTATGGATGTAACAAATGTAGCATCCAAAACACATACGCTTCCTCCTTCCTTTACAATGGCCATAATCACAGTAATACACAAGGAAAATAAAGACCCACTGAAATGTGCCTCTTATAGGCCAATAACATTATTGAATACAGATTGCAAATTGATTTCTAAATTGCTAGGTAACAGACAGTCAGGTACTACCAAAAATAATTAACCCAGACCAGTGTGGCTTTATTCAGAAGTGTACATCCTCAAACAATTTAAGCAGGCTTTTTAACATAATTCCTTTGGCAAAAACCAGGTCTGATCCTATTGTAGCGGTGGCATTGGACGCAGAGAAGGCCTTCGACAAGTATTGTATTTGGAAAACATTTTACTGACTGGGTGAGTTGATTTTATGGTTGGTGAAACAACTTATAAAATCAACCTGTTGGCTTATGATGTAATGTAATATTACAGATTCTTAGAGTTATCCCTGTGGTAACTTTTCTGACACCTCCTGCTTAAAACCCAAAAAGTCAGAAGGATCGTGAGGCCATGCTTTCACGGTCTGTATTCATACTGAAAATCAAGATCAAGCGAGCTTTTGCCCTTCTGCTCCACGGGAGGTTTCTGTCCTCCCTGAGCTCGCCTTAGGACACCTGCGTTACTGTTTGACAGGTGTACCGCCCCAGTCAAACTCCCCACCTGCCAATGTCCCGGGAGCCGGGCGCTTGATGCCAGAAGTGAGAGCCCGCTTGGGGCTCGCCTCCCCGCCTCACCGGGTAAGTGAAAAAACAAGCCCCTCCTGTGGGCTCACCACCTGCCGAGGGGTTCATAGGGGTCTGGGTCTGGTGCACAGAGTAATGGGCAGCGTGCTGCCCCAGCGACCCAGCCGGATTAAGCGGGAGAAAATGGATGGATAGATTAGAGTGCAAAATTTACTGAATACATATGGTTCTGTATCTGGATATAAGATCAACTATGATTCTAATTATTCTATTAACAAGTAACTATTCAGTTACTCTCAATGTCAAGGTGTATCATTAAAATGGACTCCAACAGGGATAAAATATCTTGGTATAAACTTGGATAGCAAGCTAAAATATCTGTACAAATTAAATTATGGTCCGCTGGTGAAAAGGATTGAGGAAGACCTGCATAAACGGACCAATCTACCTCTCACTCTTGATCACATCTTACTGAGGTTGCAATATCTTTTTCAGTCACTTCCCATAGCCCTACCACAAACATTCTTTAAAACACTTGACAAAATGATGAAGCAGTTCATTTGGAATGGTAAGGTAGCAAAAAGGTTTTTAGAAATCTTGACATGAAAGTGTAAGCCAGGAGGGCTTCAACTACCTAAATTTAAAAAGTACTATCTCACAGCCCAAATACAATTTATCTTGTCTATGTTTGAAAGGGAAACGTCTCCATCCTGGGTTCATATTGCATTTCATTCTCTGAGAATTATGCCTTTTAGGATTTTGTTTATTAATATAATGTCAAGGTGTTGTCAAAAAAGACTGACAATCCTATTCTACTACACCTTATAAAGCTATGGCATGACATACACACAGGGTTGGGAGGGTTACTTTAGAAATGTATTCTGGTAAAGTTACTAGTTACCCCTTAAAATATGTATTCAGTAACGTAATCCAAGTACCATAATATTCAAGTAATGTAACTTGAATACTTTCAATTACTTTTGGATTACTTTAACACCAAATATCCTATAACAACAACAAAATAAATATCAATAAAATGACTTACTTTTGTCCATTATAAAAGAAATTGAGGAAAGCTATTTTGGGCAGTAGTTTATAGTCCTACAATGAAAGTGCACATGTCTTGACCACATAGCACAGTTTATTAAGAAAGAAATAAGCTCCTTTTACATAGCACACATTATTTTAAACAAATCCAGTGGTCACCTTCAACATTTTCAACAAAAAGGTGTACATGTACAGAACAGTATACAACACAGAAATACAATGTGCTCATTACTCCGTAAACACAAAATTTATTATTTTAGTTCTTTTAGAAGCACTCACAATTTGTAAACAAATCAGACTTTTTTTTAAGTCCACATCAAAATGAATGTACAGTACTACAATTTAAGACCACAAAGAAAAGCTTACAATGCGAAACAATAGTAATAATAATAGCACAAATTAAAAGTCAAGCAGTGGTAGAGTATGCTTAATTCAGTAACTAATTAAGTAATATAATAACAATAACAATACCCATCATCATAAAAGTTATCATTAGTGGCACTAGTGATGGTTGTAATATATATATATTTGAAGTAGATAAGTACAATTAAAAGTTTTTAGGAGGGCAAGTACATTTTCTGTGTGTAGTTTAAACAACTGTCATAACTATAAGCCAAGTGACTGGTAAACAAGGTCACAGTTCATTTGTTAGTTTCAGTTTAGTGTTAGTTAGTCTAACACAGGGGTCGGCAACCCGCGGCTCCAGAGCCGCATGTGGCTCTTTCATCGTTCTGTCATGGCTCCCTGTGACTTTGGAAAATAATAATGAGTATTTAATTACATTGTATTTTTATTTTAGTTTGTTCGTTTTTAAATGTAAATCTAAAATTGTAGATAATGGTAATCTTGTAACATTTAAATAAAACGTTTTTAATATTTTTGTCGCTCAAAACATGCGTCAAAGCCGCCGATGTGCGCCACCCGGCACACACTGGCAGCCCGGACTTACCGGCACCTACATCAGCAGTATGATTTTCGGCCCAATGATGGATAAATCCAAGAAAAGAAAAGTTTCTTAAGAAAACAGAACGCTTAATGCTACGTGGACAGATTCATTTGCTTTCACGGCTGATGAGACTGGTACACGCGGTACACCCGATAAAATGATGACAGAACACAGAAGCAGACGCATTTTTGGTTCACTGCAGGTGGATAATTTAAGTTTGGATTTTTATTTCCTACATGGAGGACTCAAATAATAATGTGTTTAATGCAGCTTTGCGCACATTTGTTTACGTTATACAGAAGCGAAACTTAAAACCACATGGCTAATTTGCATAAACTAGAAGCGCTGAAAAAACAGCTCGCTCCTTGTGCCGCTGATGCGGTCAGCTTCTGTCAGACTAAAGGGCAGGATTCAGTGGAATATGCGTGTTCTTTCTGTGACTGAGGGATGTTCTGCCTGTGGTGAGTCTGTTCTGTGTTTCTATCGTGTTGGAGATGGTTCATGTTAAACTTTTCAGAGATTATATGTGTGCAGGTCGTACGTGTGCAGCGCAGTTCTTTATTTCACTCATGCACTTTATTTATGTTGGCTACTGTTGTGATGAAAAGACTGAAAGGTGTAAATAATTCTCTTAAGACTCGCTCTTATGAGCTGTAGTGGAGGATGATGCGCTTGTTGTAGTCTGTTTTCTGGGAGTTGTAGTTTTGCCTGTAGTTCCCCTGGTTAGCACTGGTTTAGATGTCAAAAGGGTTTTGTGGCTCCGGGTGTTTTCTTTTCTGTGGGAGACGGTCCAAATGGCTCTTTGAGTATTTAAGGTTGCCGACCCCTGGTCTAACAAGTGCATGTGCATAACGTTTAAATGTTGTAATATCGACGATATTACAACAACTGTCAATGTTGAAGCGTGTTTTGCAAAAAATGCCACCCAGTCCCCAGCATCACCACATACAGTCCCAAAATAGTTTTTAGAGGATGTAATAGGACCTGTATTAACAGGTTTACTAGCTAACTAGTTAATATTAGCAGTCTTACCTGTAAATGTTTCTTCAGATTGGAAGTAGAGTCCTTGGACGATGACAGGTGTTTCACAGCTGAAAGGCACAATTTGCATTGCACGGTGGTGTTGTTCCCCTTGTCTTCTTTAAAAATAAAATGATGGCGAAATTTCCACCCGCTAAATGCGTTCTTCTCGGTCGAAGCCATGATGCCAGTTGCAAATTTGTTCCATAGTAGACTGTCTGTATGACAGTTTGTTCTGTTTTCCCTCCATCTCCAGTTTGAAAACATAAATAACATAAAGTCCCTTCAAATTGTAATCCTGTTAAATAATCCCCGTTTTTACTAAATGTACCTGTAATCTGAGTACGTCTTCTTTCCTTGTAACTGTAGCGGAATACAGTTACCTTCTTTTTGTATCTTTTTACTTATCGCCATTCCATGTATTCCGTTACTCCCAAGTCTGCATACACAAGAGTGCTGGCCAACAGTTTGGACTATCTCCAAAGTCACCATTGAAACAAAACAATCTTACTCCATTGACTGTAAACAACAAGATCTTGCAATCGTGGCATCAGAATGGGATTCATATTTTGGCAGACTGTTTTGAGAAAGGATCATTAATGTCTTTTGAAAACTAAAAGAGAAATGCTGTTTACCAAGTAGCACATTCTTTTGCTACCTTCAACTACAATCATTTCTTACTTGTAATCTGGGCCATTCCATGGTATTGCCCAAACTTACAGCATTTGAAAGGTTGTTACATGACAGTGGACCGTATAAATTTATTTCTAAGATGTATACTTTGTTAATAAATGAATATCCTAAACCAGCCTTGTATCAATCTAAAGAAAGGTTGGAATCAGACTTAAACATTACAATTGAACACAATTGTAAACTATAATTTCCTTCATCAGTTATATCTAACTCCAGAAAAAAATCATAAGACAAAACCATATTTTTCTGATATATGTTACCGATGTACTGTAGAATTGGGCTCATTCTTCCATTGCACCTGGACATGTGTGAAAGTAAAAGGTTTCTGGTCGGACTTTTGCCAAACCTTATCCAGAATCACACAAATTTCGATACCTCTTGAATCTGAATTTTGCCTACTTGGAAATTTTGAGAATATTTAACCATTAAACAAACACCAAATAAAATTTTTGGAAATATCATTGGCAGTTGCGAGAAAATGCAATGCAGTCACATGGAAGTCTGAGTCCCCCTTACTGATAAGATGGTACTCAGAGATGAACAGCTGTGTGCCTTTAGAAAAGATCACTTACAGCTTCAGAAAGTCGTATAACACCTTTGTTAGAATATGGCAGCCTTACTTGGCTGCCAAGTAAGGCTGCCATATTCTAACAATATGTTAGTGAACTTCACCTCAACCTTCAGCTCTGTGTATCTGTTTGAACTATTGGACTGGATGCAGAATGCTTGTGTGAAGCAGGGTGTTTGTGTATTGTATATTCCAAACTAAAGAGCAAAAATAAAATATTGCAAAAAAAAAAAAAGTATTGTTTACACAGCATGTAGAGAGGTTTCATCTGTTCTGAAGGAGACAAGCTCAGTCAAGGACTTACTGGTCTGATATTTTGCATTATTCAGTGTTTGTCTCTTTGGACTGAGTTGGTTGTAAGTCTTTCTTTTTTCTATGCACCACCAGCTTTCTTAAACTGCCATATCCACATGGCTCATTTGTTTAAAGTGGTTATGTAACCAAAACATTTCTTTTTATTCTGACCAACAAAGTATTCTTCACTTTCTTGTCAAGCGTTTTATGCAGCTCCTTAAATCTCCAAATTCTCAGACAAAAGACGTACTTGAGGCATATTAGCATGTCTCATTCATTAGTCACTCTTCCTCTTGGAGGACAGAGTTTTGTGGAGGCCATTTCAAAAGTTTTTTTGTTTTTTTTTTCCTTTTTTGTTTTTTTCTTGGCAAATGGTACGAGTGTGCGGGAAACTAGGCCCACTGTTCTGAGCATCTTTTTCATAAGAGAAATGTCCTAATCTGAGAGAGGCTTCAGAGGAGAATTGGATGCCAACAAGAATGATTCCTGGCCCCTTCTTATATGTGTGTGTGTGTGTGTGTGTGTGTGTGTGTGTGTGTGTGTGTGTGTGTGTGTGTGTGTGTGTGTGTGTGTGTGTGTGTGTGTGTGTATGTGTGTGTGTTTAAGAACGGCAGAGATTTGATGCTGCTGCCCTAACGACTTGTACTTCGCCTCTTAAGCTTCTATTTGCTGCTTTATAATTGGCTAATTTCTTTGGTCTACTTCTTCAAGTGCTTTCAGGCCAGGCCAGTACAAGAACAAAGAGTTCATCAATACAAATCTCTGTTTGCAAAATGAAGAGCACATTTTTGTGTTGGCCTGACTGTTGGTGGGGCTCTGTATGAGAGGGGGCGATGTGATATCCACTCCAGTCACTTCTGTTCTTGGAAAAGCTGCCTCACCCGGCTTGGACTATGTCGTGCTGAAACTAAGAAATGGTTTGAATTCACTACCACAATGAATGAATGCCCATCCATCTTCTTCCAAGCCTCCCAGACCGGTGGAAACCACTGGAAGGAAACACACTAATTTATGATTCCTGAACTCCTTGAACATAGGCAGAAGAAAAAAATACATAGTTTCTTAGCAACAATGCTAAAAACAGCTAAATACACAAAATATTGTTTTACAAAAATAAATAACACAGTTAATTTATAAAAGTGCTCCTTGTGTTATGTTGTGTTGTCACTCTGAAGGGGGGGTGACTTAGCACAGGGAGCAAAGGCAGGGAAGACTCAGACGATCAAAACCAAAAGTGAATACATTGTTCTCAGCAAATATATAATTTTCATCAAAATAACCACTAACACATAAATGCATTATGTGTTAGTGGTTAATACCCCACAGCAGTAAAATACCCCCTGTTTAATGAGATACAGGGATTTGTTTTAGAACACAGCGCTACTTCCTGTAATTCAAACTATATCTCTACATTTTGTGTCAAGTTAAGTGGCAGCTTAACTTAATACAAATACTATCCCACCAAAAGATGTAATAATTATATAAACAGCGTGCCAATGGACTGTGCTGCGCTGGAGCATGTAGTCCACATGTATGCCCTCACACCAGCCTCTCCACAGCTCCACGTACCCTCTAGTGGTGCTCAGGGTCTCTACATCTGCGCCAGTAAAAATAAACAGCCAAAGCAAATTCATTTTGTGTTAAATGAGCTCCAAGTGCCTTTGACTGCTGCTAATGGTGTGCTTTGTGCCAGAGCTGTGGCCTTTCCTCGCTGCCCCTGGCTCCATCTGAATCCACTGCAGCAGCTCCACCATGTGCACACAAATGAGCCGCTCCGCTCACTCACAGCAGATGCCTTTATACTGGGGAACATTCCAGTCTGAGTATCATCAATGCTCTAAATGTTTGATTTTGGGTTGGAGAATGCTGTTGGTTGTCAGTTATTTATGCTTCAGTGTTTTTCCATGTTCAAGCGCTTTATTTTTAATTTAAATCTAAAAATAAAACTACATTTGGATGGTAAAACTTCAATGTCCTATAATACTCAAAATTGACTCTTGAGCTTTAAGTCATGTTGTAACGTTGTTTCCTCATCAGAAAGATACCTATAGTTGTATTTTGTTTTATTCACCCTTTATTAACTGTCCACATCTCCAAAGCTCAAAATGCTCTGGTGCACCTTGTGATGTCATGAAGCAGTAGTTTTCAAGTTAACAGTTCCTTTCAGTAGAAATGTTCAATTTCAGGTCTGAAATCATCCAAATGATTCTAGTGAAGGTGTATGCAGTTTAAACATGCAGTAGAGCTCCTGTATTACCACATGCCATCACATTCATTCACTCCACCCTCAAAAAGCCATAGCTGCCCTGGGTAGGCTGATGAAGCAAGTCTGCCAATCTGTGCCATTGGTATGGAGCAAGAAAGCTGTCAGAAATTTTTGTGTGCCTAGGATAGAAATACATGCATATTTGGGAAATCTGTGTGGATCTGCTGCGGATCTACTGCGTATCTGTTTATGATCTCATTAGGAGCCTAAATATGCATCAGTTTTGATACTGATCCACTTACCAGTGATCTAGATACACACAAGCTAGCATTTGCATTGCAATTGTACATAAAACACCTTTTACGGCAAGGATCACAACTAGGATTTAGATGCTAAAATTTAAAAACATGAACCTCAATAATTCGAAGTTCGATCAGTGATATCCTAGCATTAAATCTTATTAGTTAACAAAAGAAGAAGCAGAATTTTTACAATGTAAACAATGTTTCTTTAAAAATGAAAACGACACCAGTGTACATTAAATACTTCATTACACCTATTCTTGTAAGGAGTTAGAGTTAGGGTTTGTGAAGAACAATGTAAGTAATACTGACAGTGGGCTGTGTGATTTGAACATGAAAGGAACACTTGGAGAGATCTGTACGCTTACATAGGGTCAGTCTTTAAACTCCACAACAGCATCTAAAAGAAACAATAGAAAAGAAGAAAAAACAGGTGTGATTATAATGTAAACAGGTTTAGTTATGAAAGTTAATAAAGGTAGGCTAATATAATATACTGTAAGTATAATGTAGAGGAACTATACAGTATACTCTGTATGTATACTGTATAGTGCCTCTACATTTTTGTAACTGGCCCACCAGAGGAAATTCTGTAATACATCAAAAAAAGCGAAACACAAAAGTTTGGATCATTTCAGGCCAGTGTTTAATACTACTAGTTTAATACTAGTGCAGTATTTACTTACAGAGGGTCTTTTATCATGCCCTTATGTCCATTTTCTTATTAGCCATAATATATAGTAGAAACAGAGATGGAAAACATTATTTAACTCAGGAAATACTTTACCACAGTCAGGGGTGGAAAGTAACGAATTACATTTACTCACGTTACTATAATTGAGTAGTTTTTATGAGTACTTTGTAATTTTCTAAGTAGTTTTTGAAACAGGTAATTTTACTTTTACTCGAGTACATTTTAAGCCAAGTATTTTACTTCGCTACATTGAAAAAAGGTGCCCACGTTACTGAGTAAAATAATATCGACAGGGGTAAAAAAATAAAATGCGGGAGAAAAAAATCTGCCGGAACTGAAAGGAAATTGCATTGCACGGGTTTGCGTGCGGCAATTCCATTGTTTCTTGGCCAAACCTCGATGACCTATTCGCGTTTAAACGCAAAAAAGGGAGCAACATAATCATGCAATGTAAAAATGTGTCTGCCCCTACTTACCACCACATGAAAGCATGTGGTGGTAAGTAGTCTACAAATATAGGCCTATATGTTTTGCCTGTTATACCCAAACGGTATATTTATTGTTGTTTGGTTAACACAATCTGGCTTCATGATATCAATTATTTTCCATCCTGATCACTAACGTTTCAAGTGAAGTAGCCGAGAGTTGGGAAAATCACCTCACGTTTAAAATTGGCTTTAGAGGACAGTCAGAAATAATAAGAATGCAGGACTTTAGTTTGCGATTGGTCTCTTAATAAATCATCTTAATTTATGTTGGCTATAGGATAGTTCATCGGTTATTGCCTGGACTAGTTTCGAGTGGACAGTGCTAGTCCATCAAAAGTAGGCTATGGATTGGTTGAGAATGCAAGCTTTGCATGTTCGCTAAATGTAACGTTAAACGAAATGGACGTTATGATGGTTTTAGATATGAAGAGTGATGCTACATGACTAGACTACACAACATCACGACAGTTAATGTTTTAGAGAATTTACTAGATTTTTCTGTGATATCCTGGCAGCCGAGCGATCACCACAGAATAACATTGGCTTGTGTCGGGGTTTTGCGCAACTGCCAACAAAGGATTATCTTATCTTATCTTATTCATATACTTATTGTGTTTTTCTATTAGAGCACGATCTAATAGTCCTTTTAAGGTTTACATAAATGATGAAATGATCGAAGAAGTCAAAGAGACAAAATATTTAGGAATCATTTTCGACGATAATTTAAAATTTCAAAGCCAGGTTAAGAATGTGTGTAAAAAAGTTAAATCAAACTTGAGCTGCTTTCGTTTCATTAGAAGAGAGTTGTCTCATCAAGCAGCTCTGTTATATCTACATGCTATGATATTCTCTCATCTCTCCTACTGTCTCACTTCATGGTCACAAACTTCAGCCTCAACACTGAAGCCAGTTGTGTCATTGTACAAACAGGCAATTAAGGTATTTGACAAAAACCCATGAGGTGGCATCACTGTGACATCATCCAAAAACATCATTTTTTTTACATTTGAAAATTTTGTAAATTTTAGTATTTTCTGGTTTGGCCATCAGACGTCAGGGCTCAGTCAGACCTAACACCAGAGCCTCTGTGAGTGGAGACTGTGTAGTCCCAAAATCTAGAACATCTTTTGGACAGTCCAGTTTCTCCTCCAATGGATCCAGGCTGTGGAACTCTCTTCCCACAGACCTAAAACTACAGACAGATCCAAACATCTAGACGTCAAATAGACGTCTGAAACTGTGGCTGAAATCAGGACAGAGCTGTGCACATGGGATTGGGTGAATTGAGATGAAATGTAAATTGTTTGCTGTGTATTTGTTCTTGGTGTTTTGGTACTGTATTTTTTTCTAAAAGCCTCCTGTGGACAGGTGTTGAAAATTAGCACTTGTGCTATAACACTGGAAACAATGCATCTGGTTCGTCCAGTGCAATTTGTTATGTCCACATCAAATAAATAAATAAATAAAAATAAATAAATTCAACAGCTCCTAGATCAGGGGTCGGCAACATTAAATACTCAAAGAGTCATTTGGACCATCTCTCACAGAAAAGAAAACACCCGGAGCCTTTTGACGTCTAAACCAGTGCAAACCAGGGGAACTACAGGCAAAACTACAACTCCCAGAAAACAGACTACAACAATCGCACCATCCTCCACTACAGCTCATAAGCGCGAGTCTTAAGAGAATTATTTACACCTTTCAGTCTTTTCATCACAACAGTAGCCAACATAAATAAAGTGCATGAGTGAAATGACTGCTGTTACAAAAAGAACTGCGCTGCACACGTACGACCTGCACACGTATAATCTCTGAAAAGTTTAACATGAATCATCTCCAACACAATAGAAACACAGAACAGACTCACCATAGGCAGAACATCCCTCAGTCACAGAAAGAACACGCATATTCCACTGAGTCCTGCCCTTTAGTCTGACAGAAGCTGACCGCATCAGCGGCACAAGGAGCGAGCTGTTTTTTCAGCGCTTATAGTTTATGCAAATTAGCCATGTGGTTTTAAGTTTCGCTTCTGTACAACATAAACAAATGTGCGCAAAGCTGCATTAAACACATTATTATTTGAGTCCTCCTCGTAGGAAATAAAAATCCAAACTTAAATTATCCACCCGCAGCGAACCAAAAATGCGTCTGCTTCTGTGTTCCGTCATCATTTTATCGCGTGTACCACGTGTACCAGTCTCATCAGCCGTGAAAGCAAATGAATCTGCCCACGTAGCATTAAGCGTTCTGTTTTCTTCAGAAACTTTTCTTTTCTTGGATTTATCCATCATTGGGCCGAAAATAATACTGCTGATGTAGGTGCCGGTAAGTCCGGGCTGCCAGTGTGTGCCGGGTGGCGCACATCGACGGCTTTGACGCATGTTTTGAGCGACAAAAATATTAAAAACGTTTTATTTAAATGTTACAAGATTACCATTATCTACAATTTTAGATTTATATTTAAAAACGAACAAACTAAAATAAAAATACAATGTAATTAAATACTCATTATTATTTTCCAAAGTCACAGGGAGCCATGACAGAACGATGAAAGAGCCACATGCGGCTCTGGAGCCGCGGGTTGCCGACCCCTGTCCTAGATTCATTATCCCATATATCTTCAGCTCCTAGAGGAATTAAATGGTAGTGCTGTCACATTTAGTTTACCGCAGTTTATGTCTAGCAACATTATGAAAAAAAACTGTATTTTTACTGTAGTTTTTTTTTTTATTTAATTGAAAGTATGTAAAATCCCTCAGTCGTCCAGGTAGAATCCATGGCAAAAAAGGAGAAATTTAATTTGTCAACTGGACAGAGTTTATTTGGTCGAATACGTTTCGCAGCTCATCCAAGCTGCTTCTTCAGTTCTGGTCAGATGCTGGCGGACACTGCTTTATATCTGCTTGAAGGGAGGAGCTTAATTACAATGAAAATTACTCTGAGACAACACATATTTAAATACAGTTTCAGTTGGTCAGGTGATTCAATATGGATTTGTTTACAGTTTCTGTTAGTCATGTGAGTCTATTCAATATGGAGTGGGAGTGGGGTGTTGTTAGCATATCCATTCAGGGCCATGATGGGTGTTTTCACACCTCTGGACCTGACCTGGCTAGTCCCATTGTTTTCCCAGTTTGTTTTGATTTAGGTTTGGGGATAGAGTTATAGATGGGAGACAAATGATGTTTGAGACCCCCATTTCTGTTCAAGGAAGGATTCTCTTTCTTAACAAAAATAGCTTCTTTAACTCCCCTCTCAAACCAGTTATTTTCTCTGGCCAAGATCTGGACCTCGCTGTCCTCAAAGGAGTGGCCTGTGGCTTTTAGGTGGAGATGTACGGCAGATTGCGGCCCACCCTGGTTTTCCCGTCTGTGTTGATACATCCTTTTGTGAAGTGGCTGTTTTGTTTCTCCAATGTAGCGCTCACTGCAGTCTTCACTACACTGAATGGAGTAGACCACATTGCTTTGTTTGTGGCTCGGTGTTTTGTCCTTAGGATGGACCAGTTTTTGTCTTAAAGTGTTTGTGGGTTTGAAATAGACTGGGATTTCATGTTGTCTGAAGATCCTCTGTAGTTTTTCGGAAACGCCAGCCAGGTAAGGAATAGTTACACCCCTTCTCCTGGGCTCTGGTTCTCTGTTGTCCTGTTTCTTTGCTCTCTTCGTTTTATTGAAAGCCCATTTAGGATATCCACAAACGGAGAGGGCTTTCTCCACGTGTTGTTCTTCTTTCTCCTTTCCCTCTGCGCTTGTAGGAACCACTTGGGCTCTATGTTGTAATGTCCGAATGACTCCCAGTTTGTGCTGAAGTGGGTGGTGTGAATCAAAAAGCAGATATTGGTCGGTGTGTGTGGGCTTCCTGAAGACCTCTACCTGGAGTCGCCGGTCTTCTCTTATCGTTACTGCACAATCTAAGAAGGCCAATGTGTTGTCCTTGGCATCTTCACGTATGAATTTGATGTTCGGATCTACAGAGTTGATATGTGCAGTAAAAGGTTCCAAATCTTGAATTTTGATTTTTGAGAAATTATCATCAACAATTGAAAGTAACTAAGTAACTTTTACTCAAAGTACATTTGAAATGAAGTAATTTTTTACTTTTACTCGAGTACATTTTCAGACGGGTACTTTTACTTTTACTTGAGTAGGATTTAAGCAAAGTAAAGATACTTTTACTTAATTACAATTTTTCTGTACTTTTTCCACCTCTGACCACAGTATAACTGAACTCATTTGATTGATTGATTGATTTATTTCGAGCAAGTGAAAAAAATGTATATATACACATACATATATACATATACACATACATATATACATACACACACCTATATACATAAACGCACATATACATACATACACATATATACAGTTATACAGTTCATATAATATAATATAATATGTAGTCCGCTCGAAAAGGAGTGGGAAGAAGAAAAACTTATTGACTCCCACCCCTAATTTATTTCTTTATATTAAACCATATGGTTGCCATCATTAATTCAATCATTATAGTTATACATTCATATATTTTATAATTATATACTATAGATTAATATTTTCAATAACGTTAAAGAATATTCCAATGCTATTACTAACAATCCCAACATCTTAGATTAATTATATTAATAACATGATAGAACATCATAATAATACTACTAACAATACCAACATCATAGATTAATTATATCAATAACATGATAGAATATCATAATAATACTACTAATCATATGAATAATAATATGTTTACAATAAAACCATCATTATAACCACATTTTATGAAAGAAAAAAAAAAACAAAAAAAAAAAAAAAAAAAAAAACAAAGCGACATTTAGAGCCCTTCCTCAGCCTTGTATTGTGACATCACCTTTTCTTTATATTTGGCTTTAAATTGATGGATGTTTGAGCATTGCTTGAGCTGGGTCCCCAAGACATTCCAAAGTCTGACTCCACACACAGATACACACAGGCTTTTCCTGGTAGTTCTCACCGCTTGTACTTTAAAGTTACTACATCCTCTCAGGTTATAACCCCCCTCTCTTTCTGTGAAGAACTTTTGGATATTACCAGGTAATATATTTTTACTGGCTTTATACAAGAGTTGTGCAGTATAAAAATCAACCAAGTCAAAGAATTTCAACAGTTTAGACTTCAGAAATAATCCATTTATGTGATCACAATATCCAACGTTATACATGTTTCTAATTGCACGTTTTTGGAGTTTGAAGAGGGGATGTAGTAAGGTTTTATAGTTATTCCCCTATACTTCTATACAAGAAGTTAGATATGGCATAACTAATGAACAATACAATATATACAGAGGTTTATATCCCAGAACATATTTTGCTTTATTAATTATTGAGATGCTTTTGGATACTTTATTTTGAATGTATCTGATGTGTGGTTTCCAACTTAATTTGCTGTCAATAGTTATTCCTAAAAATTTAATTTGTGATACTTTTTCTAGTACAATACCATTTATATTTATTAATAATTCTAGATTTTCTTTATAATTACCAAACATAATTACCTTAGTTTTATTTAAGTTAATAGACAATTTGTTCATATCCATCCATGCTTTTAGTGTAATTAACTCACAATTTACTGTATTTATGAGATTATTATAATTGTCACTAGAATAGAATATATTTGTATCATCAGCAAATAATATCAATTTCAATAACTGAGATACATTGAATATATCATTTATATAGAGATTGAATAGCTTGGGACCCAATACCGAACCTTGAGGAACCCCACAAACAATTCCCAAACATCTTGATTTAAACTCGCCTATCTTCACAAACTGCTGTCTCTCTGTTAAATAACTTTTAATCCAGCTCCAAGCCACACCCCTAATACCATATTTTTCCAATTTAGTGAGTAATATTGAATGATTTAGTGCATCAAAAGCTTTTTTTAAATCAATAAATATTCCAATTGTATATTTCTTTTTATCTATAGTGTTCGTAATTTCTTCCACTGCCTCTATTATGGCCATTGTTGATGACATTTTTGATCTAAAACCATACTGACTTCCATTTATTATGTTACATTTCTCTATAAATTTATCTAATCTTTCATCAAAGAGTTTTTCTAGAATTTTAGAAAATTGGGGCAGCAGAGAGACAGGCCTATAGTTGGTGAAGAGGTGCTCGTCTCCGTTTTTGTACAGCGGTATTACTTTGGCAGTTTTCATTTTGTTTGGAAATGTACCAGTCTGAAATGAAAGGTTACATATATAAGTGAAGGGTTTTAAAATACTGTCTATTACTTTTTTTTATTAATATCATATTTACGTCATTACAATGTGTAGATGTTTTATTTTTGAATTTATTAACAATTGTTTTAACCTCAGCTTCACTTACGTCAGAGAATCATTCAATAAGTTATTTCCACACTCAGGAATTTTCACTGCTAGGTCAGGTCCAACATTAACAAAAGAATTATTAAAACTATTTACTATATTATGTATGTTATAATTTTCACCATTGTTATCAATAAAATAGTCTGGCTATGAATTATTTTTTGTGTCATCTTTAATTATTCTATTTAATATACCCCAGACCCCTTTGATATTATTTTTATTATTATCTATTAATTTTTCAAAGTATGATTTCTTGCTTGTTCTTATTATACTAGTCAATTTATTTTTATATAGTTTATATCTTTTTTCAGCTTCTTGTGTTCTTAGTCTAATGAATTGTTTATATAAATCATTTTTCTTTTTACAAGCATTTTGCAGTCCCCTTGTTATCCAGGGACATTTTATAATTTTTTTTTTTTTTTATTGTACTGGTGTATGGGACAGTTTTTATCATATAATGAACAAAATATTTCTAAGAATATATTGTAGGCTATATTTACATCCTTCTGTCTGTACACAGAAGTCCAGTCTTGTATTATTAGCTCATGATTGAATGAAGTAATTGCTTCTTCTGTTAGTAGCCGTTTATATATGTATTTTTGTGGTACTTTTTTATTGATATTAACATAGTCATACAGTAGGAAAACAGGTAAATGGTCACAAATCATTAGACCACTATTCTTGGTCTTTTCAATATTGTTTGTGAAGATATTATCAATAAGAGTGGCACTGTGTGTAGTAATTCTACTGGGTTTAGTAATGTTGGGTATAGGCTCAAACTATACATACTATTCACAAATTCCTCTGTTATTTTATGTTTATTTGGATTCATCAAATCTATGTTGTAATCTCCACAGATAAATAATATTTTGTTACTTTTTGCAGAAAACATTTTTTCCATCCAGGCCATAAATATTTCCACACATGAACCCGGTGACCTATATATACAACTTATGATAATATTTTTCCCTTTTTCATTGTGATTTTCAATTGATATACATTCAAGTACATTATTTATTGTTAGTGTCATATTGTCAATTACTTTAAATTTAATATTTTTATGGACATATATAGCAACTCCCCCACCTGGTTTATTTGTTCTATTGATATAATTGAGATCATAACCTTCTAATTCAAAATTAACACCCTTGTCCTCATTAAACCATGTTTCAGATTTGCTATAACACTGAATGGATGTTTAAATTGTAATAAATATTCTTTGATTGAAATGAAGTTTGTATACATGCTCCTACTATTGAAATGTATGATTGACAATTTTCCTTCAGAATTAACACTATTATTGTATGCATCTTCGGTATAATAATTACAGTTAGTATTAATAGATGAAAAAAACATATTGTCAGGATCTAGCTCATCTTCCAGATCTTGCGCTTTATGTTCAGTATATTCAAATGAGTTCAGATCCAGATGCTCATTTTCCATAATTCTTTGTTGTAGCTCTAAGTCACAAATGTTTCTTAGAGTAAAATGAAGTTTGAATGGATGTCATTGTATGAGTATGGTTTCTGTTTACCTCGTTGATCCAGTAGTGATTCGCTCAGTCAAATTTATCCAGCTCCTCCATGCTTTTTATGACCAAAACCTTGGCCTCCTCTGGTGATCCATTGAGTTGTATGAATATTTTGCAGTTCAAAACCCAGGTTTTTTGGATTTTGTTTTGCTTCCTCAGGTACCTGGCTTTTCTGGCAATGTCCGCATTCCTTTTTGTTAGATGATCATTCAAAATACCTTGGTGCCCTTTAATTTTCTTCCTTGTTTTAACAAAGCAATCTTATTTTTTCTGTTCACAAACCTCATGATCACAGTTGGCGTGTCGTTGTTCTTCCTCCTGGGGAGAGGGTGGCATGCCTCGATGTTTTCCACATCTTTCGTGATCCCTCTGGACTCGAGAAAGGCGGCCACTTGTTGTTCCACAGATCTTACTTTCAGCTCCCCGGGCTCACCCCCGCTGTCAGCGGTCACTGCACTGGCATACGACCTGGGTTTGATCTTAAACCCGGTAATGACCACGTCATTGATTCTAGAGTATTGCTCTAGATCTTCCACTCTCCTCTCCAGGTCCGCAATACATTTATCCTTTTCTGCATTTTGGGTCCGCAGAATCTTTATTTCCTCCAGTAGTTCGAGGAGTTGTTTTTGTTGTGTCTTGACAACAGTTAAATCCTCCGCTAGAAAGTCCAGCGACTTTCTAATTTCCTCCACCTCTTCCACTGCTGGAGTTTTCTTCGGTCCCATTTTGGTGTAAAGTGGAACACTGAATCCACAACAGCGCGCTGCTTGATAGCGTGTGACGCCGCTAGCTTAGCCGCTAGCTTAGCCGCTAGCTTAGCCGCTAGCTTAGCCGCTAGCTCTTTCTCAGAACCTCACGGAGAAAGCGAGAGTTCTTGTTCAACTCAAACAATGCCTTAAACCAGAGTCCGTAATCTGTGTTCAATGTCCTTAGTCCATAACCAGTGTCATTAATCCAATAATCCGAAAAAGTTCAAAAGCCAAGTTTCACAGATACTCCCAGAATTCGAAAACGACGCGCAACCATACACCGGAACCAGTTAACCAATCAGAGAGATGCATGCTCTTTGTTTTAGTATGAGCCAGAGTATGAGCATGAGACATATTTCACTGCTGTATATTATGAAATACTCTACTACATATACTTTTACCACCACATTTAAAATATAATAATCAATTTATGATGGTGGTCATGATCAATATCAATGCAATTAAGCTGTGTCACATTAGTGGCCGTATCAAGATGTAAGATCTTTCACTGAAGCCTGAAGCACCCATCTCAAGTCCCATAATAGGAAGTTAGGGACAAAGTCAGATCTGGCTATAAACTAAAAACTTACTGTCACAGAAATCATGGAAATTACTTCTGATCACTGTGCAGGGGTGACACTCAGCAGAAGAGCTGTCATCTGGGGAAAAGAAAATGCGTTTTGGTTGGTTAGCTAATGTTTGTTGTTGTTAAAAATTTGGGCCTTTTATTACGTTACAGTATGTTATTGCATTAAGGCACCGACATGAGTGCACCTTAGTCTTAACTCAACAGTCAACACTTTACACATATAATAATTATTTGTGGTTAAAAACACAACCAGCTCAAACACTGGTCTAACAGTCTCTCCAAAGCCGAGAGAAAGAGCAGCATCCAGCCAGAACCAAATCTGTTAGCAACGACTAATGATCATGTAGGAGTGCCACAACTCCATGATCGTAAAACTATATATGAATATAAGTAGCGTTATATAAATATAATATTTACACTGAAATCTACCTCAAGAGATGGAGTTGTCCCGACTCCCGACCTCGCATTGTCTTCATCAACAAATGTTAGCTGGCTGCCTGTCGTTAACTTTATTGCTGCTGCACTCGTCAGAACTGATAAAACACACATAATCACAGATGTACTTACATCATAATTTAACGTTAATATTATGTACATTAATGATGACTAATGCAATTAACTTTTTAACTATTTACTTACAGTTAAATCCACGGACAACAGGTGGGTGCTTCTTTCCACTCCTCGATAACAGCTGATAAGTCAATGGCGCGTTCGCGCAGCAAATCTGAACCAGTTTAGCCGCAGATCCGCTCATTGATAGTACACATCTAACAAGTGTTGTGTTAAAAGTGTGCTCACATGGGGATCTAAGATGATTTATTCACATATCCTCTCTGTGACAGCAGGCTGCCCAAGGTTTAGCATTAGCAACACTCATAAAGCAAAGCAGACTGACTGTGGGGCGGATTCCGATGCTATCAGGGAAGTTGCCACGGAGCGGTCTTGATCTCGATCGATGTTTCTGCCTGTGAAGCGATGATGTATTTTTGACAGTATGGGTGTGTTCATATTAAGCAATGTGGTGAAGTGTTTTGCCTATAAGGATACAACAATTTCCACTAGAGCTCCAGATCTTTGCCTGGTGGTACCATGAAGACAGTGTGTAATGTCCATTGAGACAACAAGGTTGTGTGCAGGAAAGTTGCGTAATGTACTTTTAATTAGATATGATCTAGACTGAATGGATTCATGTTTTCATCAACGTAAAAGGTTTGTTTGCTGCATAAATTAATGCCTTGGCTATAAACACGGTAATACCTGCATTCGATTACTGAATTACTGACAATCAATGTTTGTGTATGTCCCTATGCAAATAAACAATAAATCATATTACCCATATTACTCTATTTTCTGATCTACAATATAATGTTGTTTCCTAATCACAAACATACCTGGAATTGTGTTTGGGGGTTTTTTCATTCACAAATCCTGCATACTTAGGCTAAGTGCTTCCCTCAATCAAAAAAAAAACACTTGTGATGTTCCACCTTGTGATGCCATGTTGTAATAAAAAAAAGTACTCCACTGTGTTTTTAAACTCCATACACCTTCACTAGAATCATTTGGATGATTTCAGCCCTGGAATTGCCAATCTCTATTGAACTAAAGGTAAAAGGTAGTTATTAAGTTGAAAACTACCACTGCATCACATCACAAGGAGGAACCAAGCACTTTGAGCTTTGGAGATATAGACAGACTAATAAGGCAGGATTACTCAAACGTGTGAATAAAACAAAACAGAACGCCAGGTATGATTTTAAGTTAACAAGATTCTAACATGGCTTAAAGCTCAGAAAAATCAATTCTGTGTAATAAAGGACCTTCAGTGTGACTAATCTGTTTTTTGCACATGAAAGCTTCAACCAACTATTGACTGTAAAGAAGTTGAGGTAATAAACAGGTGGACACAGGTGTTTGATGTTGAGGTGTACACTTGAGAGTTAGGACGAGACTGCGAGTCAGAAAACAAAGGCTAAATGAGCGTTATGCGTGTTAGAGAGGCTTCTACAAAGAGAAAGAAATGAGGCCAAGGTCAGAATCTGCATTTTTACAAAAGGCTAACAATAATGCATTATGTAAACTAGGTCGGATGGATAAAGGTTATGTTTGGAATTTTGACTTTTAATGATTGGATTGTAAGGTTCATGACTGGCTTCTATATACCATGGCACTTTGAGCACTTCCTGTAGCCTGGTTGTGTCACTATTTCAGGCTTTACAGTAATATGCATGGCAGAATCAATTTTTCAAAATGCTGGAGAGGAGGAAGTGCTCAACTGCACAAGGTACAAAACAATATGAGACATGTGTTTAGAGATTTACTCACTCCTTTTAGATCAGCAGCAATAACAAATTACGGCCTCTCCACGAGCATCCACTGAGCACATGTTGGTTTGTTTTGGTGGGTTAAAGTGAAAAGAAACTTAACAGAGCTTCAATATTAATTGCCAAAAGTGAGGTTTTATGTATGATAGTTGATATAAGATAGATGATTCCATGGAGTTAGGATGACTGCGAGTCAGAAAACAATGGCTAAATGAGCGTTATGCAATAGTGTTTGAGAGGCTTCTACAAAGAGCAGATTAGCTGCTGACGGCCTGTGATGTGCTCCTCTGCTCTGACAGTTTGGATAGATGTATTTTTCAGCACCCAGGTGTACGGGCATGAAAGAGCCTGACCAGAGCGGGCAGCAGGGGAAGCACAGCCGTGGGCACTGGCTCTCTCACAGAACATTCTAGACCGGTCAGATTGAAAGTGCAGAAGACAGGTTTGTAGAGGTGCTTAGAGTAGCTGTACTCAAGTAAGAGTAATGTTTCTTCAAAATGATATTACTCAAGTATAAAGTAGTGGTCCAAGAAAATACTTAATTAAAAGTAAAAAAAAAAAAAAACTGAATTAGTCGAAAAGTACAATTCAAGAAAGAGGAACTTAAAGAATAAATATCAAAATCTAATAACTGATTTATAATTTGAAGTTCATGCAATTTGAAGGACAAAACATTAAATAAAGCACAAAATCTGTTATATCAAAGGACAGACATAAAAATTAGACAAATTAAATCATATCTGAAAGAGCGCTGCAAAAACCACAAATGTTCAAATCATTTCATATTATCAACATAAAGCTTTTGTCACTTCTAGACTTACTCAGTGTGAAGAGGAACCACAACTTTTACTCAAATAAAAGTACTGTTAATTCAATAAACATATTACTTAAGTAGAAATAAAAGTATACTGGTAGAGAAGACATCTGAAAAGTACAATTTCATTAAAAAAATATTCATGTAAATGTAATATATAATAATTAAATTTAAAATTTTGCAAAAAAAAAAAATCTCTTTTTTTTTTTTTTTTTTTTTTTCATTAGTCTTTAAAATTTGGTTCAGTTTATCAGTATAATTCATGGTTGGACCTGAGCAGCAGATATATGTAGAGGCAATTCCACAGCTGTTACCTAGCAATGATAATGTTAACGGGTCAAAACGTGTCTAAATTACAAATTAAATTATGATTAGACTAATGGAAATAAATGCTAACATCTTCATTTTGGTAACTGAAAGTTTTAACTGTCAGGAAAATGCCTTGTGTAAACTCTCTGTGTCACGGGTTCGTACAGTCAAAATAGGAGAAAAACGATGGCTCAGTCAAAAACTTCACTTAAGTGGGTTTTTATTTGCTCCACAGCCCAACGTACACAGTGCAATATTTACAGTGATACAAAGTCCAAAAAACAGAAGTATTTACAGCGACACTCAGTAAGCCAGCACCCACATAGTCAGGCCAAGGACAGACACACAGACTGAGCAGAGCTCCCCTTAAATACCCTGTAGCCCCTCCCCCCGGGCTAACCAATTAACAAAACAGGGTTTAAGGTCTAAAAATAGGCAAAACTATACTCCTGATAACTGAACAAACTGTCATTCAACATAATAGAAAAAATACTTAAATAACCCCCCACATGGCTTGACTTTAATTACAAAATAAACTTACGAAAACAGAATAAACATATAAATTAACATGAATGGTTTAGTCCATGGTCAGCTGACCTCCTTTAGCGTGCCACTCTGCGCTATTTATCGCACGACCAGGAAGTGCCCCGGTTTGGCCCCTGAACCAGAGAGCGGCGTGGAGACAGCGGAGGGTGAGGAACGTGTGGACAGGTAGATGTCGAGTGTGCACCCTCGAACGCACTAGGGGGGAAACAGAGTCCAGGCAGTGGGGAAACAGTTTATGGGAGTTCAGGACATCGGGACATGTAAGTGGTCCTGCGGGGAAGCGGTCTACCAGAGATTGGCTCCGCAAAAAACAGGGGAAGTGCTCCGCGCGCTCTGCCGGCTACGGCGCGCTCTCGAGCCAGAGAAAGACGCGCCAGTCGGGGAATGACGGGGCTACTACGGGCGCTCCATCACACTCTGCATTTTGAATGCAATTTTGGTGTTGATGACATAAGTAAAGGTAAGCCTAGTTACAAGGATGAATGATTAGTTACAACAGATATGGCATTTCTTTTGAGGAAATAATAATGAAAATAAAATTTAATTAATTTAATTTAATCCAACTGGGACAACTTGGGCCCCCAGATCTGGAAGTACAACATTATCTATTGGTGTTTTTCAGATTCTATAATGTGATGATGTCATACTCCCAGATGGGGGGCAAGATACAGTTTTTCCTATTGTACTTTGCCATGAAATGACCAAAAATTAAAGTGCAAATGTTGAACTTGATAATTTTTATTATTGACTAGACCCATGAACTGTATTACAACAAAATACTGCATGTTAACAATAGCCATTTTAACTGCCCCCCATCTGTGTTAAATATAATTGGCCTATGGAATGTGTGATGTGTGATCTGAAAACTACCATAGGTCCTGTTCACGTTTCAGAACTCATACTCTCAGATGGTGGGCAAGGCCCTATGTAACTCTATGGAAGATTTACTGTTTAAAGTAATCTCCAAAACAGAACGACACAAAAGTTGAACCTTAGCATTATTTTTATAGGGATTGGCTCCCCAAACCTGCAATATTAATTTCATTGATTTAAGTTCTTTCAACTGACAACAATCTCATCAACAAATGGCACAACTTTATTGAGCAGTAATTACAGAGATATGAACCATAAACTAGATCAACAAATCTGACAGTTAAACAGCAAATTCCACAACAGAATTCTGTCCTGTCTCCAGCTCAGTTTAAGCTCTAGGGATTCTATAATATTATGATGTAATGGGAACAACACAACATTCTAGATTCTACGGGTTTATGGTTCATATCTCTGTAATTACAGGCCCTATCGACAGGAAACAAAAACTGACACAAACTTCAACATGTCTCCAGGGCATTATAAAATTGACCAACTATTCAACCCCAAAGATATGATTGTTGTCAGTTAAACCATAAGATTAATATTGATATGTTGCAATGCCATCATGCTGGGGATTTTCTTATGCATTTCTTATGGTGAAATGTTTAGTTACCATGGAGACACAATGCACACATTAGCAAACGCTATCAAATACATCTTAAGATTGTCTGATTAAGATTAAGATTGCCTGAGAAAATACAAACTGGAATTTAACAGCACATTTTCAAGAGCCTGTGAGTCCCAGTGTTCATGGTCCTGTTTCGGAGTTTGATTTTCAACAAAAAGGTGAGAGTGACTAACTGAAAAACTGTTAGCTAGCTTGTGACTGTAATTTGAGACTTTTTTAAGAGCACAAATCAGCTCACCTCTTACAGTTCCAGATCAGCTTTTTTTCTGAACAGATTGCATTAAAATAAAGCTCAGGTTTCAGTTTAACAGAGCCTCAGAGCCTCTAGTTAGCATTACATCCCCAGGGAATGTTGATGACATCAGCTGCAAAGTAGTTTGTGGAGTCAGTCCTAAACAAATAATGATAAGGTTCAACATTTGTGGATCATAAGTTTGGAGATTTCCTTCAAAAACAGTGAATCTCCCATAGAGTTATATAGGCCCCTCTATCTGAAAGTATGACATCACAAAATTTTGAAATGTGAACGCTCTTCTACTATCTGTGGCATTCACAAGTAGACAGTACTCAGAATGGTGTATACAAGTACGTCCACGTCCATAGAACAGACAACGTCAGGCAGAGCTGTAATGATGCGCCTCTTGCATCAGACGTTTGACACATCACACAGATGGGCCCTGCTAAATCTGAGGCAACTCCCTCGCACTGTGAAAACTACTGCTATTTATCACAACTCCAGCTACAGACCGTCAACTTTATCTGTGCTTTTAAATGAGGCCAAGGTCAGAATCTGCGTTTTTACAAAAGGCTGAAAATAATGCATTATGTAAAAGAGGTCGGATAGATAAAGGTTATGTTTGGAATTTTGACTTTTAATGATTGGATTTTAAGATTCACGACTGGCTTCTCATACTATGGCACTTTGAGCACTTCCTGTAGCCTGGTTGTGTCACCATTTCAGGCTTTACACTATTATGCATTGCAGGACCAATTTTTCAAAATGCATGAGAGGAGAAGGTGCTCAACTGCACAAGGTAAAAAAACAACCAGAAAATAAATGAGACATGTGTTTGGAGATTTACGTTTTCGATCAGCAGCCATGAGAAATTACATCCTCTCCACGAGCATCCACTGAGCACCCGTTGGTTTGTTTTTTTGTGGGTTAAAGTGAAAAGAAACTTAACAGAGCTTCAATATTAATTACTAAAAATGTGGTTTTATGTATGATAGTTGATACAAGATAGATGATTCTATGGTTGCCATAGTGGAGGCTGGTTGCTCTTGTCTCTGACTGGCTGCATACTGAGCAGTTTAAAAATTTGTTTCTTAAATTTTTAACTTAATATTTTGGGATTTTGACCAACCAAGAAGTGCTATTTAATTGTTTGATTTGAGCAGTTTAAAGTCACTGTACCTGCTATTATTTATTTACCCACCACTGTCCATCATTGCAATGTACACAATCATCTCAGAATCAAAAACACTTATTGTGCAATGTTCCTGTGCCTTTTAGCTTAGCTTACAGTGTTGTGTTTTTTAGTTGATTGTAAATACTTATTATTATTTATCTTGATTTTGATGCATGCTCTTATTTCCTACTGTTTCTGTAACTTGCGTTGTGACACTGCAATTTCCCCATTGTGGGACAAATAAAGGATTATCTTATCTTATCTTATCTTATCTTATCTTATCTTATCTTTGTTTTTCCTGTTTCCATGGTGATCCTGCAGGGAGTTGGCTATTAGGCCACGGGCTAGGATAGTCACGTGTGCACCCCCCCCCACAACCCTATAAATTTGGTATCACTGGAAACCTTGGGATGTCTAGATTACAATTATAACTGGTAACAGTAATAAAACTGGGACTTGCTATGACATATCAATAGTTTTATTGACCTACCATAAAACTCATGAAATGGCTGAATGCGAAACATGTGATTTCGCCACATGATACAAAGACTCAGTAAATCATCAATTTTTCACTTAAATAAACATATAAGGCATGAAATGAAAGCTAACTCTGTGCCAAATCATTCCCTTTTTAAATGATATGTCTGTCTTAATTGTGTCTGAAGATATGCTTTAGTGAAGTATGACACCATATAAACAATAAATGCTCGTATGACAATACATGATGAATATGACAATAGTTCTGTTTTCATCATAATTCTACATACATTTGCCTAAACTATATGCACAACAAGAAAGCCCAATCTCTCAGCTTTGATCTCATGCCAAAAGTAATCTGGTAGGACAAATACTAGCAAAGATATCATATGTTTTACCTAGTGATCGATAAAACACTTACTACTACCCAAAGTCTTACTACCTATCTGGTTCACAGGTGATTTCCTGCCAAAAGAACTTCTAGATATTGCTCAGGAAACTGTGGTAACTGAGGACTTCAGTGAGGACCTGGATGACTTAGATTCAGATCTGGTTTGTGATATCGATGCTGACTTTGAATCATTTGTGGAAGATGAAAGTGACTGTGATTCAGTCTGAGATGATCTATGTTACAGGTCAAAATAAATGCACAAAAAACTCACTAAAACAAAACGACCGAAAAAACCATGTTCATTAGTTTTCTTTTATGTTTCAGAAAAGATAAGTAACAGAATCAGTTATTGTTTTTGACATACGTTTTGAAAGCTTGGCGAGATTGACTTTTTGTGTCAATTTATGTGTTACTGGTTATTGAGTTATTGTGGCACACTGAGACATATCAAACATTGTATATGATGGAAATGAAAGTGGTAATATTGCAAGTGTAGGTTTGTTGATACCTCAAAACATATGGCATTTCAATTTTTAAGCTGAATATGGGATCATTATGCGATCTTCAGCATTCATTTAAGTGTTTTATCGATCACTAGGTAAAACATATGATATCTTTGCTAGTATTTGTCCTACCAGATTACTTTTGGCATGAGATCAAAACTGAGAGATAGGGCTTTCTTGTTGTGCATATAGTTTAGGCAAATGTATGTAGAATTATGATGAAAACAGAACTATTGTCATATTCATCATTTATTGTCATACGAGCATTTATTGTTTATATGGTGTCATACTTCACTAAAGCATATCTTCAGACACAATTAAGACAGACATATCATTTAAAAAGGGAATGATTTGGCACAGAGTTAGCTTTCATTTCATGCCTTATATGTTTATTTCAGTGAAAAATTGATGATTCTTTGTATCATGTGGCGAAATCACATGTTTCGCATTCAGCCATTTCATGAGTTTTATGGTAGGTCAATAAAACTATTGATATGTCATAGCAAGTCCCAGTTTTTTTTACTGTTACCAGTTATAATTGTAATCTAGACATCCCAAGGTTTCCAGTGATACCAAATTTATAGGGTTGTGGGGGGGTGCACACATGACTATCCTAGCCCGTGGCCTATATGCTAACCAGCTACAGAAATGCTACAGATTTTGTTTTTACAACTTTGCAACAGATTTTCTACATCAAATATTGCAGTAGATGTTCCAAAGGAAATGTCCCATCTCATCACCAACTTAAACAACAGAGTGGAAAGAGAGAGCCTTAGGGGAGGCTTTCCTGTTGTGTGTCCAGAGCTCACCTGCTTCCCGTGGGGCCCGGGTTTCTGGATTGAGAGGAACACTTTTGTTTGACTTACTTTTCCTCAAACTCCCCTGACACTTTGATCTGATGACTCTAACTGTTGAACTGCACTGAGTCTTTTGTTTGAGCTTTTCTTTTATTAATGAATGTATTTTTACTGTTCTGTGCGTTTAAACTGCCCCCCGGGGACAAATGAAGTGATATTGATTGATTAATATTTGTTTGTACTAGTAACGCTAAATTGCTAGATCACTGAACACCTCATAGCCCAAGTTCACCTGTTTGGTTCTTTGACCAGCTGTAGACTGGGACAGAGTGGTCTGACAGGTCCTAATTTTATTGAGGGAGACTGTTTTGTGAGTCAGATCTTAGGCGTTACATTCTCATGGCTCACACAGAGGGCAGAGGTGGTCTCTGTTAGCAGGACCATGTCTGACAGAAGAGCTACCTGCAGTGAAGCATTTAAAGTTAAGGTACACTTTAAATTGTGGTAGGGAAATTTGTCCTCTGTATTTGATCCATTTTTCAATGCTGCTGGGACAACCAGGCGCAGTGGGAAACACAATGGTGTGCCTAGGGACCCATGTCCAGATCCTGAGCTACACTTAGTCGAGCCTATCTTACCTGCAAGACTTTACCAAAGGTGCCTGGAGGAAACCCACACACACGGGGAGAAACAGAAAAACTTGGGCAGCCTTAGAGTAGTACGTACCTGGAACCTTTTGCTGTGAGTGGAGAGTACTTCAACATTAGTTCAACAACATTGTTAAAAGTCAAGTTTAAAGTTATTTATTCAATAATGGAAAGTACAGAACTTTTCAGAACATCAGAAATCCAGGACAATACAGGATTACTCAAACATCAAAATACAACTATATGGGAATATAACTGGTTAAAAGCTCATAAATGCTGTGTCGGCATGTATCGGTAGGGCTTCTGCCACTGGTGGCTGTAGATTCCAAAACATTTGCATCAGCCATGAAAAAAAAAAAAAAAAAAAAAAAAGACATATTGGTTGATCTCTATTCCCCAGGACATGAATGTAAATCAGTGTAATGTCCCCAAATGCATGGAAGCCCAGTGTGTGTGTGTGTTTGTGTGTTTGTGTGTATGTGTGTGCGCATGTGTTTGCGTGTGTGTCTGTGTTTGTGTAATGTCTGTATTCTTTTCGAGGCTGCTGCGGCTCTGTCCTGCTCCCACAGAAACAGCAGTCTCAGCACAAACCCAGCCTAAGCTTGTTTGGAGATTTTGTTTAGGTGGGCTGTACTCACATTATTATTGAATGAGTAATTGTGCAGTGCAGCATCCATGGCCCTGCCTCACAGGGACCCGGGGGATTACTCTAATCCATAATCTGGCAGCGCTCGGCCTCTGGACTCAAATACCATTTGACTGAATTAAGATGCTCTCCTCAGTTTGGAGGTTGAGGGCCACTTTGATAATTGCACAAGTAGAAGTGGAGTGTGATTGTGTGTGGGGAGGGGTTGAGCCTCTCTGCCTGTATGCACCAGGTCAAGCAATCAAGACAATGGAGCTGCCATTAGCAATATGAATGGGGCGTTCTTATGGCTCATATTTCTACTGCCACACAGCCAAACAGACCGGCAGCATATGTGCATGTGGCATCAGCGTGCACTGCTCATACTCCGGCTGTTTCAACATCATGACAAATCTGCAGCTCTTGCGTCCTAATGTCCTGATAGAGCTCGTTTGTTCTCCACTGTAGAAATGTCAGGCGCTTTTATCTCCACGTGGCAAAGTCCGAATAATTACTTCGAGCTAAATGAAAGCCTGTGTTTTTCCATGGAGGTGCAGGATTAATTTTCCAATGAGCAAATGAAAATTAGTTCTGTAAAGCTTAGACAAAAGGTTATACAGCGCTTCCTTCATTTCTGCAGGGCTGAACCACTCTTGTGCTACCTTCGCCCTCTTGCTCAAACAGAAGAAGGGCTTCTGCTTAGGTTCTGTCAATGCTATCTTGTGTTTGTTCACATATTCTAGTTATATTATGACAAATTAAAAACTGACACTTGGTGTAGTATTTCATATTTCATTAACACCTTACCAAAAGAAAAACATTTGTTTACGTTATACAAAAGCGAAACTTAAAACCACATGGCTAATTTGCATAAACTAGAAGCGCTGAAAAAACAGCTCGCTCCTTGTGCCGCTGATGCGGTCAGCTTCTGTCGGACTAAAGGGCAGGACTCAGTGGAATATGCGTGTTCTTTCTGTGACTGAGGGATGTTCTGCCTATGGTGAGTCTGTTCTGTGCTTCTATCGTGTTGGAGATGGTTCATGTTAAACTTTTCAGAGATTATAAGGCCCAATCCCAATTCTCCCCCTTAGCCCTCTGTCTTTGTCTTAGCCCTACCCCTTAGCCCTACCCCTCTGTCTTTAAACAGAGGGGTAAGGCAAAGGGGTATGTTTTAACCCTTAGAAATGGGACACCCCTTTGCAGTCGCAACAATATGACATTATTTTTAAAGTTTTGAAGTATTGTGCTCCTTTTGAGTTTGTTTTAAATGAACTTTGCAAAAAGTCAAATGTTTTTTTTAATTTTTAATTTTTTTTAAATCACTATACTCTGTACAACATATGTAAATCAAATTTTAATCAACTGTAACACAAAATTAAAATGCTGCAGAGGTGGACGGAGATGCAGAGGATGCCTGGTACACACAAAAAAGAAAACAAAATTAATACATAGTCATAAACATATATAGTTGTTCTGGTACCTACAAATATTATAGAATGTAATATACCTTATATTTTATTTTCAAATTCTCCCACTTTTTTGAAGCTTGTTGGGCTGACACAACTCCAACAAGTCCAGCCTCCTACAAGAAATACAAATGTGATTAATAACATGTCATTAAATAGGGGATAATTTACAAGGCGAAACGAAACAATAATATTTTAGGCCATGCATGTTCGTAATATTTTACACATTCTACGTAACATGTGTATAGTTCTAAAAGCGCATGAGACGAGTTACAAGGCGAAATGAAAACATATACAGATACAGCGATATATTTGACACATTCTACCGTAACATGTGTATAGTTCTAAACGCGCATGAGACGAGTTACGAGGCGAAATACAGCGATATATTTGACACATTCTAGTCTAACATATATGCGTATATAGTTCTTTTAGGCCATGCATGTTCGTAATACTTTACACATTCTACCGTAACAAGCGTATAGTTCTAACCGGGCATGTTACGATAAGCCGTATATGTCAGAAAGCGTAAATGCAGGCGCCATGAGTATACCTACAACTTTTCAAAAGTTACTACAGTTTTATACAACTTTTTATGAGGTTTTTGAGTGCAAATACTCACATTTGTCCAATTTCTTCCTGATTGCTCGACACTTCCCGATTTCCGTGTTGGTTTTTGCTCCGACTTGCGTTAAGCCACGCCTATCCCCTTTGCGCAAAGTGTGCATCTGAAAACGCTTTGCACAGAGGGGTATCATAGCCCTTCCCCTTAGCCCTTCCCCTTACAGAAAAGAGTATTGGGATACCCCTCTGTCTCTCGTGAACGCGCACAACAGAGGGGTGGGGCTAAGACAGAGGGCTAAGGGGTAGAATTGAGACGCAGCCTAAGTGTGCAGGTCGTACGTGTGCAGTGCAGTTCTTTATTTCACTCATGCACTTTATTTATGTTGGCTACTGTTGTGATGAAAAGACTGAAAGGTGTAAATAATTCTCTTAAGACTCGCGCTTATGAGCTGTAATGGAGGATGGTGCGCTTGTTGTAGTCCGTTTTCTGGGAGTTGCAGTTTTGCCTGTAGTTCCCTCACTGGTTTGCACTGGTTTAGATGTCAAAAGGGTTTTGTGGCTCCAGGTGTTTTCTTTTCTGTGGGAGACGGTCGAAATGGCTCTTTGAGTATTTAAGGTTGCCGTTTGAGACCAAAAATAAATAGACGAATATTCTACCACAAAAATTGTGTTCGACTAATTTTCATATTCAATTACGTTGACTACGTCGAATAATCGCGGCAGCACTAAGCTCATCCAAGCTGCTTCTTCAGTTCTGGTCAGACGCTGGTGGACACTGCCGCATATCTGCCTGAAGGGAGGAGCTGACTACATTGAAACTACTCTGATACTAAACACCTATTTGATCAAAAACTTTTGTCCAGTTGACAGAATTTAAGGTCTTCTTTGCCTGGATGACTGATAGACTTCACAACATAACACCTTCTGTATAGTCAGAACATTCACAGTCACCCCTGATCACTTTGACACTTTGGTGTCTCAACCTTTTGGTCTCCATGGAGAGAGACTGAATGTCATATTGTGTATATTACAGGCAATGCAATAACATTCCTCCATTCCATTGTGTGCCATTAATATGGGAAGTTACATCTGGATTAAAATGGCCCTTTCAAAGATTTAATTATATGACTATATAACAGCTATTGTCTTATAGATCACCCACATCTGTGTCAAATTGCAGAGCAGTGTGTACACCTATGCAATATAAGTGCATTTTTATTTTCCAATTTCTGCCTAATAGAACCTTGGAATTGAAGTAATAATTTCAGTAGTGCCAAACATGTTGTGCAGCTCCTCTAAGCCCAGCGAACACTGTGGCCCTCTCTCCCAGAGCCCTCTTCTCATATCGCTAATCCACCATTACCATAATGAAAGTCCATCTAATCGAATCTCTTAAAGCTGCTCCTAAAAGGATCACGCTGTGCACATTCATAAAGCACAGATAATGAAAGAAACACAAGGCAAACATAGCCGGACTTGTGTGGGTCAGCAGGCTCATGGGCCAAAACTGTTTACAGTCAGCTCATACACACAAGGGAAGATCTGTTTGGGATTATCCCACTAACAATAAACAGATTGTGTTTTTGCAATCCATCAGATAACTTCATTTCTAAATTGTTCTCAAATACTCAAAATTCATATTTGTCAGTGATTTTAAATTTGTACTATATTGCCCAACACAATGCCCCAGATAAGGTCTGCCAAGTGCTTGTCTCTCCCTTTACACCATCTACCACCACTCTGTAAAGCTGATCAAGTCTGAGATGACACCACCCTCATCAGGCTCATGGAATGGCCATGAGTCTGCTACAGGAGGGAGGTGGAATGGCTGATGACTGGTGCTGTGACAACAACCTGGAGTAATTTAGTAATCTCTCTTGGGCCCTATTGAAACCCTTCTTACAGTTATCTGTAAGATTCTGTGCAATGCTCACTCCACAAGTCTACATCACCCATGCTCCCAAATGACAATTCATGTCAATTCAAAAGTATGGCACAAAACTGTACGCAACAACTTGACAAACCTGATGCGATGTGCAGTAGTTTCATTCATTCATAGATGTAAGCTGATTGTAATATGATTAGCACTCTGAAAGGGGAGTGACTTGGCAAAGGGAGTAGTAATATAAGCATCAAAAATGAAAGTGAAACTTATAAAACCTGTTAATATGTCCTTTTTGGCACATGTAGCATTTTAAAAAACAATAAAAGGTAACATGATGTTGTAAATATGTTACGTGTTAGCAGTTAATACCCCATAGAGGGCCATCTGATTGTAAGACTTTATTTTATGCATGTCTTTTTTTATCACAGTTTATGTATTACTATTGTTATGCTTGCTTTATTTTGCACTATATTGTCAAAGTAAAAAAAAAAAAAAAAAAAAAAATCTGTGTCTTGTTCGCCAACAACGGCAATAAAAATGTTCTGATTCTGGTTTGAGAAGATGTCTGTTTAGAGAGATTCCACACATTGTGATGTATTGTAAAGCTAATGAGATGGTATGATGGACATGTTATTGTGCAGAAAAGACCTGCCTCACTTATGACATGATTTACAGTATCGACTGGTGGAAGTGATGGTTTGCCAGTTAGCGCCTGCCTGCTGTCCTGATCTCCTCCCTGTGCTGGTGAGCCAGGATCGGGCCTGTGTGGCAGAGAGCCATTATACTGCCCCTGTGAGTGATGGGCGACAACAGTGTGGCCGAACCAGGTTAATCAGCAACAAAGCTCCAGCAGCCACCTCAATAAGCATGCCCGCTGACCAGTCCGCAGACAACGGAGATTTTAGTGAGCGAACATGGCTTAACACATTATCATGGTAATCCCCAATTACAGGACACACTCACACTGACACACAGAAACAGAGATGGGCTAGTGTGGAAAGAGACAGGGAGCGACAGAGAGAAAGAGAGAAAGCAGAACCAATTAGTGAAGCTTCCAGATGCTGTTAGCTAATCCTGCTCCAGAGATGTGCCGCACACACCACCTTAAAGCGTGGAGTAATCAAGCCTCATGGAGCACCAATCACACAGCCAGGCGGAAAATACACAAGACACTTATTAAAATGCACACACCTATAGACAGTATGCTTGGTAGGTAAGTAGGAATGTAGCGAGGGAGGTAGCAGCATTGTTTTTTTTTTCCGTTGATTACTGCAGCCATGCTAAAATCTTAATTGGGCCATTTGCACTATCTCAACAAGTTCCACATTTCCATATATGGTGATGAGGCTGAGGTGCATTGACCAATGGCGGCGTGTGGTGGCTGTGAGCGTCGGCATATGCAAAAGAATGGTGCGCCCAAAAGTGACACGAGCAGATGTTATGCTAATGCAGTGCTCTGTCAGTTAACATGATTGACAGGGCTGCGTCATTAAGCAGAAGGGCCAGTCATCTCCAAATGCTTTTCAACTGGGGAACATGATGGTGGAGGGAGGGAGGAGGGCCTGGGTTCACACTCAATATTCTGAGGCAGGGTTATTGCACAAAGAGGATGCAAGTTTCACAAGTCATTTTATCTCCATTTTTCATTTGATGGATTACTCCGGCTGAAGCATCTGTGCAGTGAATCTGTGCTCCGAGCAAAGTGCAAACACATATTTGATACGGATATAAAGCCTTTTTCATCACAGACACAGCCACATCTAACTCTACAGTCTGGAAAAGAAGACGTGTTCTGTTTTTTACATTATAACCTTTTGTACTTGTGGGTTGATGTGGTTAACGTGTAGTGGCCATACCAGCCCTGACTGTTGGCTACCCTCTCATCTTAAGGAGGGGGTATTTATATGTATATAAAATAGTATACAACAACTTCACAAATCTGATGCAGTGTGCTGTAGATTTGTTAGCAGAATGCACGCCAATTGTAATGTCATAGTGCTCTGAAGGGAGAGTGACTTAACACGCAGCGCAAAGGGAGGGGGGACTCAGAGCATCCAAAAAGAAACTGAAAGGTATAAAACATGTTAATATCTTTTCTCCAACTATAGCATTTTCAAAACTATTAAAGGTAATAGGTAAAATAATCTAAATATGTTATGTGTTAGCATATCCCATAGAAGTGTACCCTCTCTTTACACATGTTTCTGATCTGAACCTGTTGATGCTCTGGCCCAGAGGATTCTTAGACTGTAGGGGTCAGCTGGATTGTGAGGGCTGATGTAAACAGGTAGGGTTCAGACATTGTCCCCATGGTGATGGCCTTCATGTCATACTGTGGAATATCACAGGCAAAGCCATGGCACACCATAAATGTTCCATAGTTCACCTTAAACATGGAAAGTTACATTTGCATTCAAATGACCCTACCTAAACCTTATGTCATAGTTGAAACATTCTTGGAGCAGGTAGTTATTGCTACACTGATCAATTAGGTCGGTGTCAAATCTCAGCGCTCTTGGTAAAACTATACAGAATCAGTATTTTATATCTTTTTACATTAAATTTAGAAGGTACACAGCTGAGTTTGCAGGTGGGGATTAAACACACTGGCAAATGTTAAGAGACTTTGAAATAACATTGACAAAAGTCAATGTTATTGTCTCAGATATTATATATTCCTCAGACCAGGAATACTCTGGAACACACAAGCCAAACAGTTTAACATTACCATGCCATTCCAGAAACTTCCAACAATGTTCTTGAAATGGATGACACAATGGAATGGAACGCAGGAGATCTCTCAAGTGGAACAGATGATGATGACACAGTTGTGATAACACTCAATAGTGACCAGCAGACAGATCTGACCAAGGTAAAATAGACAAGACACCTTAATTTATGTTATATTGAGTTGATTGTATACTTTTAATAAATGCAATTCCAAATGCATGCCGGTGGAGTGCAAGTTTATGAAGTGTATTAATCACATTTTAATTGTATCCTATTTTTACACAGCTGAAAAATGAAGTGGTACCAGTTCTGCTGTCTCCACCTGATGACTTGCAGTCCATACAGGAGGATCCATTTCATACTGCAGAGGTAAAATCCATTACTGCAATTAATACTTATTAATTTTTTGTCAGATGAGTGAATCACCACTGAAAATTTTAGATGAGGTATCAGATCAAACTGTAGAGGTACGATATATAACTGCATGTTATTTTGTAACAGCTGTTATTCTTAATGTACTTATTTCCTGAAGCCTCCTGAAGTCTTAGATTACAATGTTATAGAAGGGATTGGTTTCTTGACTGAATTTGGTTGCATAAAAAGGAAAGTTTTCCAAAGTAAACCATTTTCAGTTAGTCAAACACACTCGCTGTTTTTCAAGGTTTTTCATGCCCAAATAAAAAGCAAAACATGTAATGTCAATTTTGTTTTACCATGACTGAATTTAATTGTTAAATTTGGATTTCAGAAGAATGACGAACAACCCCATGATTTGCTTTCACATACAAGCAGCCACCTTTCCCCATCTTCATCTGATGTCTTACAGCATCCAGACAACAAATTGCATCAATTAGGAGAGTTAAGGTTGTTGATGACCTTTTGGCTGTCTTTATGAATAGCAATATTATGAACGTCAATCTGAAAATGGAAGTTGTTAATGAAAACGCTGTTGATGATGATGGTGTCTCTAGGGATATTTACACAGTATTTTGGGAACAGTTTTTAGAATATTGTGAAGGGGAAAATGAAAGAGTCCCAAGGTTGAGGCCAGATTTTGGGGATGCTGAGTGGCAAGCAGTGGGGAGAATTTGGGTGAAAGGGCTGTTTGATCATGGTGTGATGCCTGTGCAGCTCTGTAAGGCATCCATGGTGTGGACAATGTTGATCATAACACTTTAATGTCCTCATTTCTTAACTACCTCCCTTTGGAAAGATCAGCCATTGAAAGTGCTCTGCAGGGTACAGTAGTTGAAAGTAATAAAGATGGCTTACTAAACTTCACAAGAATGGGGTCACATTCCCTTCCCTCAAAGAATAACTTCAAGGATGCCAGTGAAACAATGGCACATAAGGCAATTTTGCAGGAATCTAAATATCTAATTGACTGCTTTGCCATACCCATGGAATAGGCACAGAAAAAGCTGCCTGACAAATCAAGTGTGATGTCCAAAGAGCCAACAGGAAAACGAGTGGCACAACTGCTGAAAACCACAAGTGATATGTATGTGTACACGTGAGCAGACAACATTCTATCATTTGCAGCATTATGTTAAAAGACCAGTCTAAAGCAGGACAAATACTGAGGTACTGCACAGGTTTGTCTGTAATATGCACTGACCAAATAACAGTGTGCTTTAACCCTTGTATTATGTTGATAAAAAATTACATTGATTATGTTGCGGGTCATTTTGACCCGTACAGTGTAATCCATGTGAAACAGTAAAAAAAAACAGGTTAAACCAATAACATCTTTATTTTAGATTATATGAACATTTAGAAAAGAGAGAAACAATAACTTTTAAATTTCAACAGAAGAATTTAAAGAGTTCCCTCTTCACACTTTTTTTTTTTTGTCATTCAACTTGCTCCATTTTCAGTGTTCAACATTTTCCATGTTCTCCACATGATGGACAGAATGTAATTGTGTGCTTTCTGCAGATGTAATTCTTGCATTTCACACAACAGGTACTTGTTTTACTGTCATCTCGGGAGGGACAGACCTGGCATCTTTTCCGTTTCTTCCCACCTGTATCCAGTGGATCATTTGCAGATTGGTTGGGTGACGTGAGCTTGACTTTTTCAATGACAGCTGCAGCTGCTGGGGTTTTGGGTGGCCTGGATCGACTCTGCATCCTTGGAGTGATAAGTGCTTTGTCGAGTTGTTCCAGGAAAAGGCGACGTCGAAACAATTTGCCGGCATTCCATTGTTGGTTGATTTCAGTCCACAGAACATAGGCATTGTACGCAGACACGTCCACAATGTTGAAGAAAATCACCAAGGGCCAACGAGCAGTCTTGCGCTGGCAACTGTATGTTGCTGTGACTTTGTCCAGATTATCAACTCCCCCTTTGGTGGAGTTGTAGTCCATGATCATTTGTGGCTTCCTGTCTTCTCTTGCGCTCAGAGATGCATCAGTGTGCATTGTGCTCATTACAAGAACATTCTTGTTTCTCTTTGGGCAGTATGAAACAACTGTTGCTTTCTCACTGAAAGCAAATATTGAGGAATGCAGAGGTCTGCCTTGCACCTTCAGAATTTCCTTGGGAAGTTCTGGCTTGTTTCTTCTGACTGTTCCCAACATAGTCAGCTTCCTCTTCTGAAGTTCATCTCCAAGGCGGTAGGATGTAAAGAAGTTGTCACATGTGATGTTGTGACCTTGCAGCCCTTCACTCATCTCCAGCACGACACACATCCCCTGATTCTTCTCAGGTGCTTCTCCAGGTAGCTTTCCGGTGTATACTTGCATATTCCATGCATAACTAGATATTGCATCACAGGCTACCCATAATTTGATGCCATACTTGGCGGGCTTGTTAGGCATGTACTGCCGAAAAGGACAGCGCCCCCTGAATGGAACAAGGCGCTCATCAATAGTAACATGGGGACCAGGACTGTACATCAAAGGCAGAATTTCAACCCATTTATCCCATACATCTCTGATCGCAGCTAATTTGTCTCTTTCACGTCGACCAGCTCTGGTGTCGCGGTTGTCAAATCGGATCACACGAGATATCATGTGGAATGTCTCCAGAGACATTGTGGCTCGAAAGATTGGCCTTCCATTTTCTTCATTCCACAGACTTGCAGTTGCTTCTCCTTTTGACCTGTACACTCCAGCTAATACCAGAATTCCAATGTAAGCATGCAAGTCAGTCTGATCCAGTGGCTGCCATTTCTCTTGAAATACACGCCTCCCCTCCAAATTGGTCATGTCCAGTATTATCTTCTCTATTGGTGGGGATATGAAGAGCTGAAATGCTGATTGAATATCATAAACTCGTGTGACAGCAAATCTTGTGGGACCGGGAGTCATTTTGATGACATTGAAAGATGGCAGTCTACCTCGACTTTGGTGGGGTGATGTTGACCATTTTATCTTACCATCTTTAGATGCCCATGTATCCTCTGTGGATGATGATTGCTGCATTCCTTGGTCTTCATCTGATGGAGAGACAATGGCAGACTCGTCCTCTGAATACTCCTCATCAGAGGAAAATTGACAATCTGGATCATCAATAACATTGTCCTCGGTCTCTGAAAGATCCTCGGTCTCTGAAAGATCCTCTGCCTCTTAAATCTCTTCCTCTGCATCGCCATCCCAGTTCAATATCTGTGCCAAAGTTTCTTGAACTGTAAAACTTCTGGAGCTCATTTTTGGTGTGTTTGCCAAGAAATGAAATGAGAACAGACAGTGAGTGACAAGGACAAGGGCGAGAAAGTTCCGCCTCTACTTGCACCTGGGTCTCAGGGCAATCTAAACAAAGTATGTCAAAGAAGAGATCATCAAAGATATGTTTATTTTGGATTTGAACAGCTATTTATCCACATTAAAGTGTCTGGGTCAAAATGACCCACAACATCATATTTGTATACAAACTCTGCACAGACATTGTACTACACATCAGAGAGTCCAGATTTTACACACGAGTTCATGACCCAAGATGAGAAAAAGTCACAAAATTGTAGGAAGAAAAAGAATGGATAACCAGTACTTTGGTCAAAACAAAAACTGAAATGGGTCAAATTGACCCGTAACATAATACAAGGGTTAATGCTGAGACAGGGCTCAACAGGAGGTCTGTTTGCCATACATGTAGTGCCACTCTTGAAGTGCCATGTACATATAGTTCATACCCAGAGTTTTGCACAGAGTTTGATCATATTCTGTAAAGTGGCTACTTTGAAATGGACATCCTTTAAGGTATAAGTGATTTATTTATCCATTTTGTTCAATTTATAAACAAAATAGTATATTTTCTTCAATTTAAGGTTTTAGTGTTTGATTTATTAATTTAGTTCAATTTATCTATAGAGTAATATATTCTTGAATTTGATCGCACTTGGAAAAAAGTAGCAATGGCATTATCCTATTATATTATGGACATGGTTTAGACTTAGACTTAGACAAACTTTATTGATCCACAAGGGAAATAATTTGGATTGGATTATTTGGATGGTTTAGAATTGTGATCTTGATGAGTCACTGATGTTATGGTTGGCCATTTTGAGTCAGTGTTATTCCTGTTCTTGCTTGCTTCAGGTGGGAAATTGATTGATTCACATCCGGTTAATTTATTACTAAATTGAAGGCATTATAGTAATATGTGTCATAAATGGGAATCTTGAAATGTGTGCATATATATATATATATATATATATATATATATATATATATATATGCACACATTGTAAGCCAGGGGTCTCAAACTTGCGGCCCAGGGGCCAATTGCGGCCCGCAGAAGGATAGTTTGTGGCCCCCGCCTTAATATGGATGTTTAATGTTAGTTTGACACGTATGGCACTTTACAGTGTTGTGTGCAGAGCTGAACGAACCTACAGTACCAACCACGGTGGGGTGTACGGCTCTCGGGAGCGGGACATCGGCCAAGCTTGATGCAAGCAGAGAAACATTTCTTAATGAATGAAAATTACAGCAGCGCTGCCATGGAGTGTTTTCTTCCGTGCCTGGCTGGCTGCCTTGTTTCTACTGGGCACACGCGACATTTGTTTCCTCTGGGCACACGTGACATTCGTTTCCTCTGGGCACACGCAACATTCATTTCTACTGGGCACACGCGACATTCGTTTCCTCTGGGCACACGTGACATTCGTTTCTACTGGGCACACGCGACATTCGTTTCTACTGGGCACACGCGACATTCGTTTCCTCTGGGCACGCACAGACATTCATCCCAGCGCTCTACGTTCACAACACTTAAAAAAAAAAAAAAAAAAAAAGTTCTTTTAAGTTGCTGCCCTGCGGGACATTATACGTATACATATATAAATGTATATAAATATATATGCCCGCACCTGTCTATAAGCCGCAGGTGTCCACGTCTTCAAGAAGTTTTCAAGTTCGGAGCATCTGCTTGTATTGCCGTCTTTTTGCATGTAGCCAGCGTTTCACCATCGACTCACTGATGCCGAGCTCACGTGCAGCAGCTCTATTTCCTTCGACAGACAGATCAGTTGCCTTTAACTTCAAAGCTGCATCATATGCATTTCTTTGTGTGTTTTCCATGAGGAAGGTGTGAGCATAAAGCACAAAATAACTGTTCAAAACAAAGTCAAATGAGCATCTTCCTCGGTGCATTGTCTCTTAACCTGTCTGTCTCGCTCTTGCACCCTGTCACTTTTTCGCTGTCCTGCGCATGTCTCCTGCACACAGAGCCACTGTCCTGTGTGGGATCGTGTCAGTGTCTCGTAGGATTTCAGCAGATTTCAGGCTCTCCCGGGGGTCGGGGTTAGTTGTACCGATCATGCATGAGCGGATGTCCAGCTACGGAAGTTTGAGATGTTTCTTCTCGTCCTTTACGCACTCATCTGCATTTACCGCATATGGGTCATTAAGACGTATCCACCTCCCTAATGTTCATTTAGCATCAGAACTTATTTCATCGCATGGCGATAAACTGTTTTAGTGCGCGGACAACAGCGCTGCCTAATGTTGTAACTTCATGTTCACCGCACAGACAGCGGCGCTTTCTGCACTCAGGCTGCGCACGCATCCGCTGTGTTGATAAACGAATAATCTGTCCATATATGAGCCGCATCGTTGTATAAAGTAGTGGCTTATAGTCTGAAAATTCCGGTATATTTATACACACATTGCGAGAGGAAGCACTGCCAGGTCTCTAGCAGCAAGAGGCAAGAGAAGCCATGTTCAAAAGAACAGTTCATCAATGTTCCATTCATGTTCAGGACAATTCATGTTCAGAAGAAGGTTAAAGGTTAAAGAACTGTTAATACAGACATTTGAATCTGAACACAGCAGATATAGAAGACTAAAGAAACCACATATAGTTGCTGACTAAAGAAATCTAATTTTTAGGATTTTCATTATCATTATTATTATTTTATGTATTTATTACTGATTATTTTCTTATTAATTCTTAATTTGTTTAGTTATTTTTTCATCTTATTTTGTGTTAAAAAATAAAAATAAAGAGATGTGAGAAGATTGAACATTTTTTTAACAAAGCTTTTCTTGTGTAAAACCTGGTGGGGCCCAGCCTCACCCACACTCTGCCTCCAGTGGCCCCCCGGTGAACTGAGTTTGAGACCCCTGTTGTAAGCATATTCATTTTCTGAAGTCTAGAGTACAAACTTGCAAAGAGACAACGAGGAGAATCACACAAGTTTTATTGCCCTAACATATTACAATTCTAATTAGAGCGTTGTCCTGTCCCTACTCTGTTACACAAAGAACTCCTACTAGATCAGGGGCGCTCCCATATTTCTAGTATGCCTCCCCCTGCGCTCAGATATGGTATCACATCCTGAGAGTGCAGCGTGTCCACGAGTTATCTCTAGGCAGGTTCTGATAGTACTTTCTTCCGCTCGGGTCACTCCAATATGTGGTGTTGTTATTCAGTCTTCAGACAGCGTGCGTCACCACGATGAGCCTGCACAGATTAACTTAAAACACACATTGCAATACATACAGTCCCTACTCTGATTAGATATTCTCATCTTTAGTTTATTGATTATGACACTTCTTAGTTATGTAAACATAATTATATCTTAACACTGACTCATACATTCTTTCATTCCCCCTTTTGATCTATTTTAATAGATCACCTTTACACTTTTTCAAACATGGCAGCATCCTCTGGATCATAGGGAGGTGCTGTAGGTTCGTTCGCATCCTCCCCCACTGGTTGGCGAACTGTACACGCAGTCTTTCATTGTTCTGTTGACGAGTGTGTTCCTCAATCAGGGCCTGGTCTCTCTGTGGCACCAGTTGTTTGACCTTGTCCCATTTGGCATTGATCTCCTGAGGATTGATGGTGGTGTAGGGGTTGGTCCCAGCGATGTTGACATGGTAGGTCTGAACGACCTTAGCGATCTCGTTGTGGATTCCCAAAATGGCATTTTGTTCTTTGTCAGCCTCTGGAAGTGTGGCCTTAAACTGCTCGTGGGCTGTGCTTAGTCCCTTGATCTCCATGATGGTGTGCACTATAAAGGTGTCTTGGAGGTCCTCCATGGCGCCCTCCATCCAGTTGTTGAAAGGAGCCGCTTTTTTGGCGAACTCCAGGTACAGCTGGTCAATGGTCTCCAGCAGTTTCTCCGTTCTCTGCAGAGCTTCGCTGCGTTTCTGAGTCAGGTTCCCCAGAGCGTCCCACTGGTCACAGATCTTCTGACAGCGCGCATTCACACTTGAGAAGTCATAGTAGTCCAACTCATTGAGCTCCTGTGCGATGACGGCGATCTGCTCCACGCGGTCTTGATGCGCCGCCAGGTCGCTCTCAAATGCCTCGTGCTTCTCTAGCAGAGCCTTGATCTCCGACAGAGAGGCCATCTCAAAGTCCTTCTTGATTGATTGATTGATTGATTGATATGCCTTTATTAGTCCCACAGTGGGGAAATTCCAGTAGAAATGAAATACAGCATCACATGAGGACAGGGGGGAAAGGAGAAAAAACAAAAGTGAATCAACCCCAGACCATGCTCCTGACAGGGGCATCATATGGAATGAGTGCACAAAATAAAAACACCTCCGAGCATCAGCAACATAGTCAAAACACAGTACAAACATTTCACAGGACAAGCAACAGGGGAGGGGAGAGGAGTAAGAAAGTCCAACTCAGGCAAGACAGCATCCGGATCCTGCAGCCACTGACGGTGCTTATACAACGGACCCGCCCACCCGGTCGGGGGTACAAAGCTGCGAGGGGGTTAGGGAGGGGCCAGGCTCCCTCCGCTGTAATCTCAGGGCGATTTGACACCAGCCCGGCCTTGGTCGTGACCAGTACTGGCTTGGGGAGGCCAAAAGATAAGATTGCGTTGTTATGGTTTTAGAGCGAGCAGCTGCACCAATTCTTTAAACACTGCTCTTGTTTGTCCAATTGGTCTCAAGGTCATCTCTCTATGCAGAGCAGCCAAAATTCTCCTAGATGTTATCCCTGTTGCGAATTAGAGCCAAAGTTCCATCCAGTCTGCGATCCATAGTCGCTAACCTCTCCGAGATGTTTTCCAAAGTCTTTTCCAAAGTGCGGTGCGAGACCACCAAACTTTCCAAGATACGGCTCAAAGTCACAGTCTGAGTATCGGCAGCTTTGCCCATCGTTCCGATCAATCCGGGCAGCCAAGTGGGGCTTTGAACAGCTGCCTCGGTGCTCTGATTTTTCTTGAAAGACAGGGCCACGCCTAATCCAATCAGCAAAAGTCCTGTAATCATGGTTCCGAATAAGTATAAATCTTCTATATCCTCAACGGAAAGCGCAGCCAGACACACAACACGCCACTTGTTCCAACTGTCCATCATGTATCCGGCAGCGTAAGTTCCGGCGGGGCACGCAGGTTCACCCGATCCTGCTTGTCTTGTTGAAAAAATGGTGTCAATAGCGTTCAGAGACCAATTTATCAGATCCATAATAAATTTGGTTTTAGAGAGCAGAGCGGAGAGAGTCACTCAGGGAAAAAGACTAGACACTAGACCAGACAAGACAGAGAGCAGAGCAGGAAAGATAAGGGGCAGGAGAGGAGAGAAAACGCGTCCGCCCTCGCCAAGAGCCAGAAGAAGAAGTCCTTCAGTCCATGCTTCCTGGATAGCTGCTTTTTGTCTAAACTTCTCGGCAAGGTGATCAAGCCTCTCCAGTCTGCGGATCTCATTGAGGAGCCACTCCTCGTAGCCCTTCTCTGCCCCCTCCAAGTTGCCCCAGGCGTTGTTGATATCGGACACCATCTTGCCCTCTGACAGCATGAACGCGGGCCGGTTAATGAGTCTGAGTTTGGTCTGTAGCGTGTTGAAGTTGATCTCCAGTTGGCACTTCTCTTGGACGTTGGGGGGTTTGTAGAGACGTCTGTAGTCCCTGAAGTCCTCTAGTTTCTGCTGCATTGCCTGCATGGTGTTCTCCGGCATTCGGTTTTCCAGCCACGGGATAGTGCGGCGAATCCATTCCAACAAATCACTGGCCAGTTTTTCATAGTCCTCCATGAGCTGTTCGTTCTCCTGGTTCACGGCCAGTACTTTGCAGATCCTGTTGGCTGCTGTCTCCGCCTTCTGGGCTCCAGAGAAGGCGTGGTAGAAACTAGACACGTAGGTAATGATGGCTTTCTCATCCGGACGGGCTGTGCCTACAATGTCTTCCGCGTCCAACATTTTCGGGATGTCCAGGTATTTCTCTGCAACATCAAAGGCTGTGTTCAAGTTGGTCATTGGATCATCCTTGCATAGTTTTCCATAGTTGATGAGTTCAGGACGGTGTCGGTGAATGAGTGCATAGAAGCCCAAACCATCTTTCCAACTGATGTGAAAGTTCTGGATGTTGACGTTTTTGTACGGAGCTGTCTTCCTCTGGCACCACAACATAAGACCCTCTTTGGCCGATGTCTCTTCCACGGAGATGTCTTGGATGGCAAAGTGCAGGATGATGGTCCAGATCATTCCCAAGGTAAACACCCCTGACTGCCACGGCCACGCCCATAGCCTCCGAAGCGTCCCATGCCCCGTCGACCATTACCACGACCCCCACGTCTGCTGGTTGAAAAAGGTTGTTGTTGCGGCATCACTACCAATTGAGTTTTTACAGATTCTTCTTTTTTATTTTGGCCTTTCTTTTGTTCATTGGCATTGTCTCTGGCCTGTTTCAGCTGGTATGGCCTCCAAAATGGCCGCCAAAAATATGGAGGTTCCTGCGGTTGTTCTGAATGGATTCTTGCCTGTAACTTCCACCCATCAATCCATTTCTGTGCACCTTTTGAGAGAGGAGGGAGTTTTTCTGCCATAGCTTCCAAATCTTTAAATTGAAGTGGCTGGTATAAGCCTAATTCCCCATGTGGTGTAGGCAAAAGTGGAAGCATGTATCCTAATTTGCCTCCTTTGCTGGTTTTGCTGCGAGTGTTGTGGGACACTAGCCGATCTTCCTTCACTGTCCTACGTGTTTTAGGTCGGGCTGCCTTGTTTACTCTCTGTTTGTTCATTACTGCTGACTTGAAGCCAAGTTCCTCCTTTTCCTCAGTATCACTGCCAGTCTCACTCTCTGCTGTAGATGACTGTTTATCTGTTTCAAAATGTATTCTTGATAATGGAGGGGTGGTATGTGTTGACGCTTTACGTTTAACAGACTCCTGCCCCTCCCTTCTGCCTCTCTGTTCTGCCATCTTCCTCTTCTCTGCCTCCTCCCACTCCCTTACCATTGCTTCTGCTTTCACATCAGCTTCTCTGCGCTTCTCTGCACTTTTTAATGCTTCTTCCAATTGACCCTAAGTATGTTGTAATTTAAGTTGCAGCTCAACTAATTCTCCTTGTACTGTTTTGACAACTTATTTTGTTTATTTTAGTTTATTATTTTTACTCCTTTTTTTTTTTTTTTTTTTTTTTTTGAATAACACGAAGGACTCTAACCTTACTTATTACATGGGACTCTAACCCGATGGGACTCTAACCCATACACGAAGGACTCTAACCTTCCTTATTACTTGGGACTTTAACCCGATGGGACTCTAACCCATACACGAAGGACTCTAACCTTCCTTATTACTTGGGACTTTAACCCGATGGGACTCTAACCCATACACGAAGGACTCTAACCTTCCTTATTACCTGGGACTTTAACCCGATGGGACTCTAACCCATACACGAAGGACTCTAACCTTCACGGGACTCTAACCCGATGGGACTCTAACCCATACACGAAGGACTCTAACCTTCCTTATTACTTGGGACTTTAACCCGATGGGACTCTAACCCATACACGAAGGACTCTAACCTTCCTTATTACTTGGGACTTTAACCCGATGGGACTCTAACCCATACACAAAGGACTCTAACCTTCCTTCTTACTTGGGACTTTAACCCGATGGGACTCTAACCCATACACGAAGGACTCCAACCTTCCTTATTACTTGGGACTTTAACCCGATGGGACTCTAACCCATACACGAAGGACTCTAACCTTCACGGGACTCTAACCCGATGGAACTCTAACCCATACACGAAGGACTCTAACCTTCCTTATTACTTGGGACTTTAACCCGATGGGACTCTAACCCATACACGAAGGACTCTAACCTTCCTTATTACTTGGGACTTTAACCCGATGGGACTCTAACACATACACGAAGGACTCTAACCTTCCTTATTACTTGGGACTTTAACCCGATGGGACTCTAACCCATACACGAAGGACTCTAACCTTCTTTGTTACCTGGGACTTTAACCCGATGGGACTCTAACCCATACACGAAGGACTCTAACCTTCCTTATTACCTGGGACTTTAACCCGATGGGACTCTAACCCATACACGAAGGACTCTAACCTTCCTTATTACTTGAGACTTTAACCCGATGGGACTCTAACCCATACATATGTGTACGTACTTCCTCTTTTAATTTCCGGGACTCTAACCCGTCAATTACTTATAGGGACTCTAACCCCTTCCAAGTTACATCTGTCCCTATGTTGTATAAACACGCATCAATTTAAACTGCCAACCAAACACTCAAACCACAACTCAAATTTAGTACACAGTCAAATGTGGACGTTTTCAGAAAAAGGCCTTCCTTACCTTTTTAATGCTGCGGCGTGAGTTGTGATTCGAAGAATGGCAAGTCAGCGCTGCACTTTTCCTCTCGTGGTTCTCCTCGTAGCTCTTGCTCCTCAAGACTCCATCATGTCGGGGTCGCCAAATTTATATATATATATATATATATATATATATATATATATATATATATATATATATATATATATATATATATATATATATATATATATATAAATAAAAGAAAATAGATTCACCAAGTCAGAACTTTTACACTGTTAACTGTATATTTACAATAAATCCACACAAATCTTCAGTTTGTATTTTCTTCTACTGATCGCCACATGTTACCTGCACATGCCTTAATCTCACTTTTTACAGATATTCTTTGATGGCCTCCCTCAGATGCATGTATACATTTAAAGCTTGAAAAGGATAAGTTGGTGCATTTAGGTTTAACTCTGCCATAAAAATGCAGAAGTTCATAGACATCTGGATCACAAGGCACCGTCTGTCTAAAGACACACTGACTTTTCCACAGTTCAACATTATCAACGGGTGAAAGGAAGCCCCTATAATGAGAAACACAGCAAAGCTAGTTACGTTGCCTGGATTAGCATTACCGGGTGGGTGCTTGACAATGAGCGTCTGGTGGCCAGGCCTTCCCCCACGGGGCCCGGCTGGGCACAGCCCGAAGGAGCAACATGGTCCCGTGGACTCACCACCCGCAGGAGGCTCCATAAAAGGTCGGTGCAGGGAGATCTGGGCGGCAGTCAAAGGCAGGGGCCTTGAAGACCAGATCTCTGGACATGGAGACTAGCTCTAGGGACATGGAATGTCACCTTGCTGGGGGGAAGAAGCCTGAGCTCATGCGGGAGGTTGAGCGTTACCGACTAGATATAGTTGGCCTCAACTCCACGCACAGCTTGGGCTCTGGAACCCAACTCCTGGGGCTGGGCTCTCCATTTCTCTGGCGTTGCCCGCAGCGAAAGATGGCAGGCAGGTGTAGGCCTGCTCATTGCCCCACAGCTCAGCCACTGTGTTTTGGAGTTCACCCCACTGAACAAGAGAGTTCAGCAGTGCAGAGTACCCAGCCTTCTTGGAATCCCTGGGAGGGGTACTGGACAGTACACCAACCAGGGACTCCGTTGTTCTACTGGGGTACTTCATCACCCATGTGGGATAGTGACACCTGGAGAGGGGTGATTGGGAGGAACGGCCTCTCTGATCTGAACCCAAGTGGTGTCCTGTTATTGGACTTCTGTGCTAGCCACATTTTGTCCATAACGAACACCATGTTCAAGCACAAGGGTGTCCATCAGTGCACGTGGCACCAGGACCAGGATGATGATCGACTTTGTTGTCATGTCATCTGACCTCCAGCCGCGTGTCTTGGACACTCAGGTGAAGAGAGGGGCAGAGGTGTCAACCGGTCTGTTCTCGGCCTCTATTGTTGATGTGGCTGCTCGTAGCTGTGGTCGTAAGGTCTGTGGTGCATGTCGCGGCGGCAATCCCCAAACCTGGTGGTGGACACCGGAAGTAAGGGATGTGGTCAGGCTGAAGAAGGAGTCTTATCGAGCCTTGTTGGCTCGTTGGACTCCTGAGGCAGCTGACAGGTACCAGGGGGCCAAGAATGCTGCAGTCCAGGCGGTCGCAGATCCAAAAACTCGGGGTTGGGAGGAGTTCAGAGAGGCCATGGAGGAGGACTATCGGATGGCCTTAGAAAGTCTGGCAAACCGTCCGATGCCGACAAAGAAGTGCTTCACCAACACTGTTTATAGTGCGGGTGGAGTGCTGTTGACCTGGACTGGGGATGTTGTTGGACGGTGAAAGGAATACTTTGAGGATCTCCTCAATTCCACCATCACGTCTTCTGAGGAGGAAGCAGAGGCTGGGGACTCAAGCGGACTCATCCATTACCCTGGCTAAAGTCACTGAGGTGGTTGGCAAGCTCCTCGGTGGCAAGGCTCCGGGGGTGGATGAGATCCGTCCTGAGTATCTTAAGTCTCTGGATGTTGTGGGGCTGTCTTGGCTGACACGTCTCTGCAACATCGTGTGGCGGTCGGGGACAGTACCTCTGGACTGGCAGACCGGGGTGGTGGTCCCTCTGTTTAAGAAGGAGGACCGGAGGGTGTGTTCCAACTACAGGGGAATCGCATTCCTCAGCCTCCCCGGTAAGGTCTATTCCAGGGTACTGGAGAGGAGAATCCGACCAATGGTTGAACATCAGATTCAGGAGGAGCAGTGTGGTTTTCGTCCCGGATGCGGAACACTGGACCAGCTCTATACTATCCATCGGGTGCTCAAGGGTTCATGGGAGTTTGCCCAACCAGTCCACTTGTGCTTTGTGGATCTGGAGAAGGCATTCGACCATGTCCCTCGTGGGGTCCTGTGGGTAGTGCTCTGGGAGTATGGGGTCCGGGGCTCTTTGCTAAGGGCTGTCCGCTTCCTGTATGACCGGAGCAGGAGCTGTGTTCATGTTACCAGCAGTAAGTCGGACCTATTTCCAGTGCATGTTGGACTCCGCCAGGGCTGCCCTTTGTCACCGGTTCTGTTCATTGTATTTATGGACAGCATTTCTAGAGATAGGGTGAGAAGCTCAGTCACACGGGAGGAGCTCGGAGTAGAGCCGCTGCTTCTCCACATCAAGAGGAGCCAGCTGAGGTGATATGTCCCACCGGAAGGAGGCCCCGGGGAAAACCCAGGACACGCTGGAGAGACTATGTCTCTCAGCTGGCGTGGGAACGCCTTGGGGTCCCCCCCAGAGGAGCTGGAGGAAATGTCCGGGGTGAAGGAAGTCTGGGAGTCCCTGTTTAGACTGTTGCCCCCGTGACCCAGCCCCAGATAAGCAGAAGAAAATGGATGGATGGATGGATGGATGGAAAGGAAGTCTCTTGTACCATATAGTTCTGGAAATGCATACATAACATTGGGGCAACCACTGGGGATATTGCCATTTCTTGATGGTTGAATATGATTGGCGTTACACACTTCAGCAGTGTCATCTAGTTCATCCTGTTAAATAGAAAAAAAAAAAAAAAGTTAATTTAATGTTAAGTAAACATATCAACTTAGAGTTTGATTCATAATTGAAGTCCAATAGTTGTCCATTTGTGATGCAATTGTACATCTCCACTAGTAGGTGTCAGTATCAGCCACAAGATGTGATCAAATTGAGTACAGTGATCAGTGTAGCCTACTTAAAATGCTTACAGTACTGATACAACTACAGTTATGCAAGTGAGTCTGCAAAAAGCTCTTCCCGTTTTCTGGAAAACAAGGTGACAGACTGCTTTCTACCTGTTTCGCTGTAGTTGCAGGCGGAGACAAATTTAAGCTAGGGCCTCTGCTTGGGCAAAGAAACTCACCTGTAAAAGTCTCATGTAACAAAAATGAAGTAGACGTTTCTCGAGAAACCCGCCATCAAAGAACTCGTTGTCCCGAAGGTCTGCAAAAATGGACAACCAGAACTCCACACACTCCTGGCGCAGAAACCCCCACCAGTATTCAATTCGCTGGTTAGTGGTGCTTGCTCCTTCCAAATAGCTACCAAGAGTATGTTCATCAGTGGGAACGAGGAAGCGCTGAAAACCCCTCACATGGCCATTTTTCTGTCCCCCCATAAACAGCCTCGATGTAATAGCCTCCAATCAATTTCGTATCATTGCTTGTTTTGTAGGCATTAAGCCAAATTATCCTCTGGGAAAAAAAAAAAAAAAAATCAATACATCAGTTCACACATATGCCACAAGGTTTCAGTTTATTGTAAGAATCCAAGTGCCAGATGAAATTCGGTCCTTTGGAGACGTAGTTCCGTGGTCTGAGACGTTGTGCCTACCTTGATTGCACTCCTCCTGGGTCCAGCTCCAGATATTTTCTCGGAATTCTGGGATAATTTCTCGGGATTCTTTTTATTTGAACCCTCACCCCACAGCCCTTGCGGGGCTCTGTATAAATAAAATAAATAAATGAATGAAATACACATACTTTGAAAACAAGCAAAAAACACACCTACAATTAGCATATATACTGATAGAGAATTGAAATTAACTTACATATTCTATTTCTGCAGTCCAGACTCAGGTATCCCTTATTCATTCAAAAGCACACACACACACACGTGCACGCACAAATTCCTACACCCACACACACCCACACACACACACACACACCCGCACGCACCCACCCACCCACCCACCCACCCACCCACACACACACACACACACACACACACACACACACACACACACACACACACACATACACACACACACATAGCAGTCTTCTACCATGGGGGCCACTGAGAGCTGAGCTACATACAGGATTAAAGCAGGCAGGTAACAGACTGGAGCCCACGCGACTCCCAGCTCAGTTCCAGAGGAGTAGAGATTCTTAAACAAGCCAAAAACAGAGGCGCATACTGAGTCTCTGGTGGTCTCATAAACACTGTGACTGCTCCAGAGGTCTCAGGAGGAGGTCTTTACATAGTACAGCTGCAGGTACTGAGAAGTCTTACACTGCACAGTGGACACTGAAAACACCACAGCATCAGCGCCAGATTTATTAGGTAGAAATCTTTATACTGGAAACAGTCATAACCAGGCATGGTGAAATCACACCAGATTTCACCATGCCTAATCTGAGTGACCAAGATAACCAAGATTATCTCCTAATTATAATTATAGAGCAATATTGATCTAAAACAACTGAATAAAAGAAACTAGTCCACTGACTTTCACATACGGAAACCACTGTGCCCAGTGGGAGCTGACATAAACGTCTTCAACAAAGCCACGCAGTTGTTGGCACCTCCTCTGGATAGCTGCACATCATGCTATAGCGAGTAGCTGATTTTTATTTATCTTTTGTACCAAAATGGCTACGCGATGCTGCTGAGTCCTACATGTATCAGAGATTAAGAAAATAAAATTAGAGAACAAAGATATCTATTGTTAAGGAAAGTCATAACCTCTTGATTCTTACATCTTGGTTTTTGTAACTGATTTGATTGCTCACTGTCATCCTGTTATCCTATGTAAAACACTCTGGCCTTGTGCCCCCATACAAGTTTATTGTTTATATCAATCCTAGCTTGTTATTCTACTGATTGTTACTGATTGACTTGTGTTGACCCAGCCTTGTGCTGACCCGGCCTTGTGTTCATCTGTTCTGGATGAGATTAGGTCATATCTTATGTGTCTGTATCATTTCTGTGCCTTATGCCCCCCTCTGGGGTAAAAAAAAAAAAAAAAAAACTCTGTATGCTTGATTCAAGACAACTTTTCAGTTCTTTTTTTAATGGTTGCAGTCTAGAAATTCCACAAGAGGAAGTAAGTGAGTAAGTAAAGTGGCATCCATGAATCACTCCAAATACAACTTTGAAAGGGTACATGAGAAGAGAAACAACTATAACATGGTTAAAAGCACTGAAAAGTAGATTTTGCAGAGTGTAGGTATTTTAACCGACCTAGATTTATTTGGCAGTGTGTTCTATAGTTTTTATTCCATCGCTCACAGTATGATTAGATTAGATTAGGTTCAACTTTACTGTCAATATGCAAATAACATCTAAAATGCAGTATTTGCATCTTTGAAAATTCACTTTATTCCTCGAGCTGCAGCACCTGAGAGTAAAAACCTCTGAAAAGTCTAAATATAAAGTCAAAAATTAGAATTCTGTAAAGAATGTGAAATTTGCGAAATGGCAGAGACGCTTGTTTATTCTGAGCCAGTGAGCAACAGTTTAATTAAAATGATGTCACAACAGACCTCAGAGTGATTTGTTTGTCTACTTTTAAACATGGATTCAGTTTTCTTTTTCTCCGAGCCTGTCTTTGCCTTGTCCTCCCTGTGCTCCCTCCCCCCTCTGCCCCCTCCCTCTGCCCCCTCCCTCCACCTCGCTCGCTCAGGGGCTCTGGTGGGTTCCAGTCAGGGTGCTTCACAGGCCCTGGTTGGGTCTGGTTCAAACCTCGGCAGGTCCCTGGAGGACTGAGTCTGTTCTGAGGTTCAGGGACACAACAGAACAACCTTTTCCTTAATGTGCCGTTCACCCTCTAGATTCATAAAGACCACAGTCAGAGGCAGTGAAATAATGAAGCAAATGGAATACTTTATTCAAGGACTTAATGAACTATTGTGTCCCAGATAAACACTGAGGTGGTAGAGTAGCCTGCATTCAAGTAACAATATTACTTGAACAGAAGTACAATATTTTGTTTAAGTAAAATTAAAAGTATTTGTACTACTCAAATAGTACAAATTTTAACAGTAACTACCCAGTCCATGATGTGGGTGATTTTTTTTCTATATATATTTTTTTTTTTTAATTTTTGGCCTCTTTATAATTTTGTGGATTTCCAGAAATGGAATTCATACCCACAAACGACCCAATTTTTACCCACACTTATCCCAGTAATAAACACACAGCCTTAAAGCCCTCACTGCTATGATTGAATGGTGTTTTATTCTAAGTCAAGTATTCAACTCACAACAAATGTATATTTATTTTTCACTGCCTTTTCTGTCCCTTAAGCTCTCATAGTTTAAACAAGGACAGTAAATCCAATGGTTTGTTTCACTAAATGTGTAAACTGTTTAGTGCATAACCCCAGTATCTTTGTTGGAGCAATCTGGTAAATTGTAGGAACAAATTGGGTAAATTGCAGTTCCTAACTATATGATTTTTATTTTTTTAACATAATTTAATTATTTAATATTGTCAACATAAACCTTTTGTTAATAGACTAAAACCACATCTTTGACTCAAGTATGAGAGTTCTGTATAATGTATTACTCAAGGATGAATAAATATATAGTGTCTGAAAACTACTGAAAGAAGTAAAACTTGATAAGTGAGTACTACCCACCTCTGTGGGTACTGCATTTGACCTATCATTCAGCTTGATCTACTGGCCTGACCTGTCAGCAGCAGCGAGGATGTGAGTGTGTTTTAGCTGTGAGGTACATCACACTCCACAGAGAAAGGGACCAAGAGCCAAAGCAGGGGCCACAGGCAGAGATACTGTGTGAGCAGGCCCAGTTTGGTTCTAAATCTGGTCACTGTTTTTGAGCTGAGCTGACGTCACAGCTGCACACAGCAGATGGTCAGTGATGACCTGAGGGGTTAATACCAGAGAAGTGATAGCAATCATCATGAGCAGTCTCGACATGCCTCATCCAGTTTAGATTTAGAAATATGACAAGATTAGACTAGAAGCTTTATGTCATTCAATATAATACAGACATTAAACCTTGTCTGTTTATCTGGGTTTTTGGCTTCACAGACTGGGACAAATGGATCTGACTAGTGGTTCCTCCAGACAGTCAAAACAAAAAAAGCTGCCCATTCCTCACCACTACAGCGGTCCTCACACTGATACAAATACCGATGCACAGGTCTTCACATTGATACAGTCAACGGCACACAGGTCCTCACATTGTGACACCGATGCACAGGTTGACTGGTGTTTCGGGGAGTGGTGGGTCTGGTATGGGGCTGAGTTGATTTTAGTACTGGTGCTTGTGAGGGGCTGAGGTGTCATAGAGAAGGTTTGGTATGGAACTAAGTTCAGTGGCGTATTGGTGCATACAAGGGGCTGAGGTGTGATGGGGAGTGATGGGTTTAATACGGGGCTGAGTTGACTGGAATGGTGGTGAGTGCGAGGGGCTGAGGTTGTGTGGGGGAGCAGTGGAACTGGTTGGTTTGCTACGGGGCTGAACTGTTGTCAGTGCTCCACTGCGTCCTGCTGAGCAACAGCATCAACACTGTCCCACGCTCTCTGTGGGAGTGACTTTGAACACCCCACGTCACAGTTGGAAAAGAGAGTGTGTGTGAGTCTTTAGTCATGACTCCTCCAACTGTTCATCACATGAGATGACATTGCACAATGATTCAACAGTTCAACGGCAGAACATCGACACTTACTAACACCTATGGTCAGGATAATGGAAGAAAACTTATTCAATCACATACAATCACATAAAAGCACATACAAACACTTACAAACACACACAATCACATACACATAAAAACACATACAATAACATACAAACACATACAATCACATACACATACATGACAGTATTCAACTTTTTCACCAAACTGAAGGTCACGTGTTCAAACAGCAAACTGTGTCCTCTGTCTGTCTGAGGATATTACTTTTATTCATTCATGTCAAAGGAACGAAACAGATGTGGTACCCAACCTCCTCCTTGTAAATGAGTAGTTCCTTTTTCCCATAGAATACATGATGTGATGTGAAAGCAGCACTTTGTGACTAAATCACTCTGCATCCTTATAATAAAATATGTTATCTTTTTGCAAACCTGGAAGTAAGAGCTGTAAGCAGCGCTTGAATTGGTCTGTCCCAGTTTCACTTCTCCATCTGAAAACAGCTGCTATAAATCTGCATGGTTCACAAAATTAATGGGGATATTACCAATGTGGTTTATACAAAAATGGTTTATAAAAAGCAAGGGATAATAAGTTATATTGAAATGTGCAAAATTACACAAAACTGACTCTTGTTAGCTTTAAGACATGTTAGAATATCGTTACTTCAAAACCAAACCTGTAGTTGTGTTTTCTTTCATTCACACATGTTGGAGTAACAACACGTTTAAGTAGTAAGCTGTGTGTGTGTGTGTGTGTGTGTGTGTGTGCGTGTGTGTGTGCGTGTGTGTGTGCGTGTGTGTGCGTGTGTGTGTGTGTGTGTGTGTGTGTGTGTGTGTGTGTGTGTGTGTGTGAATGAAACAAAACACAACTCCAGGTATGTTTGTGATGCATGACAAATGATGTGAAACAACATTACAACATAGATCAGATAATAGAAAAATATGGGCCCTTTAACCCTTTGGGGTTTCATTCTGTTTACGATGGCTCAGAAAATGATATGCACATGTAGGCCTAGAGTGTATCTCACAAGGGGTACTGAATCAAGTACTAGAAAAAGTATTTGTATAGTATGTACAAATGTACAACGTTATGAGGTATTACTGACAGTCTAATCAGAACAGTATGTGGATGTGATGAATCTGTTCCTTTAAAAAAGGTTTAAAGTGAGGGAATTGAGTTCTGAGGATTCAGTCAAGGAGTGATCTCATAATATTTTCACAATGGAAAGAAAAATGAAATGACCAGGGAGCAATAAACCATATTTCTATTTGCGTTTGAAAACTTTAATTAAGTAAAAAAAAAAAATGCTATAAATGGAGGTATAATTAAAAGCAAAAAGCATTGTATTGTCAGGATGTGTACTCAGCTCCAGGCTTCTGTCATGTGTCAAACAGTGAAGCATGTCAGTCTCCAGATAAACACAAGTCAGCAGCACTGACACAATGAGAAACTGAGTCTGTGCCTAGAGGGATATTTGACTCCCTCCCTGACTTTCTGTGCACACTTTTGCTTCCCCACTGTTCTCTACAGATACACATGTTCAGCTGAGAGTAGTCAAACTGAGGTGCCACGTGTTCATGTATTTAGATCAATAAGCTCCTTTTGTTTCACAAAACGAGACGTGACAGACATGACGGATGTGACGGAGGCCTGGAAAAGGCAAAGTATTTTTAGGATTGCTTAAACATTCCATCAACTTTATTTCACTGTCCTCAGTTCAATCATTGGATGTTTCATTGAATTTGAATCCATGTTTTAATCTAATGATTTTTAAAAGATGCGTAAATGTAATTTTTAAGTAATGCACAGCTATAATGTTCAGTTTTATGTATTCATAAGGTGGAGTCTTTAATCTAAGCCCTTTTGTTTTTGTTTTTTTTTGTCTTTTCCTGCGCCTACTTTTTTTTTTTTTTTTTTTTTTAACCTACTGTGCCCTTTTTATTGTTACATGTTATATATGTTATATGTTGTTACATGTTATATAAATGCAACATAAATAAATAAATAAAGTTACGGGATTCAAATGTTCAAAGCACTCATGGGATAACAATAGTGATGTTAATAAAATCCAATTAACACCATGATGTTAAAATTCTTTGTGTTTTGTTTCTCACTGCAATTATTCAATTAGAAAGCAGAATGAATGCCACACTTTTGGTTGCCAGACCCTAGGAGTAATACCAGTGCACAATAAAGTCAAAAGGTCTCTCTTTTAAACAATGTGTCCTTGTATGGTTGTTTGCAAAACAGTAGTTGCATGTTAAAGCTAAGGCCAAGGCACAGTGATGACCCAGGTTCTCCCAGACAAAGGCTGATATAGTGTTTGAATAAATCAGTAAAGCTAATGTGTCGTGTTCTCTAAATGGCCCTCTCCTGTTGGGTTAGCATCACACCAGGACATGAACATTGAAGTCAGCAACAGCCTGCTGCATTTTTCATCACCTCTGTAAATAAGCCCAGAACAAAGACAAAAGTGATGAGAGAATGCAGTGAGGAGGGTGCGTACTCCTCTAACACAGATCTGACTCTAACTTATGGCATAACCATGGCTCCCACTTCCAAACAGTGTAAAAGTGCAGGCGCCATGTCCCTCGGTATGATGTCTTCTGCAGGTAGAGGCTGGGTTGAGGACACTAAGCCGAATCCTCCAGGAGAGAACGTGAGAAGCTGGGCCATTCATCTGGGGTAAAGACTTAATACTCAAATGCAAGCAAGGACTGTATAAAGAAGTGGACTAAGGGAGTGTAAGAAGTGAGTGTTTAGGTCAAGGACCAAGGAGGAGCTGAAGGCTGCACAGAAGGAGCTGAGGAGGAAGATCAGGACGAGCCAAGCCAGCCAAAAGAGAAGGATGGAGCAACAGCTGCAGCAGAAGAACATCCAGGGGGTGTGGAGAAGCCTCAAGACGATCTCAGGCTTCAAAGCGCCTCCTGCCCAGACGGAGGGGGACCGGCAGTGGGTGAACGAGCTCAATTCTCACTTCCTGAGATTTGATCAATCACCCACCACTCCCCCCACCCAGCTGCCAGCTCTCACCTCCCCAGCTGGACAATGGGGAACTCCTGCACCTCTTCACACCTCTGCCTCTGCTCTTCAGCCCACCACTACACATGGATTCACCCATCCCCCCAGCCTGCCACTGCCATTTTCTACAGCCCAGGTGAGACTGGAGCTCAAGAAGATCAGACCCAGGAAGGCAGCAGGACCAGATGGCATCAGCTCCAGGCTCCTTAAATCCTGTGCAGACGAACTGTGTGGAGTTATGGAGCATGTCTTCAACATGAGCCTTAAGCTGAGGGTGGTACCACAACTCTGGAAGACCTCCTGCGTGGTACCAGTGCCTAAGACACCGCACGCTAAAGACCCCAGCAGCTTCAGGCCGGTGGCTCTAACATCGCACCTGATGAAGACACTGGAGAGACTGGTCCTTGGCCACCTCCGCTCCACCGTGAGCTCAGCGATGGACCCGCTGCAGTTTGCGTACCGGCCTGGCATCAGAGTGGAGGACGCCGTCATCTACCTGCTGCACCGCTCACTGTCTCACCTGGAGAACCCCGGCAGCACTGTGAGGATTCTCTTCTTTGACTTCTCCAGTGCTTTCAACACCATCCAGCCACTGCTCCTGAGGGACAAACTGGAGACTGCCGGTGTGGACTGTGACCTGGCAGACTGGATCCTGGACTACCTCACAAACCGGCCCCAGTTTGTGAGAGCCAAGAACTGCATGTCTGACCTACTGACCTGCAGTGTGGGGGCGCCCCAGGGCACTGTCCTCGCGCCTTTTCTTTTCACCCTTTACACTGCAGACTTCAGACACAACACGGACAGCTGCGTCTTGCAGAAGTTCTCTGATGACTCCGCCATCATTGGCTTCATTAAGGATGATGACGATGTGGAGTACAGAGGACTAGCACAGGACTTTGTGGACTGGTGTCAGCAGAACCATCTCATCATCAATGCAGGGAAGACCAAGGAGATGGTGGTGGACTTCCGCAGTCGCCACTCTACTGCCACCTCAGTGATCATCCAGGGAAGGGACATTGAGAGAGTGGACTCTTACAAGTACCTGGGTGTTCATCTGAACAACAAACTGGACTGGACTCACAACACAGATGCACTGTACAGGAAGGGCCAGAGTCGGCTCTATCTCCTGAGGAGACTCAGGTCTTTTGGAGTGAGGGGGCCACTCCTGAAGACCTTCTATGACTCTGTGGTGGCATCAGCCATCCTGTACGGTGTGGTCTGCTGGAGCAGCAGCATCACAGAGAGGGAGAGGAAGAAGCTGGACAAGGTCATCAAGAAGTCCAGCTCCGTCCTGGGCTGTTCTCTGGACTCAGTGCAGCAGGTGGGGGACAAGAGGGTCCTGGCTAAGGTCATCTCTATGCTGGACCATGAGTGTCACCCCCTGCAGGACGCCCTGTCTGCTCTGGAGAGCAGCTTCAGTGACAGACTGATTCACCCTCGCTGTGTGAAGGAGAGGTTTCGCAGGTCTTTCCTTCCTGCTGCTGTCAGACTGTACAATGAACACTGTTAACACTGAACATGTGTCATTCAACTATATCTATGTGCAATACTGAAGACCTCTGGTACAATTCACTCATGTCACTTTACTGATATTTATCCTGTCTGTACATAAACATAGTCATATTACTGTAAATAACATAATATACTGAAGTCACTTTACTGAGATTTACTCTGTTCATATGCTGCACTGTTACTTTTATTGTACATAATAGTTTTTTTTTGGTATTTTATATTTTATATTTTGTATTTTATATTTTTGCTCCACCGGAACAAAATTAGAGTCTATCTTTAAGTCTATTTCTAAATTATTATTTTTTTAGCCATTATCTATTATCTTGTTTTATTGCATGTTCCATTTTCCTGCTGTTCTTGAACTGTGCGTTGCAACACTGGAATTTCCCCACTGTGGGACTAATAAAGGCATATCTTATCTTATCTTATCTTATCTTAACATTGCCCACAGCATTCGGCTCCAGTCAAATGAAACTGCCTCTGGACTGGCAGACGGTTTTGGTGGTGGTCCCTCTGTTTAAGAAGGGGGACTGGAGGGTGTTCCAGCTATAGGGGAATCACACTCCTCAGCATCCCCGGTAAGGTCTATTCCAGGGTACTGGAGAGGACAATCCGACCGATAGTCAAACCTCAGATTCAGCAGGAAAAGTGTGTTTTTTGTCCCGGCCGCGGAACACTGGACCAGCTCTATACTCTCCATCAGGTGCTCAGGGGTTCATGGGAGTTTGCCCAACCAGTCCACATGTGCTTTGTGGATCTGGAGAAGGCATTCGACCGTGTCCCTCGTGGGGTCCTGTGGGTAGTGCTCTGGGAGTATGGGGTCCGGGGCTCTTTGCTATGGGCTGTCCGGTCCCTGTATGACTGGAGCAGGAGCTGTGTTCATATTGCCAGCAGTTAGTCGGACCTGTTTCCGGTGCATGTTGGACTGTTGCCTTGGGGTCCCCCCGGAGGAGCTGGAGGAAGTGTCTGGAGTGAAGGAAGTCTGGGAGTCCCTGCTTAGACTGTTGCCCCTGCGACTCGGCCCTGGATATGTGGAAAAAAATGGATGGATGGATGGAATTCCAACCGCGATTATCATAGCAACCAAAGAGCCACTCAGGAGTGAGGCTGTTGAAGCTAATGTGCCTTCCCACCCGCTTCGCTGGTTTAGCAGGGTTTAGCAGCACATAGCAATGCCGTCAATCAAACCTGTTGCCAACGTAGACGGAGCAACATCTGGGAATGAAAGCACCTGATTTGTCTGTTGTTAATCTTCAAATGTTGATTTAGGGACAAAATAATGCAATAAAAACCCCAGGAACATGTAGAGTGCGTTAATTCAAACATTTTAAGACTAAAATGACGAGTCTCACAGCAGCTGTTACAGAGAAAGGTCCAGAAGCATGCCCATGCTCACTTCCTCTTTGGAACATAGAGGTTAGCAGGTTAGCTATGTCCATTAAATATACAGTCTATGGCTTTGACTCACATGGAATGCTAAGTACTGCCGGAGGAAAAGATGAATATTTAGGGAGTCCTGTAAACATCTAGACACCATGTGGTGCCCAGGCCGTGTGGTGCTTGGGCAGCGCGAGAGCACATCAGCGCCTCACCAACTCCTCTCACACTGCATTTTAATAAGAGCCCACCCCACATACTAAGTGCACATTAGGCAGCTCTGCGGGGGAGAGCCTGATGCACACGGGCCAACACAAGCCCCACTCTTCAAATTTTAACAGGAACAAAAGCAGAAGTTAGCGGTGAGGGGGCGGAGAAGGCCAGGCACACGAGTATACTGGAGAGACCGGTCGGAGCTTGCAGAGCGTCTGAGAGGGACTTGACGAGGAAACATCCACAAGGAGATGAGGGAGATTACACAGCACTGAGCACTTAACCGTGAGGCAGGAGAGAGGACATAGACAGGAGACAGGAGGAGGCAGGAGAGAACACAGATAGGAAACAGGAGGAGGCAGGAGAGAGGACATAGATAGGAAACAGGAGGAGGCAGGAGAGGAGACACAGACAGGAGAGATGACACAGATAGGAGGGGGACAAACAGGAGACCGGAGAGGGGACAGAGACAGCACAGACATAAGAGAGAGGACACAGACAGGGCACATCAGTGACTGCCAAACACCCTGGTTCCATAAGTAAATTTCTCATTCATTTTTGCCATAGACCCATAATGAGGTCTGCTGTTAAACAAGGGCAGGGCAAACCCCTCCCTTTTGGGGCAGGACTTGTGTAACTCAGAGTGCTATAAATCCTTCTTAAACCAGTTGCACCAATTATAAAATGGCTTTTGGATGGAAGCCGAAATGTCTGAAGCCTTTTCTATCTTGGGCCACTCCAGAATGAATGAAGGATTGCACCCCCTTATTAAATAATGATACAACGATCATTTTAATTACTAAATGATTGGACTCTGAAGGCCGCTTGTATGTGTAGTTGAAGCTGCAGTACGCACCTCAGTATTGCGAGATTAGTTCCTGTAGTACTAGTAGTAGTACTGGTGTTTATTTACTTATTGAAAGTTAAATGCTAATCAAACATTGCCATCAAATAGTCTCTCTCTCTCTCTCTCTTAGCATGAAACAGTGAATAACTCAATAATAAACTCTACTACTACCACTAATAATAATTCAGCAATAAGAAAACAGTTACAGCTAGGACTAATGCTGGGTTCATTTAAGTCATTGTCTGCTAAAACTGAAAAAGCAGCTTGGATGAGCTGCGAAACGTATTTGACCAAATAAACTCTGTCCAGCTGACAAACAAAATTTCTCCTCTTGCCATGGATTCTACCTGGACGACTGAGGGATTCTACACACATTCATAATGAATGAATATTTTATTTTGAATCTTAATATGATTATTCCTCACTGGTGTTGAGCTGTGATTGCCTGACATGCACAGCAGCAGTAGATAGCATGATACTAGCCTCTAGCTCATTTGCCCTAATAGCCCCGTGTGACCATGTGTCAGCCACTTTGCCCCAGGACCATCTTGCTGTGAGGCGAAAGTGCTTCAGTCAACGTGTCACCATATACACAGGTAATAGAAAAGACCGACTCTCTCTCTGGACAGCATCCATCAAATCATGAATACAAAAGTGTTAAAGTATAATAGTATCAAATTTTCCATCATCTTTGATCTGATAATACATGTGTCCTGATGGTGTGTGTGAAAATCAATGTGGGCTCATTAGATTCTCTTAAAGGCGTCTGAGATAAAGGCAGCCAGAGATGGGGCACAGATTGCACTGTGGAGCCCTGTCAGACTAGAATACTTACAACTACATGAATATATATTGCATGACCCATTTATTGAATCTATAAAGAGCTGAGTTTGATGTTTTGTTTGAGCTGGAAGTCTCAGGATAACCACAGCGTGTCCTCATCTTATTTAAGCATCCAGCAGCGGATTAGGCTCTATACGAGTCCTACGTCTGTGTGAAAAAGGAGCAAAATAGAGGAGTGTAGCCCCTGAGCTCAGATGCACTGATTGTTAAATGTAATTTTTTCTTCACTGGATCGACATCTGCTCCTGCAAAACAAAACCATGCATTTTTAAAGACATGCAAATGCAGAGAACGTACATGAATGCCACTTTTAGCCTCAGATTGAATTATGCCCCTGCCCCATCAAACCAGCACTCCCTCTGTGACTCTGCTCTCTCTTTACTCCTCATGTCCCCACAGGACATTAGCATTTCAAATATGGAGACAAAGCACAAGTAATACAATTCTGCCACCACACAGACCCGACTCATATTTTATACAACAAAATGCAGTTGTTTGCAGCGGGACAGAGACCGTCACAGAGGGGCAGGTGGGTCGGGCTGAAGGAGTGCTCTGACTACCTCCCTTTCGCTATTGTTAATGTCATTTTTTATTTCTATCAAGTACTACAGATGATACATGAGTACAATATGATAATTGGTCACTGATTGGGGACATTGTCAAAGTTATCTGAAATAACATTTAATAATACATTTGAATTGATTTGGGTTTAAATGTGTACATCTATGAGTAAATGTAGAACAAATATATATTTCCACATACTGTTTTCAAAATGAGAAAACCAAATGTTCCCACACAACGAAAGATAACAAAGGCATGTGATAAATACAATGTAATAAACACCCACACAAGTCATTCATGAATGCATTTAATAATTTACAGAACATACATAGGTCACATTTTATGGTCAATTTTCTTCCACAAAACAATTTAGTAAAAACCTTAAAAGAATACTTAGAAATATGTATATTTAATGTGTGTGTGTGTGTGTGTGTGTGTGTGTGTGTGTGTGTATAATCTGTATGCATATTATATTCGTACTGTATATGTATAGTATATTCAGTCAAAGATTTTTTTTTTTTTTAATATATACCTCTGTTTTATCATAATGACATTTGATTATATTTACTTTGTGTTTGCCTGGGATCCACAATACACACTTAAATAATTGAAGATGTGAGTCTGGTCACCGGTGAATCTCCCCATTTTCAAATGGATGTGATTGACAGGTGCATTAGCCAGTCAGGGATAAGCATGGTCCATGAGCACGGTGAAGCACTAAACTCAGGCTTAAGACATGGAGGAGAACGCGTGGACCACATGGACAATCTATTTTTTTCTTTCTGATTCTGTTTTTCTTCTTATGAAAACAAATGGAGGAGTGGTTTAACTCCCCCATTTATTCAGCCTTTAACATTGCTCTCAGCGCTCTGATTCCTGCCTGCAATACCTCCAGCGGTGTATCAGGAAGGTCTGTTCCACCTCTCCTTGTCCTCACTGGAGGATGCCCTGTCAAACCGCTCTGTCAAACCTGCCCACTGTGGAGTGGAGGGTGTGGGGCTGGCACGTGCCTTTGTTTCCTGCTACTGACCTACTTTCTCAACAGCCCTTATTAAACTCATTCTCGTGTCCGGAGCGGCACTGATGCGCAGAACCTCACCAGTACATCAAGAGGGTCAAGGACTCTCCAAAGTCTCACCTATGCTCTCCACAGTTTCCTCTCTGTTTGAAAGCCTCCCTGGGATCTGGGAACCATGTCACCGCTAAGGCCCGCAGAGAGGCTGATGCAACGACCGTCTCTTCCAGTAAAGATGCGAAATAGTATCCTTTGAAAGCCTGCGTCTCCTAAGCATTCATTTCACTATAAAACTATATGACGTGGATGCCAATTTGCCGTAAGAGTGAATGTGATCCTTATTGGGAGCTCACTCACTTTACATGCAGCTGTGAGATGGAACAAGAGCACTAGTGGGAGCGCGGAGAGAGTCTCTGGCAGTTCCTGAAGAGTCCCACGGAAGCCTGGTAGTCCCTGGGGATGGCCAGCCAAGGAGATCGTCTTCTTCTATTGCAACAGCCTGGACACTGACCAAATCAATACTGTGGAGTATCTGTGCAGATTTACCCTCTACAATACAACATGTGGCCCATGCAGGGGCAAGATCAGGTCCTCCAATGATCTAACCTGACCCACGTTCCAAATATTAACATATCTTCTCTTTTTTACTGGTTTAGCTCAGGTTTTACTCTGAGTTACGAGTAGCAATTTAGTCCTTGTTTAACTCAGAGCTGGTTTAGTCCTAATTCTGCATTAGCCCAGGTTCAGATGTAGTTGGTCTAGTCATAGTTTAAAGGTGCAATGTTTAACATTTGTAGTGGAGGGTCCGCCACCTCCTTGTCTCCATGGAAATATTATTGCTTTTGTCTAGACTGTTTTACAGTATAGAGTAGGTAGCCGACCCTCCACCAGAAAAGTTGAGCAGTGCACCTTTAATTGTCCAGTACTGGATATTTTATTTTTCATAAAAATCTGAGAAGCTGCTATTATATTGTTTTTGAAACTGTTCTAGTGTTAGATATTTTGTGTCACTCCAAGCTGTGTCAAAAGTGCTGGTGTGTTGTGAACCTGAGACCCCTGAAAAATGTGGCTCTTCGTTAAAAGCCCTGTTCTGCATCATGAATTCTAACAGTAAGGACCATCAGCTTCCATATGAAAAGGCTCGTAAAGGTGCACTGCGTAACTTTTCTGGGGGACTGTTTTCCACAAGCTTTTACTGAGATGTTATTATTTGCTCTTTTTTTTTTTTGCTATTTTTTTTTTCCCACACTATGGCATTACACACTTCTTAGTAGCACTAATTTAAAACAATAAAAGATAACATGGTGATATAAATATGTTATGTGTTAGCAGTTAATACCCCATCGAAGTAAAATACCCCCTCTTTAATGACTACTGTGGAACATTCAAGGCAAAGCAACAGCATGCACAAGAAAAGTTAAAATACAAAGCAATAATTTTAAAGTGTGTGTTTATGTAAGGTGTTTACAAGGAAATATGAGAATTGTTGAGAGGTATATTTTGATTATAGCAGATCATGGCCTAATAATGTCACTCCAGGAGTCTGTCTAAAGTTAGCTTCAGAGCCCATTAGATTCTTTCATGTCTGGAAACTTTACTGAGTCAGTCCCCTTTGTGCATACTAATGTACTGAAGAATGAGACATACTATCACTTCAAGTCCACCTCTTAACTTCAGACAAGAGAAATTACAACACAAAAACAACAACAATCACCAACACCAAAAGTAGTGATCTCTCAGGAGGAGGCAGGACTGATCTGCAGGCGGACTCAAACATGGGCAACTGAAGCAAGACACAACTGCAGCTATGGATTTTTGAAAAAAAAAAAAAAAAAAAAAAAAAAAAAAAAATCTTTTAGCCTTTCCAATCTCCCTCAGTAAGTCTGGAGAACCTGAAGGAAACCTCAAAGAGACCTGAAGACTGGACACTGACAACTGGTGCAGTTGGTTAGACCCAGGGCTTGTCACTCTTTTATACTTTGGAGCTTTCCAAAGTTTCAATGAGCTACGCTGACTTACCACTTGACTTATCACAGAAACACATGTTCATTTCATATCAAAACAAACGTGGCCACTCTTGTGTTAAAAAAAAAAATAATAATGCAGAGGACTGAGAGACTGCAGCAATCAACAAGGGAAACATTAAAGGGTTCATGATATAATGTGGTTTCCTCATCACAAACATGCCTAGAGTTTGTGATGAGAAATCGGAAGCCATTTCGTTTTGCGTGAATCATCGAAGTGAAAACATTGTCCATGGGTTTAACACACAAACCCATGCAGGGTTCTTCTCTCAAACAGGAAACACTCTTGTCCACCTTGTGATTTCATACGGTAATGCAGTATGATATCACAAGGTGATCCACTCTGTTTTTAAACTCCATACACCTTCACTAGAAACATTTGGATGGTTTCAGCCCTGGAATTGCCAATCTCTACTGAACTAAAGGTAAAAGGAGCTGTTCACTTGAAAACTACCACTACATGACATCTCAAGGTGGAACATTTGAGATTTTTGAGCTTTAGCGATGTAGGCAGACTAAGTATAAAGGATATCTCAAATATGTGTGAATGAAACAAAACACAAATAATAGTAGCTCAACTGAGTGTTTGTCCACGGATCTGAAGGTTGGCAGTTTGAATCCTGCTCTCAACATAAACATCACTGGTAGAGTGGTCAGATCCATTTGGTTCTCGGTGCAGTTCAAGCTCCCACAGATGAATGCTGTTGTTGTGTCCTTAACCCACCTTGTCCCCAGTGTATGAATGTGACTGTGAATGGATGAGTGGTTCCTGGCCTGTCAGGCTAAATGATTCACAGGTATATGTTTAATACCCTGACAGAAGGAAACTCCAGAGTTTGTTGTCTCGGTGTTTCGGATTTTGGTGCCCCATGTACAGCTCATTCATTCATTCATCAGTCCAAAGTTTGGACACACCTTCCCATTCAATTATTATTATTATTATTATTATTATTATTATTATTATGTTTACTATTTTCTACAGATACATACAGAAGACATTAAATATACAATATCAATGGAATTATGTATATTATATAAGAAGAAAAGTGTAATAACTCAACTATAACTGTGTGCGTGGATTCTCAGCCATTGCTTCATCTGCGTATTATGTGTGAGTGTGTGTGCTGACATAGGCTCTGAGTGCAGCCCTGTGCACCTGCAGGTCTGTCAGCACTGCAGTGTCTACAAGGTGCGCTTCATTTAGTCTCTGCAGCAGCACAGTGTGCTGTGTGTGTGTGGGAAGGGTGGGTGATGCATTTGCCTAGGCTTGTTTACCTCCTCAGACATGTTTTACCCTCTACCCCTCCACTCCGCAAATAGGGACGGATGAGTGTGGTGTGTGAGTGTGGTGGTTTGAACGCTAAAATGGACCAGGTCAAAACACAGGCTTTACTCACAGCTTTAAGTTGACTGATGGATATAAATGTGGAATACTCATTAGAAATAAGCCTCACAATAACAAGCATATATATATTTTTGTTGTTGTGCCTTTCTTAACTGTGTGAACCATGTTTTATTAAAAGAGTAGGTACACTCCACTTCCCCTGCACCAGGCACTACATTTAAGGTTAAAGCTGCACTGTGGAACTAATCTTGGAAGGTAGACCACCTGCTTGTTTCCATAAAGAGTCCAAGATGTTGGATCTGTGGAAAGGCAAGTGACATTTTGAACACTACAATTTCTTAAAATAAAATAATAAAACTGTTGCCTAGCAACCATAATGTTAACAAGGGTCTAAACTGCACAATAGTTCTTATTAAACACCTGTTTTGTGCTGTTAAACAAGTCCCTCTCAAATAAAATTACAGTTACAAGCTAGCTAACATTAGCCAACAGTTTTTCAGTTGGTCACTCTCACCTTTTTGTTGAAAATCAAACTCTTAAACACAATCATGAACACTCAGACTGATCATAGGCTCCTGAAAATATGCCTTTTAAATCCACTGTTTGTTTGTTTTTTTCCCTTTTTTTGTAAATTCACGTTTTCTTGAGTTTTCAAACAATCTTGTTTGCTAACATGTGCATGGTGTCACCACGATAACTGAAGAATTCCGCCATAGAGATACATTTAGAACACCCCTAGCATGATGTCACTACTAAGTATCAATATTTTGGATTGTCAGTGTTGATGACATAGGAGGAGGTATTCCATTTTAGAACTCACTGCTACTTCCTGTTTTTTAAATTTTAAATATTAAAATTTAAATTGCCACTTAACTGATGTAAAACTATGATAAATATTCATTACAGATACTATGCCACCAAACCAGGTCAGAATGAGACAAACATGAAAAGCTGTCAGATGCACTTGAGCTGGACTGTAGTCCGTGCTCTCCGCCTCTGCACCAGTGGAGTGTGTCTCAGGCCTGGTGCTGGTGATCCAAAAGTGCCATCAAACCTCATGGAGCATAGGCTCATTTGTCTAAAACTCATTTAGTCCACAGCATCTAATAACTGCTCCCCGCCTCTCACCCTCATCAGCTTAATATCATAGTCCTAATTAATACGCCGGCTTAATTAAACAGTCATATTTAAGGAATGCAGCAGGAGGTGGGGGCTCTCATCCGTGCTGCTAATTGTCCTGCTCATTAGCTTGTATCTATCTTCACTTCATCTGCGTCTGATGAACTGGCATTGGCACACTTCTGCATGAGATGGAAAATAGGTTTCAATATAACACGAGCAGGACTAAGTGTAGGCTTCATCTTATTTTAGAGACAAATCTGACAAAGATGGTGTCGTGTTGCTCAAGAATTAATTTTACAGAGAAAGAAGTATGGGAAGGCACATTTTTCATTGAGAGCTTGAGATAGTGAGATGCCTTACCCATTGGAAAGTTCTAAAAGAAAATTGCTCCTATCTTCAAGTTAAAGAGGCAAACACAAACATATACAGTGTAAATTCTATCGACCTGTACAGTATATCAATGCCTCTGTATAGGTTTATACCCATAGACTGTATAAAAAAGAGAACTATGGGAGTGTGACATCACCTATAGCCTTTGGCTCCAGCCAAATGAAGCTCATCAAGGCTATAGAAGTGAATTTTGGAATGAACAGCTATCACATATATCATTCTCGCCTCCTCCAGCATGGTGTGGTATGCCAGGGACACTGCCAGGGACTAGGCCTGTCACTATAATACATTATGAAGTGTTATATAAATAAATACAGACAATAAACAATAATATTGACACCAAACCATAGAGGAAAATTATCCACAAAAAAATTCTAAATGTACAATACTGTTAAAAAATATGAAAAAAAATATGGGAAAAAAATGAATGCAACAGTTGGTTTGTGTCTATAATGAGTCATATAAGTTCATAATTCAACCTTCTACAGCTCAAAGCTCATCATAATAAAACAAAATAATAAAAGTAAAATAACCAAAATATTCCCACTAGTACAAAGGAAAGCCCCACGATAAATATTGACCCAAAAAAAAATGTGTGCTTCATCCAGGAGTGTCCACACAGTTTTCAGCGAGGGGCCATATAGGGCCATATATACCAACATATTGGTATAAAAAATACATCTATCTCAAAGTCTCACTGTAATGACTGCCTGGTTTTATATGAGTTTGACATAACAGCACCTTTAAAAACACACAGTTTAGGTCTGTATCACACTGATGACATGTTATTGATGTGGCAGTGATAGATGCTTGAATTTGAAGTAAAAAAGTACTGCATATGATCATTTGGGCCAATTTGGTAGGATCCCTGAGCGCCGGATTTGGCCCAAGGGCCATAGTTTGGACAACTCTGGTTCCATCTATCATGTATTTAACTATAAGTCAATATAGTAATTATTACAGGCCTACCAGGCAGAAACACAGACTGCAACAGAGCATTGTGGGTTTGCTGAGAAGGTGACCATCTCTCCAAAAAAGCAAATGCAGAAATGTTGAACCTGATACTTTCTATTATTTGCTACAGCCAAGAACTATTTACAACACAAATGATCATTTTTCAGTTATCAAGTTTAGCATTTATACTTCACAATAATTTGCATGAGATGAAATTATTCAAATAAGAATAATTTGTGCCACCATTGACACCAGTGCTACCAAACACTAAACTTACATTTTTTTGTTTTTGTTATCATGATAAGAGAGCACAGCAACCCAAAAACTGAAGGAAAAAAAAAATAAATAAATAAAGTAAAAATGCCCATCATGTCTGGCCTTGAGTCACATTCCCAGTTCTCCAGAGTTCCAGAGAAGTCTTGAGCGCTGGTGAATGAGACGAGTGTGGACAGCTCAGGGCCTCAGACTCCAGCGGGACTCAGGTGTGTGCCTGAAGGTGAACGGGCTCAGATGGAGGCTCAGGCACGAGGAAGTCACCTAAGCTCTACAGGATTAATCACAGGTGTGGCCCTGAGCCGGGGCCTTCAGCTGTGAATGTGAACTTCACAGTGGTGCACAGAAGAGCCTGCGGGCCCCAGAGTCCCACTTTCACTCTGGACTGCACTAGGACCCTCCTCAGCTACAGCTAAATATACACTGTCTTATAAAACGTGTTAATATATTGCTTTGGCAAAAAGAGCATTTTCAAAACAATAAAAGGTAATGTGATGAGTTAATAGAAGTAATGTGTGATGAGTTAATAGAAGTAAAATACCCCTCCGAAGATAACCTGAGCCCAGAGACCCATCCCTGGGCTTGCACTGCAGGACTACTCTCAACATGTCATTATAGCCTAAACCTCCCTCTCCACAGACACCTCCACCAGGTACTGCATAGTCACTCTGTGGGTTAAAAGCAGAGTACTGGTGTCCACATATAGAAGAGAGGCCTCCATCACAAATCCTGTGTCAGACCTGCCCCTTCACTGCTCCTGCTACAAGGTCTGTGAGGGCTCAGGTGTCCCCTTGGGCCCTGGGGCCACTCCCCTCTCTTCTGGGCATCCTGTCCTCTGCCTGCGATTTGATTCTCTTTCTTTTCTTTGCTGTATCAAATTGCATTACTACTGTCCCGCTGAGCGCCGCAGCAGTCCACATCAATACTCATTGTTGACCGTAATTACAATGTAATATTCTAAAGAAAGAGCCCTGACTGAGACATTATCAATATTTATGCCACAGCTGATTACATAAGCAGCGTGGATAAGGTCACAAGAGGCACTGTGAGAGCTCCAGACAGCACAGCACTACAGCAGGCACACAGCTGTCCACACTCTGGCTATAGGCAGGCTATAAAAACACAGGATCCACAGGAACTTGCACCATGTAACAGGCCCGTACCCATACTCTAAGCAGAGAGAGAGGATAATCAAACAAGAATGTGTTTCAGAGTTTCAGATATCAGAGCACATACATTCCATAATAATCTGGGACAATAAATAATAATATTGATTGCTAATAAAAAAGGAAGACAAGCTGTTTGTGGTACATTTTGTATAATTGTCATAATTGCCAACAAACATAATCACCATTACAGCAGCAGACTGTGTAGGAGCTACTTATCCCTGATGTCTTGTAGATGTAACATTTTTGAAAGAAAAAAAAAAATAAAGTGACCATTTTCATTTCTTTTAAGTAAACACACACATTTCAAAACATCTCTTTGATTGAACATTTCCTCCCTAATCACCTGCAGTGTCTCGCCTCAGCCTAAACACTAAGAACAAGAACAATGCAGAGCCACTCACTCCCCCCCACCCCCCTCGCTCTTTCTCTTTCTCTCTCTCTCTCTCTTTGTTTTTACATAGGGCACATGTTTACTGTATTCTGTGGAGTGTAATTTCTCCACAAAAGGACACGTGTCCCTCCTGAGACAGAGCAATCACAGTTGGAGTCCATGTGTGTGATGTACACTGCACACGGTATGTGGTAACGCAAACAAAGAAATGCATAATCATTGTTATCTGCTCACAGAGAAATTAGCTAAATGTTTGTAATATACTTGTATATAGAGGTTGTATATTCTTGAATATGCTTGAATATAGAGCTGGTCGAGGTGGAGCTCTAAATTAAAATTTTGTTCTACTGTTTTAATTTAGGCTAATTACTTAATTACAAATTTTAGTTAATAAGAAAGTAGTAGAAATAATACACTGCATATGCATACTGCATTCTTTCAAATGTTAGAGTTATGAACTATTTAGAATTTACAATGATCTATGTATGAATATGTTTATGTATACATATATAAAAAAAATCAGAATCAGTTTTATTGCCACAGTCAGTTAACAAAATTCACAAACAGGAAGTATACAACTATACACATAATACAATAAATAAATAAATAAAAATAAGGACATGCATTAAAATAAGGTGAACAGACTCTGCTGAATACACAAAATGTACAGTATGGGCTGAACAGTGCTAAACAGTGCAAGTAGGTTCATTATAGCTGAAGACAGTTGCATGCTGTTAATAAAAGTGAATGTTTCTAAGCTACTGTCAATGTAAGCGAATAAGAGTTATGTTTTATGGACTTTCAAACTGTGCAGGGAGTTTCAAACTGTTTTTGGTGAGGCTCAGAGGCAAAAAAAAAAAAAAAAAAAAGTTATGATTTCACATAGGTAAAGTGGGACTAAACACCTAAACTCCACCCACAACCCCGTTTCAAATAGAGCTGCTGAACTGGGCAGTACCTGGAGGAGTAAAGGGCAGAGTGAGGGAGGAGGAGGGGCAGGGTTTGGAGGACTAAAGGAAAGAGTGATGAGAGAAGAATCTTCCTCATCACAAACAGACCTGGAGTTGTGTTTTGTTTCATTCACACATTTTACACACAAACCCTGCACACTGCTGAGTTCTTCTCTCAAAAGGAAAACACTCCACTGTTTGTAACCTCTATACATCACTAGAATCATTTGGATCATTTCAGTCCTGGATTTGCCAATCTCTACTGAAGTAAAGGTAAAGAGAGCTATTAACTTGAAAACTACCACTTCATGACATGACAAAATGACGAACAATAAAGAATTACTCAAACATGTGTGAATGAAACAAAACACAACTCTGGTGCTGGCGCTGCGCTAGCTGCCCGTCACAGCGGTCCCGCACTTTTCGTAACTTTTCTAACTTTTTGCCCTTAAACCGCCTCTCTTTTGTAAATATTTTCCTCAATATTGTTTGTTAAGCTTGGGCTGCACTCGACGCTGCATTTTTCCGCACTTTTGGTGGATTATTTACCTGTCTCGGCTTAAAATGTACAAGGGACCCCGACCTCCGCTCATCTACACAAAGGATCAGCTGATGGTGCTGCGCAGCGCTGTTGTGTTCCCCCGGGACAGGCATGTCATCCCTAATGAGATCCTACGGATGACACACTGTGGACGCCGTGCGGGACGTAAACTCCGGGAAAAGAAGAGACACTGCAGACCGGTCCTCCCCTCCGTCGTCACGGGGAACGTGTGCTCCCTCGCCAACAAGACAGACGAGCTCGCGGCGCTCGTTAGATTCCAGCGGGAGTACAGGGACGCTAGCATCATTATTTTTATGGAGACGTGGCTAACACTGCAAATCCCGGACTCTGCCGTCACCGTGGACAACTTTCACCTGCTGCACGCGGACAGGATGGAGGAGAGTGGGAAGAAGAAGGGAGGAGGACTAGCGTTGTTGGTGAACGAGAAATGGTGCAAACCTGGACACTGTACAGTGAAGGAGCAGATGTGTAACAAAGACACTGAATTGTTTGCTGTTAGCATGAGGCCATTCTACCTGCCCTGGGAGTTTTCACACGTCATTACACTGGCTGTGTATATTCCTCTCAGTGCTAACGCGGAGAATGCTTGTGACACTCTGCTCTCCTGCATCAGCTCTCTTCAGACTCAGCATCCACAGGCCCTCTTCCTCACCACCGGGGACTTCAACCATGCATCTCCCTCATCTGTCCTGCCAACATACACCCAGTATGTGACCTGCCCCACAAGAGACGATAAAACTTTGGACTTTTTCTTTGCCAACGTCAAGGAGGCCTACATCTCATTACCCCTCCCCCCCGGGAAGAACAGACCACAACATCATCCATATGAGGCCTGTGTACGAACCACTTGTGCGCAGGCAGCCTGTGGAGCCCCGAGTGGTGAAGATGTGTACAGCAGAGAGCGAGGAGGCTCTGAGGGACTGCTTTAGCACCACTGTGTGGACAGAGCTCTGCCAGCCTCATGAGGAGGACATCAATGCTATCACGGACTGTATTACGGACTACATCAACTTCTGTTTTGAAAACACTGTACCCTCTCGGACGGTGCAGTGTTTTCCAAACAACAAGCCATGGATTAACTTGGACATTAAAGCTCTGCTGAAGGAGAAGAAGAGAGCTTTCAGGTCCGGGAACAAAGAGGAGCTGAAGACTGCACAGAAGAAGCTGAGGAGGAAAATCAGACAGGCTAGGGCCAACTTCAGGAGGAAGATGGAACAGCAACTGCAGCAGCGGAATGTCAGGTAGGTGTGGAGAAGTCTGAAGAGTGTCTCTGGCTTCAGTCCTCCACCCGTCCAGACAGAGGGAGACCAACAGTGGGTGAATGATCTGAATTCACACTTTCTGAGGTTTGATCAATCACCCACCCCTCCCCCCGCACCGCTGCATGGGCTCACCTTGTCTCCTGCACAAAGGCTCAGACTGTCACCTCTTCACACCTCTGCCTCAGCCCCCCAGCCCCCGAATCCACATCAAAAACTCAGCCAGACCTCCAGCACACGCCCCTGCTCTTTATCTCTCACAACAGCTCAGGTTAGGAGAGAACTGAGCCGGATAAGGAGTAGGAAAGCTGCTGGACCAGACGGGATCAGCCCCAGGCTCCTTAAGTCCTGTGCAGATGAGCTGTGTGGAGTTATGGAGCATGTCTTCAACCTGAGCCTGAAGCTGAAGGTGGTGCCACAGCTCTGGAAGACCTCCTGTGTGGTACCTGTGCCCAAGACACTGCACGCCAAAGACCACAACAGCTTCAGGCCAGTGGCTCTCACATCTCATCTGATGAAGACTCTGGAGAGGCTCGTCCTGGGTCACCTCCGCTCCACGGTGAGCTCAGCGATGGACCCGCTGCAGTTCGCGTATCGGCCCGGCATCGGAGTAGAGGACGCCATCATCTCTCTGATGCACCGCTCGCTGTCCCACCTGGAGAGGCCCGGCAGCATTGTGAGAATCTTGTTCTTCAACTTCTCCAGTGCTTTCAACACCATCCAGCCGCTGCTCCTGAGGGACAAGCTGGAGTGGGCAGGAGTGGACTGTGACCTGGCTGAGTGGATCCTGGACTACCTCACAAACCGGCCCCAGTTTGTGAGAGCCCAGGACTGTGTGTCTGACCTCATGACCTGCAGTGTGGGGGCGCCGCAGGGCACTGTCCTCGCACCCTTCCTCTTCACCTTCTATACTGCAGACTTCAGACATAACACGGACAGCTGTGTCCTGCCTCCGATGACTCTGCCATCATCGGTCTCATCACGGACAATGACGACACGGAGTACAGAGGACTAACGCAGGACTTTGTGGACTGGTGTCACCGGAACCACCTTCTCATCAACGCGGGGAAGACCAAGGAGATGGTGGTGGACTTCCGCAGACGCCACTCTACTGCCCCCCCACCAGTGAACATCCATGGAAGAGACATTGAGAGAGTGGACTCTTACAAGTACCTGGGTGTGCATCTGAACAATAAACTGGACTGGACTCATAACACAGATGCACTGTACAGGAAGGGCCAGAGTCGGCTCTATCTCCTGAGAAGACTGCAGTCCTTTGGAGTGAGAGGGCCACTCCTGAGGACCTTCTATGACTCTGTGGTGGCATCAGCCATCCTGTACGGTGTGGTCTGCTGGAGCAGCAGCGTCACAGAGAGGGAGAAGAAGAAACTGGATAAGATCATCAAGAAGTCCAGCTCAGTCCTGGTCTGTCCTCTCGACTTGGTGCAGCAGGTGGGGGACAAGAGGGTCCTGGCTAAACTCATGCAAGTCTATGCTGGACCATGAGGGTCACCCCCTGCAGGACGCCCTGTCTGCTCTGGAGAGCAGCATCAGTGACAGCCTGATTCACCCTCGCTGTGTTAAAGAGAGATTTCACAGGACTTTCCTTTCTGCTGCTGTCAGACTGTACAATGATCAATGCTAGTCATGTGTCATCTCCATAGCAACCATGTGTCATCTCCATAGTAATAATAACAATGTGCAATATTATTTAAAGTCACTTTACCTGCTTCTCATTTATTTAACCACCTCTGTCCATCACTGCACTGTACACAATCATCTGAGTCACTTTATTGTAGTAATATTATATATTACTATACTGGAGTCACTTTAACTGCTGTTTGTTCACTGCTCAGAATCAAAGACACTTATTGTGCAATGTTCCTGTGCCTTTTAGCTTTACAGTGTTGTGTTTTTTAGTTGATTGTAAATACTTATTATTATTTATCTTGATTTTGATGCATGCAAGTTTCTGAAACTTGCGTTGTGATGCTGCAATTTCCCCATTGTGGGACAAATAAAGGATTATCTTATCTTATCTTATCTTATCTTATCTTATCTTAATGATGAGATAACAACATTTTAACCTCACCAGAATCCATGTTGTGTAATATAGGTCATTCCCAAAGTCAGGACACACACTCACGGAGAAGTGTCTTCCCAGTACTATGACCCTCATCTATGGAACAGCCTGCTGGAGGACCTCAGGGCTGCAGAGAATGTTCAAGACCCACCTGTTAAGTGTATTATTAGCTTGAACTCATATTCCTTTATCATTTTAGGAGTTCCAGTGTTTCCTCTGTAGGAGCCCTCTGCACCGGGAGCAGTGGTTGGCTGCGGCTGCCGGGGTCTGTCCCGTGGGCTCCTGGTGGAGGAATGGTGCTTGGGCCTCATCTCTCCCCTGGGCCCTGTGGCGGTTCCTGGTGGTGGGGGACAGCTCTCCGCTCCTGTAGACGGCTCCTGTGATTGTGTGTATGTGTATGTGTGTGTGTGTGTGTGTGTGTGACTGTCTGGGTTGTTTGGTTGTGTGGGGTCCGGCAGCTGTGGGAAATGGGAAATGTTGGATTGTTTTTAATCACTGTAAAGCACTTTGTGTTACATTTTTTGTATGAAAAGTGCTTTATAAATAAAGTTTGATTGATTGATAGGACCTTTAATGTTTAGTCCCGCTTTAAGTGATATAGATGTGATGTACTTTGAATAGACTATAGATTCTGTGGTGATGTATGGCCAGCTCAGGCTTGTCCTCCCTGTTTTTCCTCACTCAGAAGAGACTGCTCCTCTGCTCCTCTGACCTGCTGCTCTCCTCACATCCATTACACTCTGTCACTGTCAAATCTGCTCCAAGTTCATCAAAAGTGAGTTTAATGAAACTGCAGAGCCCAAACCAGAGTGGCTTCCTCTCCACGCCTAATCCACTTTGGAGTTTCCGAGTTTGCCCACCGTCCCTCGCAAAGTCACCACAGAGTCACAGTCCACTAAACCGGTGGCTCTCTTCTCCAATTAAAGTATGTGTGATGGGAGCTGACAGCCTGGCTGCACCGAGCAGTGCAGTGAGCCGGCCAAAGTCAGGCCCAATGACACACGTCCACTCCGCAACAGGTCCCTGCACCCAGCTCCTAATGATGAGGCTTGTGCACAGAGGTACACCATCTCATCTGAATGTTTGGAGAAAGAGAGAGGGAGGGGAGAGGAGGGATGAGAGGAGAGGAGAGGAGAGGGAGAAAGAGAGAGGGAGGGAAGAGGAAGGAAGAGAGGGGAGAAGAAAGGATAAAGAAGAGAGGGATATGAGGAGATAGAGGAGAAAGGCAGGGAGAGGAGAGAAAGAGAGAGGGAGGGAAGAGGATAGGAGAAAGGAGGGAAGAGCAGAGTGGGGAGGGAGGAGAGGAGAGAGGGAGGTGACAGAGGAGGAGAGAGAAGAAGTAGAAAGAAAGAGGGGGGAGAGGAGAGAGTGACAAAAGAAATGAGAGGAGAGGAGATAGGAGGGGAGAGGAGAGGAGAGGGAGAAAGAGAGGGAGGGAAGAGGAGGGAGGAGATAGAGGAGATGAGGAGAGGGGAGAAGGAGAGAGAGAGGAGAGGAAGAGATAGCATGCTAGCTGATGGACAGTAATGAGGAGAGGGTTAACCACACTGGACACAGGCTGAGGCTACAGGAGCTCAGGGATTACAACTGTCACTGCTCCACGTGTCTGTCCTCATTAACATTCAGTCAGATGAATGATTATTATAGTATTATTATTATTATTATTATTATTATTATTATTATTATTATTATTATTATTATTATAATGTACTTATTGAAAAAAAAATGTGTGTGGACTGGGACTAACCCCCAGACTAAATCCTGAACTAGACTAGGACTAGAGCAGGACTAGGACAGAACCTAAATCTACATCAGATTTATCCATTCATTTTCACTCCCCCAAGATTGTGTGCTTTATTCATTTAAGCATTTAAACATAGTACACTTGCGTAAAAAGCCTTCCTTCCACCAAACAAAAACTCTCCAAATTAAGTTAGCTGTCTAGTTAACCGAAATGGCTCTGCTATTTATTCTCTCTGAGAAAGAACCCAATCTAGAGCACTTAGCTCTGTTGTGTTGTGCCCTGCTACGTAACCATAGTGACGATAAGAAGACGGCTTTATCCTTAGTGATGCGTGTATCGTGAAAGTGTGCAAAACACACATCCACAATGACACAGACAGGCCAGACAAAGGCCAAATCCTGCTCTGTCAGCCTGTACACTCCAGCACACAGCCTCTCACATGTGTATTTTGAGAGCAGACAGGAGCAGACAGGAGTAGACAGGAGTAGACAGGAGCGTGTGCTGCTGAGAGATGCATACAGAGAGTTGAAAAGTTCACAGTGAGTATAGAGGCAGCAGTAGTTCTTAATATAAGCCTGACACACAGGAGGACGGAGGACAGAGGACGGAGGATAATGGAGGACGGCCACAGTGGAGACAGTTCCATACAGAAGTCAATGCACCTGGAACAGTGGCTTTTGTACACGTTTAAATGTGTTTTCCAAGTATTACATTCACAAGTAGTGAATAAACCCTGGCATAAAACAAACAATCACCATGATCACCATGATACCTTTTATTGTTTTGAAAATGCTATATTTGCCCATTTTTATATATTTTTTAACTTTCATTTTGGACACTCTGAGCTTCCCCTCCCTTTGCTCTCTGCATTAAGTCACTCCCCCTTCCGAGTGCTATCACAGCACATGTCTACAGCAGGTCAAAAAAAAAAAAAAAAAAAAAAAAAATGCAAACGGGACACTACAAGGCATTCAGAGGCGTCTAATAATTTAGGTCTAGTGTTCAAACTTTGTCACTGCAAGTATGAAAACAGCTATCATATGAATATCTTCACTGTTGGCAGAAATACACAAGAAACACCTCCTTTGAGTTTTGAACCACGGCACCTCAATTAGAAAAATCAGTTTAAATTGGACAAAGGCAGTTTTTTTGTTGTTTTCATGGTGTACTTAAACATAGTGAAGGAATAGCAAATTTATACAGCTCTCCATCTCCTTTGCTGTTTATCATGTAGTGCTGACCTTTTATGGCTGGCTGTTACTATGTTAGCTCAGGCACCATTCCATATAGTAAGAGAGAACTGCTGTTGTATATGAACTACTAGTATACTGAAAACATGATATGCAGAGTGTCTGGGATTCTGTTCTGTTCTGATTAACATCTATGATTCATTTTCTGCAGCATCAGTTTACTCCTAGTACTTGACTTACTAAAAGTACCCTTACTTGAGTAAAAGTTATGCTTCCTCTTCCCATATGAAATGATTTAAACATTTGTGGGGTATTTTTGTGTCCTTTGAAAATACCAGAGTTTGTGCTTTATTTCATATTTTTTTCTTCAGATTACATTAACTGCAAATTATTAATCAGATGTTACGTCCCGACAGTTACATTTTAAATTACTCTTACTTGAGTAGGAGTTTTTTCAAATTTCGGCTACACATCTCTGGTTATGATGAATATGAATGAAAATCTGACTAAAATAGTGCGTATGGAGCCGGAAAGGCATACCCACACTGTGCTCTCTCTCCTGGCTGTGTCCTAGAGCTGTGGGGTCAGCTGGGGTCACTAGTTCACCTGCTCTGTGTGCTGCACACCCAATCACCCAGAATCCTGCTGTGCCAGTGGAATTCATAACCTCTAAGTGCCAGCTCCCCATAAAATCCAATATTATGTTTTTGTCTTCCTGATTTTTGGCTCCATGTCAGAAAGAATGTAGGGAATTGATTTGAATGCTATATTTATGGACTGGCCCCACAGTGACTCTTACTTATACTTTTATTTTATTCACTTGGGAAAGCTAAGTGCACAAAGACTGTATTTTTGCCCATTGGACAGTTGCCCTCTGTATTTGACCCATCACTGGGCTAACCTGTTGGAAACAGTTTACACCACTGTGCAGCACCCAGGGTCCCATCTCCAGATTTTGAGTTTGTGCTTGTGCTGACAAAGAAGATGTAGAACTTGGTTTTGTTTCATGTGGACAGGCCCAGCAATTACAGAGATATGAGTCATAAACCAGATCAACAAATCTACAACCTGACAGTTAAACAGCAAACTCCACCATAGAATGTTTTCAGTGACATCCACCTGCAGCTCTCTGTCCACTGCCTGATCATCAAAAAAAGCGCAATTCATCAAAAACCTCATAAGGATTACATTACAGCAAAAATTGCCTTGCAGACTGCGCCTCTGAACCAGAAGTAGCCTGCCAACCTGGTCCACTCTGTCCCTCGTCCACTGTGCCTGATCCACTCTGTGCCTAGTCAACTCTGGCTCATGTCCACACTGTGCCTGGTTAACTCTGTCCCTTGTCCACTCAGTGCCTAGTCCACACTGTCTCATGTCCACTCTGTCCCTGGTCCACTCTGTGCTCTGATCCACGCTGCCTCTCGTCCACTCTGCTTCTGGTCTGCTCTGTCCATGTCCACTCTGTTATTGGTCCATGCTGAACTTTGCCCTTTGGTAATGAGGAAGTACGAGACAGCCTTTCCTCTCGGTTGCCCTCTGACACCTGCCGCTCGGTTTGTTTGTCTCCACCAAACATCCCTTTGCTCTTTTCAAAGGCAGTGTGAGCAGAGGAGGAGTGAAGGAGAGAAGGTGGCGAGAAGTGCTGACGGTGCACTCTGAGGCAGGCCGCTCCATCACACCACGGTGCTGAGGGCTCCGCCAGACCCACTCCCTCTCTGTCACCCCCCTCCACCCCTCCGCACCTGTTTGGACACAGGCTAAGGGCACTTGACAACAAAATGAGGCGGGACTAATGATTGGAGAGAGCATAAGTTCCCCACAGCGCTGAGGTGATTAGGCCACCTTTGCATAGCCTCCAGACCAGTGTGTTTGAGGCTGGTTCTGTGCCTGACACTGAGGAGTCAAGAGCCAGGGGGCCATTCTAACACAGCACAGAGCACAATGTGGGCTTTTAACTCTGTGATAATCTAGTCATGTGTTAATTGTTTTTAACATCTATATTTGACCTAGTTTGCAAAATCAACTTTTAGAACATTATAAATTGTTACGGCTTAGCAGAGGGACCCAAAAAATGGACTGACCATTAAGAAAAAGAAAAGGTGATTTATTAACAAAACTTAGAAACAGGCTGGAACGAGGCTGGACCGGGTGGAAAACAGGATGCAGAGGGTGAGTATCGGGCTGGAGTAGACGGGGATCTCTGGAGAGCAGACAAAAAGCAGGTAAGAGAAAAATACTCAGCTGACAACGTGGAGATACAAAAACTCAGTAGAGAAGAGCCTGGAAGTTCACCGTGTGTAGGATGAAACAATCTGGCGGAGTCTCACTGGTGAGCAGGGTCTTTATTGCAGGAGTTGATTGGATGATGAGTCTCAGGAGTGGAGCACAGCAGGTGAGGAGTGATACAGGTCCCAGGAGACTCCGCCCACAAACACACACACACAGGGGAAAGGAGGGAGGGGAGCACCAGTCATGACAGTACCCCCCCCCTCAACGAACGTCTCCAGACGTCCTACCAGGCTTGTCAGGGAAAGCACTGTAGAAATCTCGGAGGAGGGACCTATCGAGGATGTTGCAGCGAGGAACCCAGGAGCGTTCCTCCGGACCATATCCCTCCCAGTCGACCAAATACTGAAATCCCCGACCCCGGTGCCGAACATCCAGAATCCGCCTCACAGTGAAGGCGGGGCAGCCGTCAATGACCCGGGTGGGAGGAGGGGGATCGGCCGGAGGGCTGAGAGGACAGGATGACACCGGTTTAAGGAGAGACACGTGAAAAGAGGGATGGATTCTCAGGGAGGAAGGTATTTTGAGGCGAACAACAGCAGGATTTAACACTTTTTCAATGACATAGGGACCAATAAACTTAGGAGCCAGTTTCTTAGAGTCAACCTGGAGAGGAAGATCACGGGTTGATAGCCAAACCTTTTGTCCAGGCTGGTAAGGAGGAGATTGCTTACGATGTTTATCAGCAAATCTCTGATTCCGGATTGCTGTGCGCTGCAGTGCAGCACGAGCAGTCCTCCATACCTGTCGACAGCGCCGTAGATGAGCCTGGACTGACGGGACCGCCACATCACCCTCTTGATCTGGGAAGAGAGGTGGTTGAAAACCCAGAGAAACCATGAATGGGGTCATACCTGTGGCAGAGGATATTAGGGAGTTGTGGGCGTATTAAATCCAAGGCAAATAAGTGCTCCATGTGGCTGGGTTACGGGCTGTGACACAGCGTAGGGCTGTTTCCAGGTCCTGATTAGTCCGCTCCGTCTGACCATTGGATTGAGGGTGGTAACCAGACGAGAGACTGACTGAGGTTCCCAGAGCCTGACAAAAAGCCCTCCACACTTGAGAGGTGAACTGCGGACCCCTGTCAGAAACAATATCCACCGGAATGCCGTGAAGTCTGTATACATGCAGAACCAAAAGATTAGCCGTTTCAGTGGAAGTCGGCAACTTAGGGAGGGGAACAAAATGCACAGCCTTAGAAAAACGGTCCACAATAGTGAGGATAACAGAATGATCGTCAGAGTTCGGGAGTCCAGTGACAAAATCTAAGGCAATGTGGGACCATGGTCTGCTGGGAATAGGTAAGGGGTTGAGGAGACCAGAAGGAACTTGATGGCTAGACTTACTTCAGGCACAGGTCGTACAGGCAGCAATGTATGACCGAGTGTCCTTAATTATAGTAGGCCACCAGAACCTCTGTTTTATGAATGCTAAAGTCCGATGGAAACCAGGGTGACATGTGAGCTTGGAGTTATGCCCCCACTGGAGGACCTGAGCTTGCACAGACTCTGGCACAAATAAAGAGCCTGGTGGACAGTTACCTGGAACAGGTTGGGATTGTTGAGCCTCTCGCACCACCCTTTCAATCTCCCAATGGACTGACGCGATCAGGTGAGTAGCGGGAGACACCTCAGATGGGTCATCTGGATCATCAATCACACAAGAAGCAGGTAATATGGGAGCAGGTAGGGATTCTGGGACATCCGGATTGAACTGACGGGACAAGGCGTCTGGCTTGAAATTCCGGGAACCAGGTCGATAGGTCAGGATGAAGTTGAACCTTCCTAGAAACAGTGCCCATCGTGCCTGTCGAGAGTTAAGCCGTTTGGCAGAACGGAGATAGGATAGATTTTTGTGGTCAGTCCAAACAATGAATGGATGTTCTGCACCCTCCAGCCAGTGTCTCCACTCCTGCAAAGCAAGAACCACAGCCAGGAGCTCTCGATTACCAATGTCATAGTTTACCTCTGCAGGAGACAGACGGCGAGAGAAAAAGGCACACGGATGAATCTTTTTGTCCCTAGGGGAATGCTGGGATAGGACTGCTCCCACCCCGGAGTCAGAAGCATCAACTTCAACGATGAACTGCCTGGAGGGATCAGGGTGAGTTAGGATTGGAGCAGAGGTGAACAGAGTCTTAAGAGTAGTAAAGGCTCCTTCTGCCTCACTAGACCATTTAAAAGACGCAAGGGTAGAGGTTAGACGAGTCAGTGGGGCTGTCTTTCTGCTGTAGTCCTTAATAAATCTCCTGTAAAAATTGGCAAACCCCAGGAAACGCTGCAGTTGTTTCCTGGTTTCAGGTTTGGGCCAGTCTGCCACAGCTCTCACTTTCTCCAGATCTGCCTTGAGCTGCCCCTGTTGGATAACGAAACCCAGAAAATTAACAGAGGCTGAATGAAACTCACATTTTTCTGCTTTTACAAAAAGCTTGTTCTCCAGGAGGCGTTGCAGAACAAGCCGAACATGCTGAACATGTTTCTCGAAGTTCCTGGAAAAAATGAGAATGTCATCCAAATAAACAAAAACAAACTTAACATATCCCGCAGAACATCGTTAACGAGAGCCTGGAAAACTGCTGGGGCATTAGTTAGTCCAAAAGGCATCACCAGATACTCAAAATGTCCGAGTGAGGTGTTGAATGCGGTTTTCCACTCATCACCTTGTCGAATTCGAACCAGGTGATAGGCATTTCTTAGGTCCAGTTTAGTGAAAATGGTGGCTTGATGAAGAGGTTCAAAGGCAGAATCAATGAGTGGAAGAGGGTACTCATTTTTAACAGTTATGTCATTTAACCCACGATAGTCAATGCAGGGTCGTAAGGTCTTGTCCTTCTTATCCACAAAGAAAAACCCTGCGCCTACAGGTGACGAAGATGGACGTATAATCCCTGCAGCTAAAGAATCCCTTAAATAAGCCTCCATAGCCTCCCTCTCTGGACAGGACAGTTTATACAAGCGACTAGAGGGTAAGGAGGCACCAGAAAGCAGATCAATAGCACAATCATAGGGACGGTGAGGAGGTAGAGATAGTGCTCTCTGTTGAACACTTCACCCAGATCATGATATTCAGGGGGTATAGTAGACAGATCTGGAGGACTAAGGGGAGTGGGAGATGCTAGTCCCCTGGGAGTAATGGCTGACTGGAGACAGTGGGAGTGACAGAAAGTACTCCAGCTGGCAATGTTGTTCTTAGCCCAGTCAATATGAGGATTGTGCAGTTTTAACCAGGGAAGTCCCAAAACTATAGGGGCATGAGGGGATGAAATCACCAAGAACCGAAGGACCTCCCTGTGATTACCAGACAAAACCAGTGTTAGGCCAACGGTTTGATGTGTGATTCGGGCCAACCTCTCCCCGTTCAAAGCATTTACATCTCTGGGGGGTTCTATGGGATTCAAAGGGATATTAGCTTGAGATACAAAGTTAGAGTCAATGAAATTGTCATCTACTCCCGAGTCAATTAGTGTTAGGAGAGGAATGGACTCACGCAACCAGCACAGAGTTGATTGAAGCTGCAGTCTTTGTGGAGTGGAATCTAGGAGAGAAGTAGTTTGGCTCACCAGAACCTCTCCCTTTACTGGTGAGCCATCTCTTTTGGCCGCTGGGGGCAGGATTTGATGTAGTGACCGGCTTGTCCGCAGTAAATGCACAACCCAGATCGCTGGCGGCGCTGCCGTTCCGCAGGTGTTAACCGAGCACGGCCCAGCTGCATAGGTTCCTCTCCAGAAGAGGGCGCAGGGGAACTGGAATGCACATGGGGATCGTTAGTGGGAGCAATAGAGATGGGGGGAGTAATCTGAGGCAAGGTAAGTGTACGAGGTGCGGGCTGTCGTGCTCTCTCTCTTTGCCTTTCTCTGAGTCTATTGTCTAGACGGGTGGCCAGGGAAATAAGTTCCTCCAGAGTGTTGGTCTCATTGCGTGCAGCCAGTTCATCTTTAACCCTATCACTCAACCCCCTCATAAAAGCGCCTTGCAAGGCAGTGTCGTCCCACCCACTCTCGGCAGCGAGGATGCAAAAATCAATGGCATATTGGGCAACAGAGGATGAGCCTTGATTGAGTGAGAGTAGACGTCTAGCTGCTTCTTTGCCTTTAACAGGGTGGTCAAATATCTTTCTCATCTCCGTAGTGAAGTTAACATAAGAATGACACAAGGTGGAGCCAGATTCCCAAACAGCCGTAGCCCATTGTGCCGCTTTGCCAGTGAGTAGACCAAGTAAAAATGCTATGCGAGACTTATCTGTACAGTAGGTGTGGGGTTGCTGGTCGAACACCAGGGAGCACTGGAGGAAGAAATGACCACAAGCTCCAAGATCACCGGAGTAGCGCTCTGGAGTAGGCATGTGAGGTTCACGAGCAGCCGGGGTGGAGGGTTGGAGCAGAGACTGAACTAGAGGGGAAGCAGTCGCTTGAGGTTGACCAGCAGGTGGCGTTTGTGACAAAGTAGGGAGCTGAGCAGCAAGCCGATTCATTTGAGTGGTAAGTTGAGTTACATTAACAGCTAACTCACTGAGTCTTTCGGTCACTTCTTTCAAAACCAGTTCGTGATGACCCACTCTGACCCCCTGTGTGGCCAGAGCCTGGAGAACAGGGTCTTGGTCCTGGTCCGATGGGTCCATGTGGCCAGATTGTTCTGTTACGGCTTAGCAGAGGAGGGACCCAAAAAAATGGACTGACCATTAAGAAAAAGAAAAGGTGATTTATTAACAAAACTTAGAAACAGGCTGGAACGAGGCTGGACCGGGTGGAAAACAGGATGCAGAGGGTGAGTATCGGGCTGGAGTAGACGGGGATCTCTGGAGAGCAGACAAAAAGCAGGTAAGAGAAAAATACTCAGCTGACAACGTGGAGATACAAAAACTCAGTAGAGAAGAGCCTGGAAGTTCACCGTGTGTAGGATGAAACAATCTGGCGGAGTCTCACTGGTGAGCAGGGTCTTTATTGCAGGAGTTGATTGGATGATGAGTCTCAGGAGTGGAGCACAGCAGGTGAGGAGTGATACAGGTCCCAGGAGACTCCGCCCACAAACACACACACACAGGGGAAAGGAGGGAGGGGAGCACCAGTCATGACATAAATGTTGTAAGCACAAAGTGGATCTAGGTGACAGTTGCTCAGTTGGTAAAGTGTCCACTGATCCGACAGTTGCCTGTGTGAATCCTGCTCTCGACATAAACATCACTGCTAAAGCGGTCAGATCTACCAAACACAGGTTGGTGGTTTGCTCACAGCTCCCACAGATGCGTCCTTGGCCAAGACACTAGACACCCACCTTGCCCCCAATGTCTGCGTACGCTGCTGTATGAGTGTGTGTGTAAATGGTGAGTGGTTCCTTGATGTAAAGTCTTTTAAGTCTCTTGAAGGTAGGAAAGCACTATATAAAAATGGGACTATTTACCATTTACCATAATAGTTTATGATCTCACTCAGACATGTAGTTTGAGAGTTTGTGTGAATAATCCTGTCCTGTATTTGAAACTTGAATGCTCAGAAAATGTCCTAGAGGCAACAGTGGCTCAGTGGTTAGAGCAGTGGTCCCCCAACCTGAAGGTTGAAGAATCGATTCCTGCTTGGACCGAGTTCTGTCATTGTGTCCTTGGTCAAGACACTTCACCCACATAGTATGAAAGTGTTTCTGTCCAGGGCACCTGTGGCTACAATAGTAACTTACTACCACCAGAATGAATAATAACGACAGTGTATTGCTTTTCGACAGACTTCAACAAGCCTGTAAAGCACATTACAAATAAAGGCATTATTATTATTATTATTTTGACAATGAATAAATAAATAAATAAACAAAGCAATACAAAATCTAATAATAGGCATTCTTCTTCTTAACATAATTTTAATTATAATAATAATAATTATACTAGTAGTAGTAGTAGTAGTAGTAACTGTCTTACCCCTATCCCCACCATATATTTAGATTATCTGAAAACCTAATCTCTAAATGAAAACCTGCTGCTTGCTATGAAGATGCCAAGTGTCAGTCCTGTAGCAGTTTTGAGCAGGAAGTCAGTGGACCTGTGTCTGATATTAAAGGTGAACTGTATAATTTTTCTAGTGGATTGTACATGACTCGCTTGTCTCCTTGAATATGCTCTTGCTGTTCCTGGAATGCTCCACAGTATGGCATTATCTGTATTGCATTTATTCAATTACATTTTTTTTATTGTATGTAAAAAGAAAATAATCATTTAAAAATCTTACTGTCAGCAGGGTCAATACAGATCAATCTGACCTGTAACTTGGTCAGACTCAAAGGAGATATATGAGATTAATGCCACATTGTGGAATATTCCAAGCAAAGTGATAACAACTTCATAGAAACAAGGTGGTGGCAGACGCTTTTTTTGGATCAATATTGTGGTTTACAATGATCGCAATGTAAAATGACTATCATTGTTTATTACTAAATACCAGAGTACAATACGTTTGACTGGATGTGGTTGAAATAATGCTTTTATTGTATGTAGGTTCATAAATGTTAAATGTGTGTTTTCCTAAACCCAGTGAAAGGCTCAAACCTCAGGCGGGTGTGGGAGGCGGTAGTATTTAAATGTTACTAAACACACACACAGTACACTGCTGCACATGTTTATCATTGTATATGTGTGAGAGTGTGTGTGTGGTGGTTTCTCTCTGTATGAACATGGCACAGACATCTTCACACAGAGCCGATCCTTCCAAAGCCTGGCAGCGTGAGCACTGGCCCCGTGCCAGGCTCCTCCGACAGTCGGGCCCCACTGTGTGGCCCACACCGCTCTGCTAAGGTCAAGTGTATTTAGCTCCACTACAGCTCACAGGCCTGGCTGGGTGGGAGTGTAACAGAGCAAGAGATGCAAAGCCTGAGGACAACACAGAGATATAACAAAAAAAAAAAGAATATAAAAAGAAGAGTTATGACTGGAATTCAAAAGTTTGCCGTCCAGTAAGCACTTCTTGGCTCAATGTATCCTCACTACACCATGTGAGTGTTTGTGTTAGAAAAGCAGCATCTCAGCAGCAAAGTGCCATCTCAGCATGTGTGTGGATACAGAACACACAGACTGGAGGTCTCTCTGCTGGTGCCATGTTTCAGTGCTGCCCCCTGACTGTGGAGGTCACTGCTGATGGAGCTCACGGAGGAGCACATGCTGCACATGCACTATGACAATATACACATACACTGTGAGACTATACACACACATACACACATACAGTGTGAGTACACACATATACACACACACAGTGTGAGAGTATTGTAGCAAGTGTGTTACTACAATGTTAAGTATACTGTACTAAAATAGTGATCACATTTTTATTATGGGCTGAGTACCAGAAGATGTAAATTCAGCTCTGGGAGTGGGGAGAAAGACTGGAACAGGAGCTGTGTTTAGATGGTATCATATATTGAGACAATGACGAACAACAATTAACAAAATTAATGGTCATTCAAGATGATGTTGTCCTGATGGCTTCATCGGACTGGGACCTCCAGAGTGCACCGGGGCCGTTTGCAGCCGAGTGTGAAGCGGCTGTAGGCCACGGGCTAGGATAGTCACGTGTGCACCCCCCCCACAACCCTATAAATTTGGTATCACTGGAAACCTTGGGATGTCTAGATTACAATTATAACTGGTAACAGTAAAAAAACTGGGACTTGCTATGACAAATCAATAGTTTTATTGACCTACCATAAAACTCATGAAATGGCTGAATGCGAAACCTGTGATTTCGCCACATGATACAAAGACTCAGTAAATCATCAATTTTTCACTTAAATAAACATATAAGGCATGAAATGAAAGCTAACTCTGTGCCAAATCATTCCCTTTTTAAATGATATGTCTGTCTTAATTGTGTCTGAAGATATGCTTTAGTGAAGTATGACACCATATAAACAATAAATGCTCGTATGACAATACATGATGAATATGACAATAGTTCTGTTTTCATCATAATTCTACATACATTTGCCTAAACTATATGCACAACAAGAAAGCCCAATCTCTCAGCTTTGATCTCATGCCAAAAGTAATCTGGTAGGACAAATACTAGCAAAGATATCATATGTTTTACCTAGTGATCGATAAAACACTTACTACTACCCAAAGTCTTACTACCTATCTGGTTCACAGGTGATTTCCTGCCAAAAGAACTTCTAGATATTGCTCAGGAAACTGTGGTAACTGAGGACTTCAGTGAGGACCTGGATGACTTAGATTCAGATCTGGTTTGTGATATCGATGCTGACTTTGAATCATTTGTGGAAGATGAAAGTGACTGTGATTCAGATTGAGATGATCTATGTTACAGGTCAAAATAAATGCACAAAAAACTCACTAAAACAAAACGACCGAAAAAAACATGTTCATTAGTTTTCTTTTATGTTTCAGAAAAGATAAGTAACAGAATCAGTTATTGTTTTTGACATACGTTTTGAAAGCTTGGCGAGATTGACTTTTTGTGTCAATTTATGTGTTACTGGTTATTGAGTTATTGTGGCACACTGAGACATATCAAACATTGTATATGATGGAAATGAAAGTGGTAATATTGCAAGTGTAGGTTTGTTGATACCTCAAAACATATGGCATTTCAATTTTTAAGCTGAATATGGGATCATTATGCGATCTTCAGCATTCATTTAAGTGTTTTATCGATCACTAGGTAAAACATATGATATCTTTGCTAGTATTTGTCCTACCAGATTACTTTTGGCATGAGATCAAAGCTGAGAGATTGGGCTTTCTTGTTGTGCATATAGTTTAGGCAAATGTGTGTAGAATTATGATGAAAACAGAACTATTGTCATATTCATCATGTATTGTCATACGAGCATTTATTGTTTATATGGTGTCATACTTCACTAAAGCATATCTTCAGACACAATTAAGACAGACATATCATTTAAAAAGGGAATGATTTGGCACAGAGTTAGCTTTCATTTCATGCCTTATATGTTTATTTAAGTGAAAAATTGATGATGTACTGAGTCTTTGTATCATGTGGCGAAATCACAGGTTTCGCATTCAGCCATTTCATGAGTTTTATGGTAGGTCAATAAAACTATTGATTTGTCATAGCAAGTCCCAGTTTTTTTACTGTTACCAGTTATAATTGTAATCTAGACATCCCAAGGTTTCCAGTGATACCAAATTTATAGGGTTGTGGGGGGGGTGCACACGTGACTATCCTAGCCCGTGGCCTACTGGGATGAGGATCAGCTCCTCCAAATCTGAGGCCATGTTTCTTGAGCGGAAAAAGGTGGCTTGCCCTCTCCGGGTGGGTGGAGAGTCCCTCAAGTGGAGGAGTTCAAGTATCTCAGTGTCTTGTTCACGAGTGAGGGGAGGATGGAGCATGAGATTGACAGGCGCATCGGTGCAGCATCGACAGTGATGTGGTTGCTGTATCGGACCGTTGTGGTGAAGAGGAAGCTGAGCCGAAAGGCAAAGCTCTCGATTTAGTGGTCAATCTACATTCCTACCCTCACCTATGGTCATGAGCTTTGGGTAATGACCGAAAGGACAAGATCGCGGATACAAGCAGCCGAAATTAGTTTCCTCCGTAGAGTGGCTGGGCACACCCTTAGAGATAGGGTGAGGAGCTCAGTCACACGGGAGGAGCTCGGAGTAGAGCTGCTGCTCCTCCAGGTTGAGAGGAGCCAGCTGATATGGCTTGAGCATCTGTTCCGGATGCCTCCTGGACACCTCTCACCGGGAGGAGGCCCCGGGGAAGACCCAGGACACGCTGGAGGGACTATGTCTCTCGGCTGGCCTGAGAATGCCTTGGGGTCCCCCCGGAGGAGGTGTCCGGGGTGAAGGAAGTCTGGGAGTCCCTGCTTAGACTGTTGCACCCACGACCCGGCCCTCGATAACCGGGAGAAAATGGATGGATACAGTATGAGATTATATACATGCATACACATATACGTATGTATTAAAAGACTGGCTCTTTTTATATTTATGTATATGACAGAATCACTGACAGAAATGACCAAAGAGCCATTGCGTACTACTTGTGTCACCTCCTTTGAAGACCACATGTTCATCCCATAACTAAACAAAGTAAGACATTTCCACCGGCACCACCACCACCGGCAACACCACCACACCAGCACTGGCACCACCACCACCAGCACCACTACCAGCAGCGGCACCACTACCAGCAGCGGCACCACCACCGACAGCACCACCAGAACAACCACCAGCACCACCACCTGAACGACCACCAACGTCATCACCGGCACCACCAATGGCACCACCTGACCTGCTCCACAGCCAGTCTGAGCCTGGGGTTAGTTGGATTCTGTATGACCTGTCTCAGAATGAGTCCTTCTCTAAGATTGTCTGTTTACTTGGTCACTGATCTGACCAAGCTTTATGCTGTGCACTATGCTTGCTAGTATTGTTTAAACCGTGTGTGGAAGCAGAGACATGTCTCTGTCCTGTACTGAAGCTAAATCTGCTTTCTGCTCTAGCCTCCTGTTTCTCAAAAGGTTGCTAAGGATCTAGAACACACACTTCTTCAGTACTTATGGAGACATGAGTCTGGTCACCGGTGAATCTTCCTGTTTTCAAATGGACATGAGTGACAGGTAGAAAAGTCAATCAGACACAAGCATGATCTGTCAGTATGAAAAACATGGCGGATTTCTGCAAAGCACTAAACTTTGGCTCCATTCGATAATGGAGCCAAAGTTTCTCCTTATTGCTGACCTCTGAGAGCCATGTCATGAGGTTGACTATAAGGACCAAGCAGGAGGAAGGAGCAGTGAGGAGAAGGAGCTATCACTGCTTTAGGTGGATCTGAATCCTCCTAACCAGCAGCAAGAACAATAGTCACAACTACAACTCCCAGAAAACTACAAGCGCACCACCCTCCACTACAGCGCTGAGTCTTATGAGAATCATTGAAACCTTTCAGTCTTTTGATCACAGTGGTAGCTGACATAAATAAAGTCACTGTACATGAGTGAAATGATTGTTAAATAAAGAGCTGTGCTAAACCTGCACACATATGATCAGCACACGTATAATAAAAATGAACCATCTCCAAGGCGATATACATGCAGAACAGACTCACCATCAGCAGTACATCCCTCTGTCACAGAAAGAACACATATATTCAGTCCTGTCCTTTAGTCGAACAGATGCTGACCGCATCAGTGGCACAAGGAGAGAGCTGTTTTTTTCAGCGCTTATAGTTTATGCAAATGAGCCCTGTAGTTTTTGTTTAGTTTCTGTAAAACATAAACAAATGTGCGTAAAGCTGCATTAAACAGGTCAATGAGAAGGAAAGGAACTTCCTATGAGCATTTAACCATTTTTGGATGCAGCCTCTGTTCATCTGAGGTGAGAGAAACTAATTTCTGTTTGTAAATGATAAGTGACCAATGAGCCTTCCTTTCACATGTGTCACTGAAATAAACAAATCTGACTGGCTGATCATGTTTGGCCAGGCTTCATAAAGGAGGAGGGTGTGGGGACCTCTATATAAAAGATACAGAGAGTTGTCAGTCTGGATTTGCCAGGCAACTCAATAGATGTATTCCCACAGGACAGTGCAAAGTTCCTATAACCCCCAGTCCCTTTTTAATCAGAAGAACCTCCCAGCCTCAACCTGCTTTACTATAGCCAAATCATACATTATACTACTATCAAATGATAAACTGATAAAGACAAAGAGGTAGTTATATACTGTATATTACAGGGATGATGTCTCTTTATTTGTTTATTACATATTTATAAAACTATACTTTAATCAAATATCTTACTTCTCATGTTGTGACATGGTATTTTTGTATAAGTCATATTTGTGATGAGAGGAGCAAAGGACACAGTGTGCTACAGTGAAAGCCTGCTCTGTGTGTCCTGTCATTTTGTAGTGCTGTAATGACTTGTCCCTGGTTCTTTCAAAGCTGTCCTCTAATCCCTCCCCACAGCCCTCCCCTCTTCGTGTTTGGGCGTTGGTAAAGACATCTCTTACTATAAGAAGGTTGGAGTTCTTATAATGAAAAATGTAATTGAAAAAAGATTTTTTACTGGACATGAACCTTGATACAAACTATTTTGAAAGTATTGAAGAACCCAAGGTTGAACAGCGCTTTCCTCACTCTCTCTCCACTTCTGCGCTGGTCCTGGAGCTTTTGTGCTACTGGAACATTCTAAAGAAAATATCTTAGGTCAAAAACACTTGCCTTCAAAACCTCCTTTTCTAATCTCAAACCTGGAACTACTCACAACTGTTCCAAGTAAAACTTTATTCTGAAAGACACATTCTATGGTTGCCATGTACAGTTCAAAGGACAGAAGTTAAGAACTACTGGACTGTGTAATTTGAGCCGTTTTTTTTTTTTTTTTTTTACCTGTATCCATGGTGACTCAGCTTGGAGATAGCTATGTTAACTAGCTAGCTCTAAAATGCTACAGTCTTTATACACCAAATGTGGCAGAATCCATCTCATCAAAGACCGAATCAACTGAGCGTAGAAAGAGAGAGGAGGGACACTTTTGTCCTGAGGACTGTTAGTCACAGCAAACTCCCCTGACACTGGATCTGATGACTGCTTTTTCTCAGCTGCACTGAGACTTTTCTATTGTTATTGCATTTTACTGCTAAAAGTTTAAACTGCCAAACAAATAGTGAAAAAAATCAAATAAAAAAGTGACTTTGATTTGATTTGAATGGCACACAGTCGGCATGTAATGCTTATTGTACCTTAGATTTGCCACCTGTGTGTCCCCACATGTTTTGTTAGGAATGTTCTAAAGTATGGCATTATGGAAATAATGCAAATGATTCTAGTGAAGGTGTATGGAGTTTAAAAACACCATGGAGCACATGTATTACCACATGACAGTGAGTGTTTTCAGTCTGATTGAAGAACACAGCCTACATGCAGGTTTTGTGAATGAAATAAAACACAACTCCAGGTATGTTGTATGTAAGGAAACAACATTATAACATAGAGCAAACATTTGCATAATAGAGGCCCTTTAAACTGTCTTTATTGCATTCATTTCATTGTAAATGCATGTGTTGCTCAAAATACCTTGGAAAACATGCATAACCATTTTGTCTCCATGGAGATAGATAAGTGTAATACCATACTGTTGAACATTCTAAGAAAAAGTCATTATATCTCAAAGGGGACAAGCAAGTGCCTTCAAAGGGATGACCCTGGTCTGTTGTGACCTTATATATATCAGAGTATTCTGTCATGATTTTGGAAAGAGATAATGCGTGGACACTAGGTGATTTGACTCCATTCTCAGCAGCCGTAAAAGCAGAAAGGCTAATTATATTTTAATAGGGTATTTCCTCTTTTGACAGCCTCATGTTTTATTTAGTCCTGACGCTGTTTGGAGCTAATACAAACAGTGGCTTCAGTGGCTCATGAAAGGTGAGGGAGTAAGTGAGAGGGCTGAGGAGACAAAGCCTGCAGCGCTACACCTCTGAGGCCTGCTTTTATGAGATACTATTACTCCAATTCTAAGTGCATCTGACAGGTCAGACTATTCATTCACTAAAACAGAGTTAAAGGTGCTGTACCACCTTTTTACTGTCTTAAAGAAGACCTAGTGCCCTAGTGTCTGCTATACAGTATAATCTATGACACCTATAAATCAGTTTATAATTTGCACATTTTAAATTCCAATATTTATCTAAATCAACTTAATAAAACTTTCACAAAACTAGCTGTTAACGTCATCACAACAAAGCGCCACATGCTGTGGGCCCCTTCTATGGATAGCTGCACATCACACTAGATCAGAGTTTTTAGTTTTTTTTTTTTCATTTGTACCAAAGTGACTACACAATGCTGCTGAATTCTGTTTATCGCAGTTTAAGAAAATAAAATTGGAGAACGAAGTGCGTACGTTACAGTGGGTGTGTACTGGTGGAGGAGTGCAATATGGTCATCTTTAAACGATTAAAGATGACTCAAACATTACTCCAAATACAACTATGAGACAGTCAGTATCGGTCTGCTTTAAAAAATGTGAAAAAAACAAAACTAATTTATTTTACAGTGATCCAAAGATTTTCCTCACTTACCTTTTGAATTCTGAGCATCCTAATTGTGTGTAGAATCCCTCAGTCGTCCAGGTAGAATCCGTGGCAAAAGGAGAAATTCAATTTGTCAACTGGACAGAGTTTATTTGGTCGAATAAGTTTTTCAGCTCATCCAAGCTGCTTCTTCAGTTCTGGTCAGATGCTGGCGGACACTGTTTTATATCTGCTTGAAGGGAGGAGCTAATTACAATGAAATTACTCTGAGACAACACATATTTGTTTACAGTTTCTGTTAGTTAGGTGGGTCTATTCAATATGGAGTGTTTATCTGCCGTACATCTCCACCTAAAGCCACGGGCCACTCCTTTGAGGTTGAGGACAGTGAGGTCCAGATCCTGGCCAGAGAAAAGAACTGGTTTGAGAGGGGAGTTAAAGAGGCTATTTTTGTCAAGAAAGAGCATCCTTCCTTGAACAGAAATGGAGGTCTCAGACATAATTTGTCTCCAATCTATAACTCTATCCTCAAACCTAAATCTAAACAAACAGAGAAAACAATGGAACTAGCCAGGACATGTCCAGAGGTGTGAAAACACCCATCATGGCCCTGAATGGTTATGCTAACTACACCCCACTCCCACTCCATATTGAATAGACCCACCTAACTAACAGAAACTGTAAACAAATATGTGTTGTCTCAGAGTAATTTCATTGTAATTAGCTCCTCCCTTCAGGCAGATATTAAGCAGTGTCCGCCAGCATCTGACCAGAACTGAAGAAGCAGCTTGGATGAGCTGCGAAACGTATTTGACCAAATAAACTCTGTCCAGTTAACAAATTGAATTTCTCCATTTGCCGAGCATCCTAATTATTCAACACAATAAGTTTATAAGCACTTTTCACAACTTTCAGAGACTTTCAGAGTTTACCGTCATGGCAACGCCGATGACTAGCATGTTATTTGCACACATCCTGTTTCACAGGTAGGAACAAAATAAAACATAATTAAGCATTTCAGAATTGAATAAATAATTATTTATTTGTTTCTTCTTCTTTTGGTGAAGTTTGTAATTTTACTTCCTGGTTGGACACAGACAGCATATAGAGGTAATTCCAAATACTATATTACGTGACCTCTCTTTTCACTTGTATCCCTACATCGGTAGCGGTGGAGGCAGCAAGGAGGAGACTACTGGAGGATACCAAGCTAGAAGAGAGAACCAAACTTTCACCCGACCAAATCTGCCAACTGCTGGAAATTTGTTTAAGTACCATCTATTTCCAGTTCAGAGGAAACTTCTACAGGCAAATCCACGGCTGTGCAATGGGTTCACCGGTCTCCCCTATCATTGCAAACTTATACATGGAACAATTTGAACAGAGTGCCCTGGCCTCATATCCAGGCACTCCACCCACACACTGGTATCGCTTTGTTGATGATAATTTTTCAAAAATCAAAATTCAAGATTTGGAACCTTTTACTACACATATCAATTCTGTAGATACTAACATCAAATTCACACGTGAAGATGCCAAGGACAACACATTGGCCTTCTTAGATTGTGCAGTAACGATAAGAGAAGACCGGCAACTCCAGGTAGAGGTCTTCAGGAAGCCCACACACACCGACCAATATCTGCTTTTTGATTCACACCACCCACTTCAGCACAAACTGGGAGTCATTCGGACATTACAACACAGGGCCTAAGTGGTTCCGACAAGCATAGAGGGAAAGGAAAAAGAAGAACAACACGTGGAGAAAGCCCTCTCCGTTTGTGGATATCCTAAATGGGCTTTCAATAAAACGAAGAGAGCCAAGAAACAGGACAACAGAGAACCAGAACCCAGGAGAAAGGGTGTAACTATTCCTTGCCTGGCTGGTGGTTCCGAAAAAGATAAGATAATCCTTTATTTGTCCCACAATGGGGAAATTGCAGTAAAACTACAGAGGATCTTCAGACAACATTACATCTCAGTCTATTTCAAACCCACAAACACTTTAAGACAAAAACTGGTCCATCCTAAGGACAAAACACCGAGCCACAAACAAAGCAATGTGGTCTACTCCATTCAGTGTAGTGAAGACTGCAGTGAGCGCTACATTGGAGAAACAAAACAGCCACTTTTCAAATGAATGTATCAACACAGACGGGAAAATCAGAATGGGCTGCAATCTGCTGTACATCTCCACCTAAAAGCCACGGGCCACTCCTTTGAGGACAGTGACACCCCACTTCCACTCCATATTGAATAGACCCACCTAACTAACAGAAACTGTAAACAAATATGTGCCGTCTCAGAGTAATTTCATTGTAATTAGCTCCTCCCTTCAGGCAGATATAAAGCAGTGTCCACCAGCATCTGACCAGAACTGAGGTTGCCATATGCATTGCGCACATATATATACATATATGTGTGCTATGCACACAAAGTTGTAGACCATGTAAACTGATGGGGTGGGGTCAGCGGATGCTGAGGCCCAGGCTGAGGATCGTACCGGAGCCAGAACGTGTACAGCTTATTTGTTTAAGGAGGAGAAAGAAAGTTTTTGGCCATGGCCGAAGTTCATACATAATTTTTCGTATGATGAGAAGAGCGTTTGCACACATTTGTGAGCGCCTACTTGTACCACTCTCGCTTGTTGAGCTACAAGCTACAAGCTTAGCCACATCTGGGATAACCGGTGCTAGCACTATTCTGAGCACAAACTGCGCGGAGACAAAGTGTTGGAAAAGCATTTAATAAGAAGACAAGAACATGCCAAAGACAGACGATATGGAGGAGATCAAGCGATCATTGAACTTTATGTCTGGAGAGCTGGCAAAGTTAGTATCACAACAGGAGCGGCTGCTTAAACTCGTGGATGAAGTAGCTACCCTGAAAACTATGATGAGTGAAAAGGACAAAAGGATTACTTTTTTTGGAACAGCGAGTCGACGAACTGGAGCAGTACACACGGAGGGAGGACTTGATCATCTCGGGGCTGGAGACTCGACACCGTACCTACACACGGGCGGCAGCTAACGCCGACACCTCAGAGGACACGCCGAGAGGAGAGCTGCTGTCGCTGGAGCAAGAGGTGGTGGATTTTTTGAACAGTAAGAGTATCAACATCTGTAAAGAAGCTATTTCGATTTGTCACACACTACCCAGAAAGTCAGAGAAAATAAGACCTGCTATTGTAATACGGTTCATTAGCAGGAACATGAAAAACGATGTCTTAATACAGGCTAGGAAACTGAAGGGCACAAATGTGTTTATAAACGAACATCTTACAAAGAAAAATGGAGGCATCACAAGGGAAGCAAGACTGCTGAGAAAGCAGAGGAAAATAACTGGGACATGGACACGCAATGGCAATGTGTGGATAAGAGACAACAATGGAGCATCAAGGATGATCAGGGACTTGAAAGAACTTGAGAAGTATAAAAATGGACATTGAAAGAGGAAGATAACGGCCGAGAAGGACTGTCAACATGGACCATAGGAGAAGTAAGGTTAGATACACACAGTTACGGATTTAAAACACACTAAATAGTTATATGGACATTAATATTGACACAAATGAGGAAGATAAAATCTATGATATTGAATCTGATGTCGCACATAAATTATTAACACCTGGAGAATGTAATTATTTTACAGTTCAACAGTTTAACGCTAGAACAGACAAGGTCTCAGATAAAGCACTTTCCATCATTCACCTCAATAGTCAAAGTTTTAAATGTAAGCTGGATAAAATTAAAGAGCTGTTCAGTGATCTTAAACACGCCTTTAAAGTAATTGCAATTACTGAAAGTTGGTTAAAGGACATACATATTGATAAAGTACAGATTGATGGCTATAACATGTTTTATATAAATAGGGTTAATAAAAAAGGAAGCGGTGTTGCCCTCTATGTGGATGTAAATCTAAAATGTAAACTGGTTGAACAAAAAACGATAACTGGAAGTGACTTGATGGAAATGCTTACCATAGAAATCATTAATGATAAAGGGAAAAACGTATTAATTAGTTGTGTGTATAGACCGCCTGGGGCTGGTGTTGACTTATTTACAGATCAGATCCTTGAAATGTTTGAGAACGTTAACAAATCAGTTATTTTGTGTGGTATTTCAACATAGACCTGGGAAATCAAGCAGCAACAAATATCTTTCGGAATTATATGGAAACATTTGGTCTATGCCCGATGATAACTAAACCAACTCGTATTACTAGTCATAGTGCGACTAACATTGACAATATATACACAAATATACATGGTGAAATTATCAGTGGTATCTTTGTGGAAGATGTGAGTGATCACCTTCCTGTATTTATTATCTATGAAAAATTGTGTTTTGATGAGCTTGTGCAAGATGAAACGGCAATTCTAATAAGAGACAAAACTAGTAAAGCTCTGGAGGCCTTCAGAGAAGACCTTGAAAAACAAAATTGGAATCATGTATATACAAATAATCTAAATAGTACTTATAATGCTTTCATGACATTTCTCAATTTATATGACAAAAGCTGTAAAATTATAAAAAATTGTGTTCATGATAAGAAAAATATTCATAACCCATGGATGACAAACGGATTGAAAAATGCATGCAGGAAGAAAAATTGTCTTTACAGAAGGTTTCTCAAATTGAGAACAAAAGATTCAGAAGTTAGGTATAAAAAATATAAAAACAAACTTGTATCAATTATGAGAAGACAAAAAAAGATTACTACACCAAATTATTGGATGAGAACAAAAACAATATAAAAAATACATGGGGTATAATAAACACGGTCTTGCAAAAAGGTAAGGTAACTTCAAATATTCCAAACTATTTTACAAAAAATAATGTAGATATTTTTGGGAAAGAAGAAATTGTTAACGAATTCAATAATTACTTTGCCAACATTGGCCCAAATTTATCAAAAAATATCCCAAAAGAAAGCAACAATGATGGAACGATAGCTGATAATGTAAACAATATGTTTTTGGAGAGCGTGCAAGCAAATGAAGTCTTGACAATGGTTCAAAATTGTCCAAATAAAAAATCTAATGATTATACTGATATTAATATTGCCTGGAAATCCAGAAGGATATCTCTCTGTATTTGTAATACAGCTCCATATCCGTCTGGTCCCCATGTCCTCCGCCCTGTTTGAAATGCCCGGTTCGACATGGTCGTGCAATCTGATTCGTTCATTGAAGTGACGCATCCTTTGCCGGCAACGTCACTCTTAGGCGGCGGAAGTTCCCCTCAGTTTTGAATCAAGATGACGCACTGGAGAGCTGAAAGTTTTTTCCATTCAGCTTTCAAATCTTTAATGGTCTTAAATGACCAAAAACACATAGTGTCATTAAAACCACAGCAGCTGACAGCTCTAGAGGCCTTTCTTTCTTTCTTTTTTTTCTTTTTTTTAAAAGATGTTTTCGCATTGCTTCCTACCGGCTTTGGGAAAAGCTTAATCTATCAAACGGCTCCATTTGTTGGAACATCCCGTTGTAGTCGCCGTGTCTCCTCTGCACTCATGGAGCAGCAGGTAACAGAGTCCTCTAAGCTCGGAGTTATCGCCATGCAGATTGGAGTCAATAGCGATGAGGAGATTTTCAGCGGAAAAGCGGAGTTACTGTTGGGCTGTTAAATGACAAATGGAGGCGCTTGCTGTGTAACATCAAGGAGCTTGTTGGAATTGTGGTGGATGAGGTTCATCTCACATACAAATGGTAAGGTATTACTTTGTTATACAGCGTAACTAACTGCGTTCATGTGGTGCTCGCGTTTCCGAGATGAGAAGTTTGGGTTAGTTTATGGCTCGTTTGCATTCGCGTGCTTTTATCTCAGAAAGTCGGGATTTAGACGTCACCGGGTGTCTTAATGTATTTGTATAGCACATTTAAAAACACCCACAGTTGACCAAAGTGCTTAACATACTACAATAACCCCAGATGTGGCAGTATGTTTTGTTGTTAGCCTCCTCAAAAGCTAAACCTTATTTGTTTACTTAAACATTAGCTACATATCGTTAACAGCTGCATACAGCATTGTTGTTAGCCTCTTCAAAAGCTAAACGTTATTTGTTTATTTTAACGTGAGCTACTTAACATAAAGAGCTATATCGGTAATTAGCTTCATTATGTTTATACAGTAGTGTGGGTCTTGCGCAGATCTTTTGCTCTTATATGGGCATTGGGTAACTGTCATTAAACCCCTAAATGTAGTAGCGTTTAGTCAAAGTGATTAAGATAAAAAACAAATGATTCTCCATATACTGTGTGACGTAAACACACTGCTGTCAACTCAGGAAAAAAACATTTTCCGTGGACCATATGAGCGCAGAAGCTACAAGTTGATGAGTTATGTAATGTAATAAAGTTATGCAGAGTGTATTGATGCTTGGCTACAATTCATTTACTATGCAGATCTGTTGTACTCATGTTTTTTTTTTTACTTTTTTCCTACCAGTGGACTGGCTGACAAAGGAAAAAGTGCCTTCAGGGAGTGCTTTGCAAGAGTAGGCAAATTCCAGGCAAAGCAGGTTGGTATTCAATTCATTTTTTACTCTTTCAGAACCTATAATGTTTTGTTTTGATATTTTTGTTTGTGTTGTTTCACAGGTACCCCTATAATGGCCCTAACTGCCTCTGCTGATGTCCAGTCAAGAGACAGAGTGATAAGGCCGCTTCATCTGGAAAAGGCGGTCACTGTGACTGAAAGCCCAAACCGGACCAACATCAGACTTGGACAGATTCCTGTATCAGGACCTCAGCTGGACTGTATGGACTGGATAGTACAGGAAGTCAAAGACATATCTCCAAACATATCTCATGTTGTTATGTACGGTGTTCCAGAGGATGTGCAAGCCATTGTGCAGGAGATGGGTAGGGCAGGCAGAGATGGTAAACGCATGCAGTTTTTTATCGCATCAAACAGCACACAAAGGTAGATCAGGTAGTCATGGAGCTGCTAAATACAAAACGGCCTTGTACAGTTATTTTGACTTGAGTATACCACAGCAATTATACCAGGTCATCTGTGTTGCACCTACTGTCACACAGTATGCCAATGTCACCCAGGAGGTTGTCAGGAGACCACCCCAGTGTATGAACTGCCTCAAAGTGGTGTTTCTGCGCATCTTGTCAGACGAGAGGTTATGTATGATGGCAAGTTGCTCTTACAGAACCTCTTGGAGCAATTTCAGAACAGATTAGTTTTGGACACATAACAATTGTACACCAGCAAAACACCTTGTACTGGGATTGGCTTTGAACTAATTGTATTTGTTTGTATGACACTAAAAATAAACAGTGTTTTGAGAAATGCCTTTTACAGATTTTTATTAAATAGCACACCAAGGAGGTACTGTAATCAAAGTAAATAATTATTGTCACTGCAACACATTCAATGCATGAATTACATGTTGCTGCTGTAAAACTGTGGTAAATGTGTACATATGTTTGTGGAGCGTAGCAACATTTACTCAGAATACTCATGTGGAATGTAATGTACCACAACCCTGGAAAGATGCTTGAAAACCTCAAGATCATATATACCAATGTCCACATGTGGTCTTACATTACTGAGGTGGTTTGTTTCGACATGATCTTCTACAGCGATATGATGAATTCAGTGAAGGGATTTATTGTTTATCAGTGAGGACTGCTGGTGTGCCTTCATGAAGAAGTCCATATTATCAAATATCATTGAGTATGTGGATGGCGCCTGAAGCTGTATGATAGCATGTGGAACATTCACATCTGCAGCTTCTGAGACAGCAAATGGGCTGAAGATGAAGGAGTCTGCTTTCAGGATTGTCATCTGTAGAATAAAATATGATCAAGCAAATTACAAATTCATTCACATACAAACAAAGTATTTGTTTATTTAGTTTTTTGTCATATTTTAGTGAAATAGTATCTCACCTGACAGTGTGAGGTCCTCCATGTTATCATTCACACTGGGTATGTCCTCAGAGAGCCCTCCTGCCCCAGAGGTCAGGTAAAGTTCAGTGGAGACTTAGAGCTCCTGTAGTCTCTCTCCACACATGGCTACTAACTCCTTTTGTTTGCCGATTGCATGCTGGTATGATGTTTTGATGGCCATTTTGCTTAACCTCTTAAAGGCAGCCTTTTTTGTGCCTCCATGCTGCAGTATACTATTTAGATAATAAGCAAAGGCTGACATCCGAGGCTCTCTCCCTCGTAGTTCTATACAAAGTGCAGTGCAAGCAGCTGGTAGACTTTTGCTGTTGACTGATTGGAAAACGGACAGCAAAAAATGAGACATGTTTTCAAGGTCCACAAGGAGATCCTCTGGTGTAGTTTTCCACGCATAAATTTGTTGTTTGGGTTTGAGAGGCACTTACATTCTTCACTAATTATAAGGTGAATCTTTTATTTTATTTAAAGTTCTTTATGAGCTGAAATCAAGTTGGCTGCAGTTTTCAGCTTTTTATTAGTTATGTTCTGAATGATCCCAGCTTCAGACGGAGAGGAAACCTTGACAACAGTTTTGCTTGTGTTCTCAGTAATGACCTGTGAAATAGAAGACACAATGTTCATAAATGTTAAAGAATATAGGATGTGACTTACAATTAATAACCATTTGTTAAAAAGACCATCTACTGATGCATCAAGGCTGTGGATAGTGGGGGAGAAGATACATCTTTCAACTCAGTCAATACCCATATCATCCTAATTTTCTCTTTATTACTGTGCAAATAGATTGGGAATATGTTATAACACATCAATTAACAGCAATGTATGTGTCAACTTGTAAACGAACGGGCATTTAAAAAAGCACAACGTAGTTTTATAGGTTAATTATTTTAATTCTACAGAGTGACAAATGCCTTGATCCGTAAGAAGTAACACATTAGTGAATTGGGTTCTTCCATGTCTCTAATGTTTACTTAGTTATAGCCTACAGACTTAGCACTCAGTAAAGCTTTTAGCAATAGCACGCTTACCTGTGTGATGCTTCGCCTTGTTGCGGACTGAGTGGGGGGAGGACTACGCCGAATCTTCTTCAGTGCTCTTGGAGTTTTAGAAGGAGTTGAGCGTTCTCGTTTGTCACCAGGTCCAGATGAATCCTCTGTTATTGTTTCAGTAGTGAGAGTTTCCACGTCTTGTTGCCATTTGCGAAAAATGGTTAGGTTCCATTCCAAGCGCCCGACGAGGCTTACACAAGGCTTGCACACTCTAATCGATCTATTTAACTCAAGTCTTAATGCAAGACCCAAGTTCACAAGTCGTTGCAACAACAGTGAGCTTCGTGACTTATAAAAGTTTCCATTTACACCACGTCTCATGTTTTTACCGCAACAATGACACACGTCATTTACAACGATCTCTGTAGCGCTAGCCATGTTGAATTAGCTCTCCGTTCTTTGCTACTGTTTATTTACTTTCCCACTGTAGATTTTCGTGTCGTGTTGCCGACGTCACGTCCGCCCTTCTCTGATTGGTTCACTTCGCTGCCCGTTAGTTCTTCTCTGATTGGTTTATTTTGCTGTCTGTTTGCTCATTGTTGCCCGCCCAGGAAAATTTGCTGGACCACCAGTGACCAGACTCAGCCGCTGGTACAGCGATGAGTCTGGATTTTTCCAGGCAAATATTAATATGTTATTGATCAAGAAAGTGATAAACGTCGTTATTGAGCCTTTCACATATATATGTAACCTTTCATTCAGCACAGGAATATTTCCAGATCACATGAAAGTGGCCAGAGTTATTCCACTTTTTTAAAAAAGGAAATAAGAATGATTTCTCAAATTATAGACCTGTATCACTGCTTTCGCAGTTCTCAAAAATTTTAGAGAAACTATTTGTTAGCAGGTTAAATAAATTTATTAAAAAATACAAAATTTTAAGTAAGAGCCAATATGGATTTCATTCCAATCATTCAACCGCCACAGCATTAATGGACCTGGCTGAAGAAATCACCAATGCCATGGACAAGAAACAATATTTAGTTAGTATCTTTGTCGATCTTCAAAAAGCATTTGATACTCTAGATCATGAAATATTATTACAGAAATTATACAAGTACGGTATACGAGGTGTACCACACAAATGGGTCACAAGTTACTTAACGAACCGTTATCAATTTGTGGAAATCAACAACATAAGATCAGAATATCGTCAAGTAATGTGTGGGGACCCCAAGGTTCGGTCTTGGGGCCAGTACTTTTTCTCCTTTATGTAAATGATATTATGTCTGTATCAAAATTACTAAATTGCATCTTGTTTGCTGATGATACCACATTATTTTACTCAGGAAAAAACATAAATGAGGTTATAAAAAATGTAGAAGATGGGTTTCAAAAAATATTAAAATGGTTCAATGCTAACAAACTATCTATAAACATTAGTAAAACTAAATTTATGGTCTTTAGTTGTAAAAAGAAAGCTTTAGAGGTAAGATTATTCACACAAGAATTAGAGATAGAAAGAACAAGTACATTTCGTTTTTTAGGAGTTATGATTGATGAACAGCTGACGTGGAAATCCCACATAGAGCAAGTAAGCTCAAAAGTATCACAAACCATAGCTGTATTACACAATGCATTGTTCTTATTGTATAACACACTGATTGTTCCATATTTGACATATTGCATTGAAGTGTGGGGAAGTGCTTGTAAAACCTACATTGAACCAGTTTTTCTTTTACAGAAGCGTGCTATTAGAATTATCAATGGAAGTGGTTATAGAGCACATACAAATCCAATTTTTATTCAATTAGAAACATTGAAATTTAACGAATTGGTGGAATATAGCATTCTCAAAACCATGTACAAAGCTCATCAAAAAGTATTACCAGAGAAGTTGCAAAATAGATTTCTAAAGAGAGAAAGTAGATATCAACTAAGAGGAACTGATTTATTTTTTAAACCAGAGTTTAGAACAAAACCAAAGGAAAGATGTATTTCAATCAAGGGAGTCAGTCTTTGGAACAGTCTTGAAAGTAATATTAAAGAATCCAAGTCCATTTATATGTGTAAGAAAAGTTTGAAATTATCATTATTAAGAAAGTATATAATTGCTATGTGACAGGATGATTTTGTGTTTTGTTTTTTGTAAAGTAGCTGTACATCTATGTTTGATTTTGTGTAATGTAACAGCGCAACACACTGGAAGTGAATAAGAGTCAGAGTTGATAAGGGGCAGATATTATAAGCTTTTGCTTCTTTCTGTGCCCTTTCATTCATCTATCATAATTGTACCAAAGCTGTAATACTGTATGCAGATATGTTGCATTGATTTATTTTGTTTTAATGAATGAAATAAATATTGAAATAGAAAAATAAAAATAGTGCACAGAGGTCGCCAAATTTCTGCAGAGTCAATCGCTACAGACCTCCAAACTTCATGTGGCCTTCAGATTAGCTCAGGAATAGTGTGTAGAGAGTTTCAAGGAATGGGTTTCCATGGCCGAGCAGCTGCATCCAAGCCATACATCGCCAAGTGCAATGCAAAGTATTGGATGCAGTGGTGTAAAGCACACTGAGCAGTGGAGACACGTTCTCTGGAGTGACAAATTGTGCTTCTCCATCTAGCAATCTGATGGACGAGTCTGTTTTTGGCGGTTACCAAAGAGTTCCTTTCACTGGAACTAAGGGACCAAGCCCAGCTCCCGAAAAACAACCCCACACTGTAATCCCCCCTCCACCAGACTTTTCACTTGGCACAAAGCAGTCAGACAAGTACCGGTCTCCTGGCAACCGCCAAACCCAGACTTCAGATTGCCAGATGGAGAAGCGTGACTTGTCACTCCAGAGAACGCATCTCCACTGCTCTGAGTCCAGTGGTGGCGTGCTTTGCATTGAACTTGGTGATGAGTATTGGATGCAGCTGCTCGGCCATGGAAACCCATTCCATGAAGCTTTCTACGCACTGTTCTTGAGCTAATCTGAAGGCCACATAAAGTTTGGAGGTGTGTAGAATCCCTCAGTCGCCCAGGTAGAATCCCTGGCAAAATGAGATATTCAATTTGTCAACTGGACAAAGTTTATTTGGTCGAATACGTTTCGCAGCTCATTCAAGCTGCTTCTTCAGAACTATATATATATATATATATATATATATATATATATATATATATATATATATATATATATATATATATATATATATATACATACGCTGTGTTCCAAATGATCAAATTATTATGCAAATTGTGTTTAAGTGTGATTGAAACTCAAGGATGGTCTTGTGTCTCAGGCTCATTGGGTCAGTGAAATCAATCTCAGACACCTGTGCCAATTTGTTTGCCAGGTAAGTCCAATTAAAGGAAAAACTACTTACGTTCCACATTATTAAGCAGAGCACCATTTTCAAGCAATATGGGAAAGAAAAAGGAACTCTCTAGTGCCGAAAAATGTGAAAGAGTTGAATACATTGGACAAGGTATGAAAACTTTAGATATTTAATGAAAACTTAATTTTAATCATCGTACTATTCAGAGATTTGTAGCTGATTCAGCGCACACACAGATTTGTGCAGATAAAGGCACAATGAGGAAGGTTTCTGCCAGACAAATACATCGGATTAAGAGAGCAGCTGCTAAAATGCCATTACAAAGCAGCAAACAGGTATTTGAAGCTGCTGGTGCCTCTGTAGTCTTGCAAACATCAAGGTGTAGGATAGTCCAGAGTCTTGCAGTTATGCATAAACCTTCTATTCAGCCACCCGTAAAAAATGCTCACAAGCAGAAACGGCTCCAGTGGGCCCAGAAATACATGAAGACTCATTTTCAAACGGTCTTGTTCATTGATGAGTGCCGTGCAACCCTGGATGGTCCAGATGGATGGGGTGGTGAATGGTTGGTGGACAGCAAGGAGGTGGCAGAGTCACGTTTAGGGCTGGAATCATGAGGAGAGAGCTGGTCGGCCCCTTTAGGGTTCCTGAAGGTGTGAAAATGACCTCTGTAAAGTATGTGGAGTTTCTGACTGACCACTTTCTTCCATGGTACAAAAAGAAGAACTGTGCTTTCCGTAGCAAAATCATCTCCATGTCATTCTGCAAGGAATACCCTATAAAAGAAGAGAAACTCATGGTGTGGCCCCCATCCTCCCCTGCTTTCAACCCTACTGAGAACCTTTGGAGCATCCTTAAGCAAAAGATCTATGAGGGCGGGAGGCAGTTCACATCCAAACAGCAGCTCTGGAAGGCTATTCTAACATCCTGCAAAGAAATTCAAGCAGAAACTCTCCACAAACTCACAAGTTCAATGGAATTGTGAAGCCTAACCCTATCAAAATGTAACCTATATTAAACTGTAACTTGACTTGTTAAGATGTTTGGATTGAAATAGCTTTTGATTTCAGTAATATGCTAATGCTTCTAATTGAAAAATAAATGACCATTTTCAATTCTTTACAACAATAACATGGTTTGAAACTCTGTTGTGCATTATAATTTGGAACAATACATTTTAAGCTTTAATTTTTGAAAAAAAAAAAAAAAAATACTGTTATCATTGGGAGGTTTGTTCAATAACATTTGAATTGTACTCTAAAGGTTGATGACTTGAAATTTATGATATCATTTGCATAATAATTTGGAATGCACTGTACAGGCATGTTGCTCAAACACATACAAATGAAATGAAAATGAAAAAAAATATATATATTTACCTGGCAACTATAATGGGGCTAAAACTTGCCTAAACTGTAAAACAGCTATGATGAAGGCAACACAGGCAATAAACTTTTTATTTATTGGTAGAAATATAAAAAAAATATGTTTTCCTTGTATTTTTCCATCATTATTCCACAGTCAATGTGCTTTTAAAGGCATGGACGAGAACTGAATCTTGATCTTTGGTTTACAGCACCTTACCACTTGGCCACCATCACTAAAGAACTGTTGTATTGTGGGTAATGACGTAATTCAATATTGCTGCATCTCTAGTGGATATGTGCATTTAATTCGATCAGTGCGAAGGGTGAAACAATGTAGAGGACTGACACAGGACATTACACATTTTGAATTTATAATGAGAGAATAATAAGAGTCTCCTAATATTCAATAACTGCCTTCAAAAGTCTAATGAGAATAGACAACAGCACCTTCATTTGTTAAATTAATATTAAGTGTAAGAAAAAGTCCTTCCTTGCGTGTAAATTATCACAGCATTTTAGAGTTGATGACATAGGCAAAGGCATTTTGTTTAAGACCTCAGTGCTACTACCTGCATATTGGTACTTTTTTTTCCCCCACAGAATTCCACTTGACTGGTGTAAAGCTATGAATACTAGCTGGTACTGTCCCAGCAATTCAAAGTAATAATAAAAAAAAAAAAAAAAATGCGCAAAAACCTGCCACACACCTATCCAAGATGGCGGCGCGAACACACACAGCGTCCGTCCCAGCTCTCCGTCCCAATGCTACAGTGTTCTCGTGTGTTTTGTCGTGCAAACAACATTGTTTTTGTTCGCCGTCGTCTTTGTCATGTGAGCCTCCTCAAAGGCGCAAATACAGCCGGGAGTTTCTGCTCAACATTAGCAGAAACAACACAACAAGCAACTCGTACGTCAAGGGGCTACGGGACACACTAAGGAACAGCGGAAGCACTTACCACCACCGACCACGACTCCTAGATCTCACCCGCAGTGGAAAGCGTCACAAGTGGTGCGAGAGGAAACAGAAGAGGGGTAAGCGTGGAGGAATCCGAAACAGGCTAGCTGCAAACCCATACAAGCCTGCAATCCCCACCATCATACTGAAAAATGTACGCTCGCTGGAAAACAAGCTGGACCACGTACGTTCTAAAGTCAGTGAGAGAGAGTTGTGTTCTTGTGTTTGTGGAAACATGAGATTGTCGTTGATTTCAGGAGAGAACACACACAGCATGCCCCCCTCACCATCAACAGAGCTGCTGAGGAGAGAGTAAGCAGCACCAAGTTTCTGGGTGTGTATATCTCTGAGGACCTCTCCTGGTCAAAGAACACTGCATCACTGGCCAGCAAAGCCCAACAGCGACTCTACTTCCTCTGCAAGCTGAAGAGAGCCAGAGCCCCAGCTCCCATCATGAGGACCTTCTACAGAGGCACCATTGAGGGCATCCTCACCTGCTGCATCACTGTGTGGTATGGCACGTGTACAGTGTCCTGCCGGAAAAAGCTACACCGAGTAGTGAGAGCAGCTGAGAGGATCGTGGGGGTCTGTCTCCCGTCCCTGCAGGACATCTACCGCACCCGCCTCACTCGCAAGGCTCTCTGCATTGCGGGTGATCCCACCCACCCATCCAACAGCCTCTTCAGTCTGCTGCCATCAGGAAAGAGACTGAGGAGCCTCTGGGCCAGGACCAGCAGACTAAAAAACAGCTTCATCCACCAAGCTGTGAGGACGCTGAACTCTCTCCCTGCCCTGCCCTCCCTCCCCCCTCGGACGACCACACTCACCACTTCCCTCTCCCGTTGTTCCTAAATGCAAGTGTCCCAGTCTGGTGAACTTAGCTAACCTACCTTACTCCTGTGGAGTTCCTCTCCCATTGCTCCACAGATTTTTTTTTTTTTTTTTTAATGCACAACTCTTTTTTGCACTACAACTACAGACACTGCTGCCTGTGGAGTTCCTCTCCCACTGCTCCACAGTAAATTTGTAAATTTTAAAATTTTTAATGCACCCTCTGTTTTGCACTATAACTAATGACACTGCTGCTTGAATGACACCATTTGAGCTTTATCATGTGTAGCATGATCATTGTGTGTTTTACTTATTTGTATTATATACAAACCTACCGTACTTGTTGCTATGTGCATATGTTATGTTTTGTCATCATGTTTATTGTCATGCCTATATGATGTTAAATGTTCACTGTGGGCCTAGGGAGCGCTGCAACCTGTACATATGGTTTTTGACAATAAAGCTGACTTTGAACTTTGAACTTTGCAACCTGTACATATGGTTTTTGACAATAAAGCTGACTTTGAATTTTGAACTTTGATTTGCACTTAAATGTGCATTAGGTAAATTTTCTGGTATGGTTATAAAAAAAAAAAAAAAAACTCCAAAGGCCCCACATAACACCGTTGCAGTTCACATAACACCAGTAGTACAGGGACTGAGTTTGAGAAACTTCAATGGTTCAAACTTACATAATCACATATTTCCCCCTGCATGTCTCACTGTGCTTCACAGTGAACCTGGATGAGATGTCTTTCCATTATTTTAGAGCAAATAAACAGGCCTGGCATTACCTGCTCCAGCCGTTATGTGGCCGTCAGCTGTAAGGAGCGGAGATAGAACCATCAACCAGAGCTATGCTAACAGCAGTAACAGCACATAACTGCATACAGAGGCACAGTGGAGCCCAGCCTTGCTCAGCCTGAAAATGGTGTTAGCCTGCTGATGTATAGTAGATATAAGGAGCTTGTCACTAACTGCTCATACTAATGCGGGCAGCGGACAGCGGACAGCGGACAGGCTAATCTGCACCACTAATGCACACAGCGGCATCAAGCTAACAGAAAACTCCTCTGTGCACAAGCTGGACTAATATTACAGTGAAGCAAAAATCTATCACTGAAAGATTAGGATGAAAGTGACCACATAACACAGTGAGAGGAGCTATGTGCAGTGAAACACAAACATTATTATTATGCCCATTTATATTTCACATTACAAAGCTCTCACCAAAAATGAAAAAAAAAAAAAAAAAAAAAAAAAAAAGATGTGGATTGATGCTGATTGAAGAAACATTAGTACCAAGGCATTTCTGTTATGGCAGAGGTGGTACAGCAGACATGTTTAAACTCGTGAGCTTTAAGCCGTGTATGTTATGTTGCTGTTACCTCCTCAAACATACCTGGAGTTGTGTTTCGCTTTCATTCTTGAAGGTTCTGTTAAACCTACTGCTTCATGCCTTCAAAGGTATGAAGCAGTAGTGTTCAAGTTCAGATCCTTTTACCTTTAGTTCAATAGAGATTGGCAATTTGAGGGCTCAAGTTATTTGAATGATTCTACTGAAGGTGTATGGAGTTTAAAAACACAGTGGAGCACTTCCTGTATTGCTACATGGCATTAGTAGGTGAAACAGAGTGTTTTCCATTTGAGAGAAGAACTCAGCCTAAATATACAGGGTTGTGTGTTAAACATGAAACCTAAAAAAATGCACCAGGGACTACAGGTGGAAATGAGCTCTAGTGCTACAACCTGTACAATGCATCTCTCCTGTTAAGGTTAATGTTTATTGTGCACTGTCCCTGTCTCATAAATAAAATACATAAATAAAATAAATACACAAAATACAACTCCAGCTATGTTTGTGATGAGGAAACTACATTATAACAGATCAGAAAAAAGCATAATGTGGGCCCTTTACAGGCAATCTACAAGCAAAACTTTTTAAACTTTCTGTTTGTTGGTCAGTTTGGTCTCTTAGAGTACAGGCTTTCATGGGGAAACAAAATTGTCCAAACTTTACAATACTGTACACTGTAAACTCAGATTTTGTTTGAGCATATACAGTTTTGTTACTATTGCTTAATCATATATGTTTTTGTCAGAAGTGCCTATGTTACTAAATTGTTACAAGCTGTTTGCACTATTTTTGCATGATAGTGCAGTGAATGAATCATGTTTCACAGTGAATGAATCATATTTCACATTAATCACTAAACCTGATCAAAATCAGCCAGAGGGGAGGAGTCTATTTTCAAACTCAGGCCTGCGTGATGACACGTCGCCGAGTGCACAGACAGAGCGTGCGCCGTCGCGTGTTTTGCAAAGACGAGGTAAGTTAATTCTTGAGAATAATGTAAAATGTTCATACATGTTTTAAATGATAAGCGTTTAATAAAACGGGAAGTAAGATTTTGATTGAGTAAAATTATCAAAGGTCGGTGTGGTGATCCCATGTTTAGCTAACGTTAACGTTAATGCAATAAAAGATGCAGGGGACACGTTCTCTTCTGTGTTTCGTTTAGAATTTTTATAAAATGAGTAATTTAACCATGATCCATCTTGGTTGTGTCTACAGGGAACATTTTAAGTTATCTCTGAAATTGGCGGGCACAATCATGCTAGCATAGCATCGCCGGCTAACTCCAGTGTTTTTTTTTTCCTTTGAGAGCTCACCACTAACATTATAACAAACTGGCATGCTCTTTGCCCTGCCCAGACGTGAGTAATGTCAACGGTCTATGTTTATGTGTAAGCCTGAGTAACGTGAGTTTTAACTCAGAAACACTCAGGACAGAGGGAGTGTGGCAGTGGTCATCAGCGCTGGTCAGGGGCACACACGAACATGACCGTGTGGTTGAGTGTTACAGTGTGTGATACAAAGAAGTGTACGTATAGAAGTTACAGACCAAACAATCATGTGTGAAAATTGTGGAAATGTCTCTAGATGAACATTTTGAAGTCAGATGCTGTAGTGTCTAACCACTGACGTAAAGAGTCTTTGGAAGGCTCCATTCTGACAATTAAACGCTGTTTTGGGGATAACTTCTTCCTACAACATCTGGGTCAGTACCACAGATTCAGTAGATCCACCGTGTACACTTGTATTCACCCCGTATGTTAACTCCATTTATGGCATCGTTTGTGTTGTAGCAGTCTATGCTAGCGGTTAAAGGCTGTGTTAGCTTGCTAGGATACCAGGTCATGGCTGGCGGGCAATAAACTATAACGTTACATCCACTGACTATAGCTCAGTGTGTTTTAAAGCATAATTTCTATGTATCTTTTTTATATATCGGTGGTTTATTGACTTTATTAGTGCGTAGTTTTTGTTTTCACATCATCGATGGGAGCTAGCTGTAGCTTTCTCTGATAGGAATCCTATCAGTCTCAGGGCTCCTGACTGACACATTCATAGCTGTAGTCTAACTAAATGTGAAACGTATATATATCATTACGTGCAGTCCTGAAGGTAGTAATGCAAATGCGTGTCTTCATAAAAGTAACAGAACTGTTGTCATTTGGTAACTGTTTACAACACACTATTATTCACTGTAATATTTAAAGTCACCCATTCTACTGCCTTCTGCAATTTAGCGTCATATATTACACATGTAAATGTTTAGTTTAACTCATTCATTGATCCATTTTGACTATATTGGCCATTTAGCATATCATTTGTAATATAATAAGTGATTCCACATATGTAGCTCCTGGTTAAAGCAGTGTGTTTGAGACTGTCTTTAGTGACAGTGACAGCGAAGCTCCAGTATAGCTGAGTTAGCAGCGCTGTTAGCTTCAGGACAAACACACGGGGACAAGTCCCTGTCTCTGTCCTCGGCGTGGATATTGCATGGACTTGGTTTTAGTGCATTTTGCACCGACAAAGTTTGACAAAGTTTGTAAAGAAGCTCACGGAGCTCCGAGACTCGCGCTGTGCTTGCGGTGTCTTTTTCTGAAAAGTCCGAAGTGAACAAAACACAGATCCTGGATGGATAAATATAATATAATTATTCCTTTGGGTCACTGATGTGAGCCGCTGTGTCCAGGGCAGGACACACACCTCCTGTCCTCCTGCAGCCTGTGTCCTGTGCCCTGTGCACACGCGTCTGCCCTAGTGTGAGAGGAGGAGCAGAGGATGAGACAAAAGGAGCCAAACTGAGACGCAACTATGTCTTTATCATAAAGGCTGTTTTTGAATCTTTGACGCTGCAAACGTCACATTATTTTTAAGCTATTCAGATCCTCAGCCACGTACTGCCTTTCCTCCAAAAATTCACACTGTTTGAGTTATTTCCAATTAGAAGCACAACAAATATTAAGTCTGATTGAACACCCCTGGAAGCTTAAATAGTAATAATAAAGCATACTGTAGTACATAATAGGAAGTAGTAAAAGTATTTTTCACACATGTTTTGACATTTTTTTTGTCATTAAAAATTATTTGTAAATCATAGTGTACTATTGATGTAGAAACTGAAGGTCCTTACTAAATGTCTAATGCTGTGTGCCATGTTTTTGGTGGTGTGCAACTGAGACTTAAATTGTTTTTATTTCTTGTTTTATAGGTAATCTGGGAATGCAGTGGCGGTGCAAGTTCTGTGATTTTGTGTCCAAGAAAAGAGGTTATCTTTTAAAACATTATAGATTGAAACATGGGAGCTATAGCAGAATACTTCCATTTCCTTGTTTGCATCACGACTGCTTGTGCAAATTTAAGTCACTCAATAGTCTTAGAGTCTATTTATCAAAAATTAATCGGGCATGCTCACAAACTGAAAAAAATCTTCAACTGCCAGCATTGTAGCTTTTCTGCATTATGTACTGAAATTGAGTTTTTCTGTCACCTTCGTAATGTTCACTTGAAAGTAGATCACAGAGTTAACTGTCCCTTTAAAGATTGTGATTTTAATACAAATGTTTATACGACCTTTAATTCGCATCGGAGTACACTGAACAGGGCAGATAACTACAAAATGTTCAGGCCAGAAATTATCCACTTTTCAACTAGGGAAAATGATCGAGAAGAGGAGAACATTGTCTTCGATTGTCATCTTCGAAGAAAAGAAGTAGCAGAGACTGAGCCAGCCATTATGGTGATGTTACAAAGATGGCCAGCCCTTTTCACTCAACAACAGGTAAATGGTTGTATGTGCGTGCATACATGTGTTCTAATTGTGTAATATAACTTATTTATTAAATTTATCTTTCAGGTGTTGTTGAAGTTTAATAGAATTGTTGGAAAAGACCTGAGTCAAGAATTCTTTGAAAATCTTGATAGGCACAGCTTGCGTCTCCTTGAAATTTTTAAAGCAAAAACTGGACACACTGCGGCTGATTTCCCAGATTTTGAAAGACAGCCAGGTTAGTTTTTTGCACATTCATCTTCTTTGTCTGGATTATGAACTGAAACTGGATCACTTCTCAATTCTGTCACCAGTTTGGGGCTGAGTAATGGATCCGTTCCTTGGTTAGCCCTTGGTCTAAGTCTGACCCAAACTGGGCCCAGAATTGAGAACTGATCCAAGGCAAAGGAGTCTGACTTGAACTCAGACCCAGATTGTTCCCATCTCATTTCTGATTCTTAGGTTTTGAAGGACAAGGGTTTATCTGAACTCTGGCCTGAACTGAAACCAGAACTGAGAGCTGAGCTGGTCTCAGTTCTGGTCTTGTTTCAGGTCTGTAGTCAGTTAAGTCTTGGTCCAAGAACCAGGAGTCAAACCTGATCTGATTACAAGTAGAGTTCTGAGCTCAGAGCTGGATTGATGCTAGAAATTAAAGTGAGTCTGGTCTCAAACCTAGTGTCATTCTGGATCTGAATTCAGGGCTGTCTCCTGAGTTTTTCAATACCCACTGAAAAAGGAAAATATTTTTATGATTTTTTATGTCTTTTTGCTTTTGTTGCCCACAGACCTTTGAGCCAACACGGATTCAGTCAACAGTGGTCAGGGGACTTCCCATTCTTCTGGGGGACAAGCCGGGTGACTTCTTCAGACAAGTCTTAGTAAGTTATTATCTTGTGCACAAATGTTTTTCTACATATTTTCTAACCTTTGTTGTGATTTGCCATTTTAATTTTTTATGAGTAACATTTCATCATATTTATTGTACATTTTTAAACATTAACACAAGTTAACAGGATTATTAATAACAATTAAAACAAATGTATCTTTTATAATCAACATTTAACAACTTTTTCATGTTTTTTATAAATAGATGAGATTTTGAGAAGTCATGTTTGGTGCATGCTTTCTTCACTTAATTTCCCCTTTATTTTCCAAAGAAACACTTCTTAGGAGTGAGTACAGGTGTGACAGTGATGGTCTTTAGTCCAATCAAACCCTAAACGTTGCTTGATGATTTAATTACTAGTTTGCTTTTAGCTGAGCAATTAATCGAAAAAAATCAAAATCGCAATATGAATTTAAGTCAATATCAATAATTGTCCTAGGACTTTTTAATTGTCAGATTAACAGTCAATTCAGTGTTTGTAGCAATGGAATTTTTTTGTGTTCTAAGCTAAGATTTATTTACAGGACTTTACAGTACTGGCAGTAGCAAATCTAATTTAATGCTTTTTAATGCCCAAATACAAGAAGAAAAGTATGCATATTGTTACATTTGCAAACATTCCATCAAACAAAGGAAAGAGGGAAAATGTTAACATTCAAAAGCAAATTTGGACACAAAGGGCAACTTTTAAGCAATAACAGTTTCAGACAAAACTTCAGCTGAATGTGTTTTAGAGCATTATTTTTCTATTTTTCAATTAACTTATACCATAATATAGTGATATTTTATGCCATTTTGAATCAAATTCAATCATTTTTAAAAATGTTAAAGGCCTTGTGACAGAGCTGACCTAAAGACTTTCATCTTTTTAATGCCTTGAGGAAACCCTGATCTAAAAGGGTTTGTCAAGAGTCATAACAGTAAGAGCTATTTTATTTGGTTTTGATATAAGAAGAAAAAAAAAATAGAACTGAAAACCGAGATCAATCAAAATGAGGGAAATAATCGTGATTAATATTTTGGCCTTATCGCCCAGCCCTAGTGTGTGACATGACATACAAAAGTACATAATGTGTAGGTCACGTGACTTTTCCTAAATTGACAAACTCTGACAGATGCCTCGGCTCGCGTAGTCCATCACTACAACACTTTAATCAAGTGCTTTCCACCTCTAATGTGATTTGTGTGTAGGTTATTTTAACAAAAGAAATCTGATGCTGTCCAACATTCTGTCCCCATCAAGTCCATAATATTAGTGTTAGTTTAAATCATGATATATAAAACTGATTACGCTTTTATTTGATCTTTAAGGACTCTGAAGAAGCCTCATTTGGAGACCTGCCCCTTGGGATTGTCTTTGGCTCTGAATCGTCTGAACCTGATTCGCCTCCTAGTCCTGCCTCTTTCTCCATCGTCATTGACGGAGAAGAAATTATGAAGGACTTGCCAGACCTCCCGCAAGCTATGTGCATCATGTTTGGCCTGACCTACGCCCTCCACCTCAATTATCCAAAGTGCATGAGGTACACATTCCTCTTCATCCAGCAGATACTCCTGAAGTTGAGCGCTGATGAACTGAAACCGAAATTGCAATCTTTAAAAAATAACCTTGAAATCTAAATTAAAATGTAACAATTTGGTCAATGTTTTTACAAGACCAGTGTTTCCTGTTGTCATGTTATGTTTTCATGTTTAGATGTTGTCAGAATGAATGCTATTTATTTTTCACCCAAAAAGTTCCTTAATGCACCTTTAAATAAGGTCTGTGGAAGTTTCAGTTACGTGCTGTAGTGCACAGACCATTTTACTGCCTTTTATCCTCCCTTTGTCTATTGTTTTTTCAGATGGAAAAATGTCTGCTTAACAAGCAATAGCATATGAGCTTGTTAATATTTAAAATTACTGACATTATTTTATACTGTGTTTAAAGTTACTGGCACTGTTTCATAAAAAAACAAAGAAATAAACACATTTATGTGCATAAGAACATGTACTGTATTTATTTTAATATTTAGTTTAACAGATGAGTATAATTGCTGTGTTTGAAATAACATTAGTTATGCAAATATAAGATTAAGTTACAGTAACTTAAAGACATTAGTCATAAAAATATATAACACTTTGTTATGGTTACTTATACATGCATGATTGTATAATTTTATTTAACAAAAACTGATTAGCATAAACAATTTGGAAATAAGTGTAGTGAGCTAATCAGTGTTAGTAAGGACTAATAATCAGCCATGTTGAATGAGCTTATTACCTCCGCCAAGGAGGTTATGTTTTCGCCTGAGTCTGTCTGTTTGTTTGTTAGTTAGTTTGTTTGTTTGTTAGTTAGCAAGATAACTCAAAAAGTTATGGACGGATCTTGATGAAATTTTCTGGAAATGTTCCGAATGGTAAATCCAACAGATGATTAGATTTTGGTGATGATCCAGAAGAAATCCTGGATTCTGGATCACTTTGAAAATTTCGTTAGCATTGCGTTAAATGGGGCTTGGTGGAGGTCTGCGCTCTCTGAGTGCTTTTCTAGTGTTGCTTATTTTATGGCATTTGCAAAACCAATCTTTATTGCTGGAACGAGTTTCCTTATCAGACATTAGTAATCACAGCGATTTGGGTTTACAGTGTACTTAACAACATTTTGACAAAACATACATTTAATTACAACCCTGATTTATTGAAAATTTAATTCAAAAAAGGAGGCGAAATTTGAATTTTTAGGCCAAGATTTATTTTTTCAAATACTAAACAAGATTTCCAAAATTCCTTCTGTACATTTTTAGTAGCTAATATGACTACAAAATGAGGCAACACATTTCAGCCTGGCTTTATCCATGATACTGTTTTAAATGTCCCAGATATGCCCAATTATGGCATTTTTACACCTAAAATTGCTTATTTTGCGAATAAACTACAGATAAACTACAGATTTCGAACAGATATCTCTAAAAAAAAACAAAACAAAAAAACTATTCTACTCTTAAAGGTTTGTGGTTGCAATCTAACTCTAGAAGATTATAATGTCAGTGTGTTTTTGCAATGTAAGTGAGAGGTTGTGAGGAAGTCATTGGCATACATTGACACACATATGGAAATTGGGAATAAAGTGGACAAACACCTACACTATATATGCACTGTTACCAGAGGCAGAGCAAGAGCAGAGGAAGAACTGGCTATAGGGCAGGCGTTTGACCAGTGGCTTCAGTTTTAACCTTCCATTAAATGTTATGATTTCCACTGTGTCGTAGTGCTGCTGGAGAACTTCACTGACAGACATTCACTGAAAGACATGTTTTTTTATGTTTGAACCTGTGTGGCACAGAATATGGCAGACACAATTTGGCCTTATTTATAAAAGCTTCAACAAAAATAAGATTGATTCTAAGCAAACACCATTTAACTTGTGGCTTATATAAGTCTGATGACACCCACCTTTGTGTAAATGGTGCTGTTCCTCCTCATAAGTGTAGCACTATCTCTGACAGCAAAAATGAGAGTGGCTCAGTAGTTAGAGCAAGAGTCCCACAACTGGAAGGTCTGAGAATCGATTCTCATTCGGATCAAGTTCTGTCGTTCTGTCCTTAGGCAAGACACTAACCCACCTTGACTAGTATGAATGTGGTGGTGTGTATGACTGACTGGTGGTGATTGGAAGGGCTTTTTTGGGTTTGGTTAGTTATATTTTAATCTCATTTGATTTCAGTTTCGCAGTAGCACTTTGCTATGTGAACAGAGCAGAACCAGCAATGTTCTGGGACAGGTGCATGTGTAAATGGGGTTATGACATTTTGTACTGGCATTGACCTGCGTGAATGGGGCTTTACACAGGTGTGGTATACTGATGGATTACAAATGTCTGTCATATTCTGCTAATGCCTACAACATGTTCCATCCATGTTCAATCACACCTCATGGATGATTGTTATAATACCTGAACCCTAACTACATCACAATGACATCCCAACTGAAGCCAGTGGCCCCTGAGGCTCTATGAGGACTAACTGCATGTGTGTGTACAGTGTTACAGTGATATGGCCCTAACATATGGGCACGCATAAGGCATGACGTGTTTACTCAAACGTATCCTTGGCCTTAAAGCAAACCTACAAATACAAACTGCAAGTTGTGGTTCTCTCCTTTGTTAAATGGGACTGAGAGTTGAATGGAGACACTGAATGCTTGCGAAAAGCTCAGGGCCTTGAACAGATGATGATTTTTTTTGACCAAATGGGTCAGAAATCCAGCGTGGAGGAGTTGAGGCGCTGCTCGAGGTCATGCACACAGGGAGACCTTGTGCTCCTGGGCACATTCAGACAAAGACATTTGTGAGCTCAAGAGATTTAATTTAATACTTATTTTTTTACAAGAAAAAAAAAAGGAAGCTCTTAAACAGTTGATAAATGCCTAGTTTCACCTTTGTCCTGACCATTATGTTAACATCCCAATTTAGATATTTTTACTCATCAACTCTTCAAAATGAAGAAAAGAACTTGAAGTTCAAATGAGAGGTTCGACTACCCAGGTTAGACTATGTATCATGGCCGGCATTCAGTGCCATACTGTGGAATAGATTGTGAATAGAAGAGTATATTTGCACCTTTAAATCATCCAGGTAGCTTCCATTGGAGTTCATGAACTGAAGAAGCCACCTTTGTCCAGTTGACAGAATAGAATTTTATTTAGCTATTAAAGGAAACACAGTCTTAAGAATAAAAGACCGCCTAGCACAGTAAGAACACAGCTATTATGTTTAAGTGACTATAATTCTGTTTATGTATTATAGGTCAAATGCAAGTACAATTTTTCCCCTCTATGATCCCAAAAAAAAACTTTAGCCAGTACACACAGTCCAACATATTACTGGTAAGCAGCCCATGGTCTGTAAAGACACTTACTGTGTAATTGTTGAGTCGTGTGCAATCAGCAGGTGTGACTTTTACACCAGCAACAAATGCACGGTGCTCTAAAGCTCCCTGAACACTCATTGTGCTCAAACAACCATATAGACTTTCCTTCTTCTGCTGTGGGCCTCCTCCTCTGCTGAGTACAACAGTCCAGTCACAACAGCCAATTAAAAGCAATGTCTGTTTAATCATCAGAGACTGGACTGGAGAAGGTGCTTCAAAGTGCTGCTCCCACACTATCCAGTCAATTACAGGACACCTTCTGGGAGCGCACACATTCTATTTTGGGTTAATGCGCTTGGTCCCAGTGCACTGCTGTCCACACGGCACCACCCCCTCCCCCTTCGCTCTGCATTCTCCCTCCCCACTCCCCGCCCTCCTCGCCCTCCCCTCTGCTGTACGCTAGCCCAGTGCTGATGCCGGACTTTTGCGCTTCATTTAGAACTAAGCCGAGAGTCAAAGGTCCAGCCATCTTCTCCTTTATGAGGCGTACAGCCGAATTAACACTTTGTTCATAATTAACTGCAGCCGAGCTAACGCTAATCGGCTCCTAGCTTCATAACATCAGGCAGACTGCTCACTTCAGCGATATGGCCCTCCCACTCGTCTCCCCTATCACTCCCTTCTCTGGAGTTACATTTACTGTACAGCGTTGTGCATGCAGCAGATAACAACGCTGAATTGAATTTCTCGCTGGCTGCCCCCCAATGGCTGCTGCTGCGTGCGCGCGTGCGTGCGTCCGTGCGTGCGTGTGTGTGTGTGTGTGTGTGTCCGTGTGTGTCCGTGTGTGTGTGTGTGTGTGTGTGTGTGTGTGTGTGTGTGTATGTGTATGTGTATGTTATGTGTATGTGTATGTATGTGTGTGTATGTGTGAGAATGTGGGGGGAAGGGGGTGCTTGCTGGAGTGTACAGTTTGGTCCAAAAATGTGGCAGCCCAACAGTGAAAAACAGCATGGAGTGATTGTGCTGTCTGTCACACGCTGCAGGGACCAGACTGGAATCACTGTGCTTGTAGGCTCTAGATCAAGTCCTGGGTTATGTTAGTGCAAAATCGCAGCAGTCTAAATGGCCATAATGTCAAATAGCTGGGTTTCAGATGACATCAACAGAATTCTATAGAGGTTATGCAGATGACATCACAGCCTTTGGAAGTTTATTAGTGAGTGGAAACATTATCTGAATGTCAATAGTAAGTAATGACATGTTCTTCTGTTAAAGCTCCAAACAGTAAAATGTGAAAAGAGCTGCTCCAGCTTAATAACAAATATAAAAGTCTACCCAATATTAAGTTTGTACCTGTAATAAACTTAATGTAAAAAAACAAACAAACACTGAGCAGTTAAGCCACAGAGACACTGCCTACGAACACATCTATTACTGATACAGTAATGGATGGGATCATACAGTTGACTTTCTGTCCAAATAATGTTCCTTGTGGATCAAAAAGATTTGTCCAAGTCTAAGTTCTCTCCATATTACACAAAATTGAGTCTTGTGAACTGTTAGAACACTTGGCTGGCATTGTCCAAATGATACGGAGTTCAAAAACACAGTGGAGAACTTCCTGTATTACCACTTGACTTCACAAGGTGGAATAAAGTGTTTTCAGTTTGAGAGAAGAAGTCAGCCTAATTAAGTGGGCTTTAAGTGTAAAACATGTGTGAACTAGAAAAGCACTCAGAGAGCGCAGACCTCCGCCAAGCCCCATTTAACGCAATGCTAACGAAATTTTCAAAGTGATCCAGAATCCAGGATTTCTTCTGGATCATCCAGAAGAAATCCTGGAATCCAGGATTTCCAGAATCCAGGATTTCTTCTGGATCATCACCAAAATTTAATCATCTGATTTACCATTCGGAACATTTCCTGAAAATTTCATCAAGATCCGTCCATAACTTTTTGAGTTATCTTGCTAACAAACAAACAAACTAACTAACTAATAAACAAACAAACAAACAGACAGACTCAGGCGAAAACATAACCTCCTTGGCGGAGGTAATGAAGCAAAACACAACTACAGGTATATTTGTGATGAGAAAACAACATTATCAGAAAATAGCATATGAGATGTTTCTGAAAAAAAAATAAATAAATAAAAAAAATGAGGCAGAACAAAAGCAAAAAAAAAAAAAAAAAAAAAAAACATTTTCTCTGTGAGCTCTCCATAGTTCTGCTTCATAGCCACTCAGTCAGAAAACCTCTATAGGCCAGTAATATTAAATACAGATTTGGGGCAGCTAAATTTAATAATGTTAAAATTATTTTGTAATACAGTTAGTTCTAGGGTCTAGTCACTAATAGGAATGATCAGGTTCAAAATGTGTTGTTTATTTTATGTGTATTTCTTATGAAAGTAAAATGTAATTGCCCTATATCTCGGAGTATGACATCATCACATTCTAGAATCTGAAAACTACTAACAGGTTCATAATAATTATTGTCATTAGAAAGGACTTTAAACCATGAGATTTAACAGGTTGGTGAACCCAGTCTGCCTTCAAATTATGGTTCAACATCTGTGGATTTTTTTTTTCTATTACTGAATTCTAGAACTAGGACACGTCCTTCTGAGCTGGAGTACAGGTCCGAATTCTTTGGTGAAATTATCTGGCAGATTTATATTTCATATGGAGACAATAAAGTGCACTTCATATCTATGTAATTACTGGGCCAATCCACATGAAACAAAAACTGGCACAAAGTTAAATGTGCTTTCTGGCATTTAAATTAACACTTCAGAAAGTGCTCCATTATTTAACCCCAAAGATGTGATTGATGTCACTTGGCTATTTCTTGCAAAAAACAGTGATTCTCCCAGAGTACAACCCTTATTCCGAGATACCTCCACTCCAACAGACCCCCACCCCGACATTCCATCATTCCGACAACCCTCCATTCCGGCCTGCCCCCATTCTGACACTTTTTGATGCCGCCATTCCGACACCTTTTATGTTGCCATTCTGACAACTTACTCATAGTTTGGAGCATCACCTATTTTGCCTTTAATCCCAGGACTGAACCAGGACTAAACCAGAACTGAACCAGGACTGAACCAAGAGTAACCAGGACTACACCAGGACTAAACCAGGTCTAAACCGGGACTAAACCAGGACTAAACCAGGTCTAAACCGGGACTAAACCAGGACTAAACCAGGTCTAAACCAGAACTGAACCAGGACTGAGTGTCGGGACGGGCCCAGCGTAGATTGTCAGGTGATCGCAGGTGAAACGACAGATGCAGAGCTTTGCGCCCCTTGGGGCTAAGCACAACCATCGCCCAATCGCACTTTGCAGAAACCCTGCTCCATGGGCTCGGGATTCTCTCTCTCTCTCAAGTCCAAGATTAGTCCTGGTTTAGACCTGATTTAGTTTTATAAAAAAATGGAAATGCCGCTACTCCGACAATTAGACGTCAATGTCAGAGTGACGGTACATCGAAATGGCAGCGTGTAACCCAGAGTTACATTGATACTGCAGTGATATCACACTGGGGGTGTTTTTTTCAGGAGCTTGTGATCAATATGAACATTCATGATCCTGTTTGGGAGTTTGATTTTAAAAGTGCACTGTGAACATTTCTAGTGGAAGGTCTCCCACCTCTTCTCCATGGAAATTTGTCAAGAATGTTCCAGAGTATACAAATCTATCTATCTATTACAAATGAGACACGCAGGTTACATCACTACACTACTTTACAATTCAGATCGGTGGAGAGGCGTCCCAATTCACAGAAATAATTATTGTATTTTTGAGCAACAGAAACACCCTTAATGAAGAAATGCTAGATGGATGTGGTTACAGTTTTACCATTCCGTTACATTCCTGGTAAAGCAATAACATATCCATGGAGACAAGCAGGTTAAGCAAACAAGGTGAGAATTAAGTAAAAAACTGTTGGCTAATGCTAGCTAGCTTGTGAATGTTATTGGAAAAGGACATGTTTAACAGCACGAATCAGCTCACCTGTTGTAGGTCAGCTAAGACACTTCTTTATGGTCAGATTGCGTTAAAACAAAGCTCTGACAAAGCTGATTAATGGAGTTTCAGACAGAGCAGTGCCTCTAATTTGTGTCACCCCCTTAGGAATGTTGATAACATCATCTGCAAATTCTAGAACATGAATGCAAGCTTTAATTGTAAAAAGGCCAGAACTAAACCAGTACTAAAACAGGACCAAACCAGGACTAAATCAGCATGGACAGACTGCAGTCCTGGACTAACGTCCATCCATTTGCAGATAATAGCCACAAGCTGCTAATAATAAAAATAATACATTTTATTTTTACGCACCTTTCAAATGTGACAAACAGTGGAAGAACCCAAGCGCAGACACAAGTCAGTAGGGAATCGGTAGGTATTTATTACAGAACAAACTTTCAGGAATATTGCAGGTCGGGGCAGGACGGAACAGGACACTGGAGCGGGACACTGGAGCAGGAGACTGGAGCAGGAGACTGGAGCAGGAGACTGGAGCAGGAGACTGGAGCAGGTGACTGGAGCACGGTGATCTGAGGCAGACGGACAGAGAGGTAAGTAAAGCGACAACTGGTAGGTAAAACAAAAGTAGCTGGAACGCAGCACTGACTGAGGGAGTTCTACGATCTGGCAGCGCTGAGCTCGTGAGAGTGGTTCTTAAACCCCTGTTGATTGCAGAGTGAGCCCAGCTGAGTTTGGCTCCAGCACACCTGTCTCCACTCCTGAAACAAACGGGGAGGGGAAGGAGGTGGCCACTCAGGGAGTGGCAGATGATGTCAGAGGAGCTAGAGGGGGTGTGACAGTACCCCCTCCTCTACGGACGCCCCCTGGCGGCCCACGTCGCTTCTCCGGATGAAGACTGTAGAATGTTTGGATCAGGGAGGGGTCCAAGACATTCTTACGGGGCACCCAGCACCGCTCCTCAGGACCATAGCCCTCCCAGTCCACCAAAAACTGAACACCACGACCCCGGCGCCGGACATCCAGGATTTGCCGGACAGTATAAGCAGGGTGGTCATCAATCATCCTGGGAGGAGGAGGTGGAGGAGGAGGAGCACACAGAGAACTGGACCGGACCGGCTTGATCAAAGACACATGAAAGGTAGGATGAACCTTAAGTGATGTGGGGAGCTTGAGACGTACCGCAGAGGGGTTGATAACTCGCTCCACCTCGAATGGCCCAATGAACCGTGGAGACAGCTTCTTAGACTCCACCTTTAGTGGCAGGTCTCGCGTGGAGAGCCATACCTTCTGACCAGGGGCGTAAGAAGGAGCTGGAGTGCGGCGACGGTCAGCCTGGACTCTGGACCTTGTAGAAGAGCACTCGAGAGCAGAACGGGCTCGAGTCCAGATACGGTGACACCGTCTCAAGTGCTCTTGGACTGAGGGAACTGCTAGTTCTCGCTCCTGGTCTGCAAATAGGGGAGGTTGGTAACCATAGCAACATTCAAAAGGTGACATACCCAGAGCAGAGTTCAAAAGGGTGTTATGGGCATATTCCACCCATGGCAGATGTGCGCTCCAACTAGAAGGATTGGCAGAGGAAACACAGCGCAACGCCACCTCCATCTGCTGGTTAACCCGCTCCGTTTGGCCATTACTCTGGGGATGGTAGCCAGAAGAGAGACTGACATTAATATCTAAAGCGGAACAGAAAGCCCGCCATACCTGAGAGGTAAATTGAGGGCCTCGGTCAGATACAATGTCCACCGGAATGCCATGCAACTTGAATACATGTTCCACCAGTAAGTCCGCGGTCTCTCTGGAAGAAGGCAGTTTAGAAACAGGGACAAAGTGAGCCATCTTGGAAAATCTGTCAACAATGGTAAGAACGACAGAATAGCCATTAGAAGGAGGGAGTCCAGTCACAAAATCTAGTGAGATATGAGACCAAGGACGCTGAGGGATGGGTAATGGCTGTAAAAGACCTGAAGGTGGCCTATTAAAGGTCTTGTTTTGGGAGCATACTGAACAGGCGGAAACAAAATTCTTAGTGTCCCTCTTCATTGATGGCCACCAGAACCTGCGCCGTAGGACAGAAAGGGTGCGATTAATTCCAGGGTGACATGTCAAACGCGTAGAATGAGCCCACTGAAGAACATCAGACCGAACTGCATCTGGAACAAACAATGAATTAGGAGGACCATTGCCAGGGTCAGGCTGGTTCTGCTGTGCTAGTTTGACCTGTGATTCAATTTCCCAAGAAACAGTGGCTACAAAACGGGATTCAGGTAAAATGGGGTCATTCACTGGAGCAGGGACATCAACAGAGAAAATCCGGGACAAGGAGTCTGGTTTAACATTCTTAGATCCTGGGCGGTATGTCAGGGAAAAGTTAAACCGATCAAAAAAGAGGGCCCACCTTGCTTGTCTGGAATTTAGTCTCTTAGCATTCTGGATGTATGACAGGTTCTTGTGGTCTGACCAAACAACAAAGGGGTGTGTGGAACCCTCCAGCCAGTGGCGCCACTCCTCCAGTGCAAGTTTTATGGCCAGGAGCTCTCGATTGCCTATGTCATAGTTTCTCTCTGCTGCAGAAAGCTTGCGAGAAAAATAAGCACAAGGATGCACTCTATTATCAGAGGGACAGCGTTGAGAAAGAACTGCACCAACCCCAGAGTCAGAAGCATCCACCTCAACGATGAATTGGAGAGCTGGATCAGGCTGAATTAGAACTGGGGCAGTGGTGAACCGATGCTTTAATTCCTTGAAGGCAGATTCTGCTTCATGGGTCCAAACAAAAGAGACAGAGGTGGAGGTGAGGGCGGTAAGAGGGGCTGCCAGACGGCTGAAGTCACGTATGAACCTTCTGTAGAAATTCGCAAATCCCAAGAAGCGCTGCAATTCCTTACGGCTGGAAGGAGAAGGCCAATCACGGACTGCCATGACCTTCGTAGGATCCATTTGAACTTGACCCTGGGCAATGATGTATCCTAAAAAGGCAACAGAGGAAGCATGAAACTGACACTTCTCAGCCTTTACAAACAACTTGTTCTCCAAGAGCCTTTGGAGCACTTGTCTAACATGGCGCTTATGAGTGTCGAGGTCCTTAGAAAAAATTAAGATGTCATCAATATAAACAAAAACAAATCTTCCAATCATGTCTCGTAGAACATCATTTACCAGATTTTGGAACACAGCTGGGGCGTTAGTCAGACCAAACGGCATAACCAGATATTCGAAATGGCCTAGAGGTGTATTGAAGGCCGTCTTCCACTCATCACCCTCTCTGATGCGAACAAGATGGTAAGCATTGCGGAGATCTAACTTGGTGAAGATTGTTGAACCACACAGAGGGGTGAATGCAGAGCTGATTAATGGAAGGGGGTACTTGTTTTTAACTGTGATTTTATTCAGGCCCCGGTAATCAATGCATGGTCTTAGTGATTTGTCCTTCTTATCAACAAAGAAAAAACCCGCACCCACCGGTGAAGAAGATGGTCTAATAATGCCTGCAGCCAGCGATTCCTGGATATACTTCTCCATAGCATCCTGCTCAGGACGTGACAGATTATAAAGACGACTGCTCGGCAGTGGTGCCCCGGGGAGAAGCTCGATGGCGCAGTCATAAGGTCGGTGAGGTGGCAGAGAGAGAGCATGGCGTTTGCTGAACACAGCCTCGAGATCATGATAGTCAAGTGGAACAGCAGACAGGTCAGGAGCTTCTGTAACAGATGCAGACTCGGAACAAACAGGGGGTAACGCAGAGTGCAAACAGTTAGAATGGCAAAAGGAACTCCAAGAAATTATTCTCCCTGTTGACCAATCAATATGCGGGTTGTGCAACTTCAACCAAGGCAAGCCCAGCACAAGAGGTGAGTGTTTACAGTCAAAAATGTGAAAACTTATATACTCCTTGTGATTACCTGAGAGGTGCAGATGAACAGGGAGTGTCTTTTCTAGAACTTGAGCAAGGATTTGACCATTGAGTGCCTTAGCTTCCAGGGGTGAAGCCAGTGGTTGTGTCTCCAGTCCCAGCTGACGAGCTACTGAACAATCCATAAAGCTCTCATCTGCCCCAGAGTCAATGAGTACTGGAAGAGTAACATAACGGTCCCGTAGCCTGAGCGTGCCCTCCAGATTAGGTTTAAAGGGAGATGAATAGTTGGTTTGGCTCAACAGAATATCTCCCACTACTGCTGAGCCGACCCTTTTACTGGGCGGATAGGACAAGAGGATAGAAAATGTCCAAACTGACCACAATAGAGACAGCTCCGCGTATTGAAACGACGTTGCCTCTCTTCAGGATTAAGCCGGGCCCGGCCTAGTTGCATAGGTTCAGGCTCTGCTGTAGATTGTAGGACAGCAGGGGGAGCAAGAGTGCTGGCGGGAGGAAGGGTGGAAGGTAAGAGGAATGGTTTAGAGATGGACAACTTACAAGCTCTCTCACGCCTACGCTCCCGAATGCGATTATCCACCCGTATAGCTTGATTAATGAAGTCATGAAGGTTGCTTGGCTCGTCTCGGCAAGCCATTTCATCTTTCAGGGTGTCAGACAGCGCATTAAGGAAGGCACCTTGTAGAGCCTCATCATTCCAACCGCTCTCAGCTGCAAGCGTACGAAACTCAATGGCTAGTTCAGCCACACTACGGTTTCCTTGGCGTAGGGACAGAAGCCTCTTAGTTGCCTCCTTGCCACTGACCGGATGATCAAAAACCTGTCTCATCTCTGAAGTAAATGCTGAATAAGATGAACAGGAAGGGGTTTGTTTCTCCCACAAAGCAGAGGCCCAATTCAAAGCATGTCCACGTAGACAACCAATCAGATAAGAGATCTTGGCCCGGTCACTTGAATATGATAGGGGTTGTTGTTCAAAAATGAGAGAGCATTGAGTTAAAAAAGACTTACAGGAACCAAGGTCTCCACTGTAAGGAGCAGGAGGAGGAACAAATGCCTCTCTTGTAGGTGGCGGGGAAGAGAACTGGGCTGGAGGGGGGTTTTCTGCAGCAGCTTGAGGTGTCAAGGCGGTCATTTGAGTACGAAGGCTAGCAAGACTAACAGAAAATTCCTTTATGTGTTCCATGAGGGCCTTTAACGTGTTGTCATGCTGCTCCAACAGCATAGACTGCGCCGAGCGGGTCAGAGTCTGCTGGGTTCATGTTTGCTGGCCAGATCGTACTGTGACAAACAGCGGAAGAACCCAAGCGCAGACACAAGTCAGTAGGGAATCGGTAGGTATTTATTACAGAACAAACTTTCAGGAATATTGCAGGTCGGGGCAGGACGGAACAGGACACTGGAGCGGGACACTGGAGCAGGAGACTGGAGCAGGAGACTGGAGCAGGAGACTGGAGCAGGAGACTGGAGCAGGTGACTGGAGCACGGTGATCTGAGGCAGACGGACAGAGAGGTAAGTAAAGCGACAACTGGTAGGTAAAACAAAAGTAGCTGGAACGCAGCACTGACTGAGGGAGTTCTACGATCTGGCAGCGCTGAGCTCGTGAGAGTGGTTCTTAAACCCCTGTTGATTGCAGAGTGAGCCCAGCTGAGTTTGGCTCCAGCACACCTGTCTCCACTCCTGAAACAAACGGGGAGGGGAAGGAGGTGGCCACTCAGGGAGTGGCAGATGATGTCAGAGGAGCTAGAGGGGGTGTGACATCAAAGCCCTCATGGTCACTTTATGGAGCAGATCGCAGATGAACAGTTCAACAGAATCATAAAATGTATTAAAAGAACACAAAACTGGCTAAAAACAACTGCAGGATTGAGAGTTCAGGTGCAATCGCAAAGTTGTATTAACCCATTGATACTGGCTGCTGCTCAGCGCAACATTACACCTCCTGCCGGTTGCTGCGTAACGCAACTTTGAGTCTCCTGCCTTGACTGGTCATCATTTTCATGATGCATTCAGCATGTAATGCACTATTGTTGGTCGATAGTGCATGTAATGCACTAAACCAGGACTAAATCAGGATTGACAGACTGTTCTCGTTTGGCTCTTGGCGAGGGCAGTCGCATTTTCTCTCCTCTCCTGCCCCTTATCTTTCCCTGCTCTGCTCTTTGTCTTGTCTGGTCTAGTGTCTAGTCTTTTTCCTTGAGTGACTCTCTCCGCTCTGCTCTCCAAAACCAGATTTACTATGGATTTGATAAGTTGGTCTCTGAACGCAATTGACACTATTTTTTCAACAAGACAAGCAGGATCGGGCAAACCTGCGTGCCCTGCGGGAACCTACGCTGCCGGATACACGATGGGCGGTTGGGACAAGTGGCGAGTTGTGTGTCTGTCAGCGCTTTCCTTAGAGGACATAGAGGATTTATACTTATTCGGAACCATGATTACAGGACTTTTGCTGATTGGATTAGGCGTGGCCCTGTCTTTCAAGAAAAACCGGAGTACCGAGGCAGCTGTTCAAAGCCCCATTTGGCTGCCCGGATTGATTGAAGCGATGGGCAAAGCTGCCAATACTCAAACTGTGACTTTGAGCCGTATTATGGAAGGTTTGGCGGCCTTGTACCGCACTTTGGAAAACATCTCGGAGAGGTTAGCAGTCATGGACCGCAGACTGGATGGAACTTTGGCTCTTATTCGCAATACGGAAACCATCATGGAGAAGATTGACGCTTTGCACAGAGAGATATGTCGACCTTGAGACCAACTGGACAAAGAAAAAGCAGTGTGCAGAAATTGGGACGCAGCTGCTTGCTCTAAACCAAAACAACCCAATCTTATCTTTTGGCCTCCTCAAGCCAGCACTGGTCACGACCAAGGCCGGGCTGGTGTCAAATCGCCCTGAGATTACAGCGGAGGGAGCCTGGCCCCTCCCCAACCCCTTGCAGCTTCGTACCCCCGACCAGGTGGGCAGGTCTGTTGCATCCAGCGCCGACTCAGGGCTGCAGGATTTGGATGGGCTGCTTGCCTACGTTGGACTTCCTCCACACCCCTCCTCTACCCTGTTGCTCGTCCTGTGAAATGTTTGTACTGTGTTTTGACTATGTTGCTGTTGCTCGGAGGTGTTTTTTATTTGTGCTCTCACTCCATACTATGCCCCGATAGGAGCATGGTCTGGCGGTTCTCTTTTTTTTTTTTTTCTCCTCCTTCTACCCTCATGTTATGCTGCATTGTTTATTCCTATATGCTACCTGTCGTCCGGTCCGGTCCATGTTGTCTTCCCCATGTCATATTGTCTTCTTGTTTGCTGTAATGTACGGACGGGGTGATAGGTCCAATTTCGATTGCTTTGTATGTCTTGTACATGTGAAGGAATTGACAATAAAGGCATTCATTCATTCATTCATTCATTCATTCATTCATTCATTAGATGTGTCCTGGACTAAACGTCCATCCATTTGCAGATAATAGCCACAAGCTAATAATAGTAAAATTAATACATTTTATTTATAGGTGCCTTTCAAAGCCCTCATGGTCACTTTACAGAGCAGATTACAGATGAACAGTTCAACAGAATCATAAAATGATGATAGATGATGATGGATACCAACCCCGAAATCCCAAGGAATTCAATCAAAAACTGGGGCCGAAGGAGCCAAATCCCCTGGATGTATTTTGTCGGATTTATACTGATGAACTTTGGGACATGTTTGCGTCACAAACCAACATTTATGCTTAGCAGACGCGTGGCCAGACACCATCAAACTCAAAGCGGAGCCCCGTCACAAAAACAGAAATGAAAACGTTTGTTGGTCTCTGCTTTACTTTTGGAATCCTGAAACTACCAGCACGCCGGGATTAACTGGAGGCACAGCAAGTGGCTGTACCAGACACAGGTCCTCAAGGTCATGGCACGAGATCGATTTGACATGATCTGGAGGTCATTATTTGTATTCTTGTGCTCTCTTCCGAGTTCCTATGTCTTACGCGGTAGTGTTACCCTTGTGAAAAAAAAAAAAATCCTCTGTTGCACTGCAGTATGAAAACTGCAGTTTTTTTCTACAGTGTCACTGCAGTATACTACAGTATTACTGCATAATGCAATATTTTGAACACAACAATATTGTAATACATACTGCAGAAAAAAAATGCAGTTTTCCTGTTATACCCTGCAGCTACGGGTAGCACACTGACGTCTTCGTCATGGCCAGTAATGATAGTGGTGCTATAGCCTTCTGCTACTAATAGTAATGCAATAATAATAATAATAATAATAATAATAATAATAATAATAATAATACTAATAATGCCATATGTATAGCATAATAAATAGCAGTGTTGTGTGTAGAATCCCTCAGTCGTCCAGGTAGAATCCATAGCAAAAGGAGAAATTTAATTTGTCAACTGGACAGAGTTTATTTGGTCGAATACGTTTCACAGCTCATCCAAGCTGCTTCTTCAGTTCTGGTCAGATGCTGGAGGACACTGCTTTATATCTGCTTGAAGGGAGGAGCTTAATTACAATGAAAATTACTCTGAGACAACACATATTTATTTACAGTTTCTGTTAGTCAGGTGAGTCTATTCAATATGGAGTTGTTTACAGTTTCTGTTAGTTAGGTGTGTCTATTCAATATGGAGTGGGAGTGGGAGAGTAGTTAGCATATCCATTCAGGGCCATGATGGGTGTTTTCACACCTCTGGTCATGTCCTGGCTAGTCCCATTGTTTTCTCTGTTTGTTTTGATTTAGGTTTGAGGATAGAGTTATAGATGGGAGACAAATGATGTCTGAGACCTCCATTTCTGTTCAAACAAACTAACCCCAAGGATCGGAGTAACAAAAGGAAGGAGGATAGACCTAGCCAAGAGTTGCACAAAGAACGCTGGGTGAAAAATCTTTCCAACCGGGTGCTCACTCAGGCAGAGAAAGAAGTACTTTCCAAAGGACTGAATTTTTCTGTGACTCTTAACCACATCCCCACGGTGGATTACATCACAGCAGCAGAAACCGCCATCAGGAACAACAAACTCACGGAGACAGAAGCTGGAGACCTTAGACTGAAATTAACAGCTGCACTGAGCAATGCCAAACCTCCACCCTCCAATGTAACACCGGAGGAAAGGAAGGCCATCGCTGCTCTGGAGAAGGACCACAGCATCAACATCCTCCCAGCTGACAAAGGGAGATGCACTGTCATCCTGAACTCAGCTGATTATGAGGCTAAGGTTAACAGCCTACTCAGTGACACCACAACCTACGAATTACTAAAACGGGACCCCACCAATGTGTACAAAAAGAAGATCATTGATTGCTTGCAGAAGCTGGAGAAGGAAGAAGTCATTGATCGACAGCTATATTACAGACTGTACCCTGGTGACGCCATCCCTGGCATCTATGGCCTCCCAAAGATCCACAAACAAGGAGTACCACTCAGACCCATTGTATGCAGCACAGACTCCATCACGTACAATGTGGCCAAACACCTAAAAACCATCTTGGCTCCGCTGGTGGGTAACACGGAGCACCACATTGAGAACACAGCCAAATTTGTGAACAAAATCAAGCATCTCCAGTTTGACCGGGATGAGACTATGGTTTCCTTTGATGTGACCTCTCTTTTAACTTGTATCCCTACATCGGTAGCGGTGGAGGCAGCAAGGAGGAGACTACTGGAGGATAGCAAGCTAGAAGAGAGAACCAAACTTTCACCCGACCAAATCTGCCAACTGCTGGAAATTTGTTTAAGTACCACCTATTTCCAGTTCAGAGGAAACTTCTACAGACAAATCCACGGCTGTGCAATGGGCTCACCGGTCTCCCCTATCATTGCCCTGGCCTCATATCCAGGCAATCCACCCACGCACTGGTATTGTTATGTTGATGATAATTTCTCAAAAATCAAAATTCAAGATTTGGAACCTTTTACTGCACATATCAATTCTGTAGATCCGAACATCAGATTCACATGTGAAGATGCCAAGGACAACACATTGGCCTTCTTAGACTGTGCAGTAACGATAAGAAGACCGGTGACTCCAGGTAGAGGTCTTCAGGAAGCCCACACACACCGACCAATATCTGCTTTTTGATTCACACCACCCACTGCAGCACAAACTGGGAGTCATTCGGACATTACAACACAGGGCCCAAGTGGTTCCTACAAGCACAGAGGGAAAGGAGAAAGAAGAACAACACATGGAGAAAGCCCTCTCCGTTTGTGGATATCCTAAATGGGCTTTCAATAAAATGAAGAGAGCCAAGAAACAGGACAACAGAGAACCAGAGCCCAGGAGAAAGGGTGTAACTATTCCTTACCTGGCTGGCGTTTCCGAAAAACTACAGAGGATCTTCAGACAACATGAAATCCCAGTCTATTTCAAACCCACAAACACTTTAAGACAAAAACTGGTCCATCCTAAGGACAAAACACCGAGCCACAAACAAAGCAATGTGGTCTACTCCATTCAGTGTAGTGAAGACTGCAGTGAGCGCTACATTGGAGAAACAAAACAGCCACTTCACAAAAGGATGTATCAACACAGACGGGAAAACCAGGGTGGGCCGCAATCTGCCGTACATCTCCACCTAAAAGCCACAGGCCACTCCTTTGAGGACAGCGAGGTCCAGATCTTGGCCAGAGAAAAGAACTGGTTTGAGAGGGGAGTTAAAGAAGCTATTTTTGTCAAGAAAGAGAATCCTTCCTTGAACAGAAATGGGGGTCTCAGACATCATTTGTCTCCCATCTATAACTCTATCCTCAAACCTAAATCAAAACAAACAGAGAAAACAATGGGACTAGCCAGGACATGTCCAGAGGTGTGAAAACACCCATCATGGCCCTGAATGGATATGCTAACTACTCCCCCACTCCCACTCCATATTGAATAGACACACCTAACTAACAGAAACTGTAAACAACTCCATATAGTCTATTCAAATAGACTCACCTGACTAACAGAAACTGTAAATAAATATGTGTTGTCTCAGAGTAATTTTCATTGTAATTAAGCTCCTCCCTTCAAGCAGATATAAAGCAGTGTCCTCCAGCATCTGACCAGAACTGAAGAAGCAGCTTGGATGAGCTGCGAAACGTATTCGACCAAATAAACTCTGTCCAGTTGACAAATTAAATTTCTCCTTTTGCTATAAATAGCAGTGTTGTTGTGCAGTATCTTCACAACTGTAGCATGGTAGCTTCACTTTATCCTGAATCAAGTAACCTGTAAGAGCAAAACTACATTTCCCAAGTAGCTTGCCCAACACTAATAAATAGAAATACAATTATAAATAAATAACATAATAAATAAATAAATAAATAAATAAATAACAATACATATGGAATAGATAAATTCATATATAATGATGGCAAACATGTTTGGCATAAACTCATTACTCGTACAATGTAAAAAGTGTTTCTTAGATCTAAAGCATAAAAAGTTTCGTAAGTGGTTGCATTGCCCAAATTATGTTCTTTATTTACTTTACTTTAAGATATTTATTTAAAGTAAAGTAAATGTAAATATAGTAATGTAAATGTAATGTATTTACTTTAAGATAAATCATTTTTTCAAACATATTGATGTTAAGCTAAAGCAATAAATTTACTTTTAAGATAAATCATTTTTTCAAACATTGATGTTAAGATAAAGCAATAAATTTACTTTAAGATAAATCATTTTTTCAATACACTGATGTTAATATAAAGCAATAAAATTACTTTGAGATAATCACTTTTTCAAACATACTGATGTCATGTTAGTGTTCTAATAAAATACAGTCATTTCAACATAACATTTTTTCCCAACATGTCTTTACTCTGATTAAACAATTAGATTTTTTTGAGTTAATATTTTCTCCCAATATGTTGTTTTTCTGATACGAGATTTTCATCTGTGCCAAGAATGTTAGCCCTGATAAAAAAAAAGACAAAAAATAAAAATTCATACAAATGATTTTTCTCTGAAATAACACCACCTTCTGAATTTTTACTATGTCAACATTTATTTCTAAAATTCTAACAAAGTTGTGAGTACAACTACATATAAAAATATAACACACATTTTTTTCCACTGATTTCTCCAACAGAAGTACTATGAACCTTTGTTTTTTTTTTTCACCATTCCAGTTTGAACAAAAAAGTAAGAAAGATGGAATTTGGTTTTAGAAAAAAAGTTATCCAAGAAAAAAAAAAGTTGGCTTTATCTACTGGCGGGCAGCAGAGAGAATTACAAAGATACCAGCTCTTCAACCTGCTAATATAAGCATGCAGCTACAATGCAGATTTGAAATGGTCAGTTCTAACAAGTCAAGGTCATTTTCTAACAAGTTGTATATTTGAACAATATTAGAACAGTGTGAAATTATCTCAAAAGTGAGGATTCCTTAATTCAAACTAGACAGTTTTTTTAGGAGTGAGTTGTATCTCACGGATGGTCTTGGCTTGACTGGACTAAGACCAATCAGTAGTCTCTGAAAAGTTTCAAATGTGTGCTGCAGCTTGGGTGGGTATTTCAAGTCCAATGCGTATATAACGCCAACCAGAATGCAGGAGGCCTTGGCCACATTGCCCAAACCTGTGATGCCCTGAAGGCCATCAATGTTGATCTCGAACGTGTCACCGACTTTGATGATCTTCAGTGGATAGGAGATATTCTGCTGAGTTTCCTCAATTTCCTCCAGATTCTATTTGAATGGGGGAAGAAAAAAAACACAATGTTTTTAATAAATCTATACAAATTGTTCAGAATTCAGAGAAACTGAGGGCATATTTTTGGTTAGTTTTGGTTTTGATAATTGTCTCCAAGTTACATAATCTGACTGAAAAGATCAGCCATAATAACCAGTAACAATTTAAACAACTGATCAAACATAAATTGAGCCCCATGTGGGTTAAAATTAAATAAATATTTGGCAGTACAAATATATTTGTTTGTTGAATAAATATTTAGAAGGGCCAGCAAACTGTACAAACTGTACTGTCTTATAACATTTCTCACATCTCTATCAAGGACTGGGCTCGGCCCGTGCAAAGCTCTAACAAGTGGCGTTTCTTTGATATGTTGTATTGTTCTTTATGTCTTGAATGTTCACTTAAACCTGCACTAATTGTGTGTGTCCCTGACAAATAAGCCATTTACATATTCCTTGTTTCTTTACTTTGATGTGATTTAAAAAAAAAAGTTTTAAATGTTTGTGTAGGATTATCAATGCTTTATGAACATATAACAAACTTAAAAAATACCACAATAATACCGAAAACCATGACCGTTTGGTCACAATAACCCATGAGGACAAATTTTCATATTGTGACACCTCTAGATACTTTATTAATATCCTGAAAAATAACAGCTTAGAAATTATACCTGTTGATCTGAAATCAAGTCCTTTGGCTTCTCCCCCATGTACTCAATGAGGCCTCGGATTCCCTTCTCTTTTCAATTGAAGTTGGATCCTACAAAACAACATAGAAAAAACTACAGCAATCTGAAAAGAATTCAGCTCTCCTTATTACCTCCGGCAAGGAGGTTATGTTTTTGGGTGCATTTGTCTGTCTGTTTGTCTGTTGGTTCCGGAAATAACTCAAAAAGTTACAGTATGGACGGATTTTGATGAAATTTTCACGGAATGTCCGGATTGGGATAAGGAACAAACGATTAGATTTTGGAAGTGATCCAGATCTCCGTTGGGGCAACTTCTTTGAAATTTTGCCCCAACGACACAAAACTTCAAAGACTTCAAAGTGATGATGTCACTGTGAGCATAGCAATGATCCGATCAAAGGCTTTGAAGTGTCTTTGGCGGAGGTTTGCGCTCTCTGAGTGCTTTTCTAGTCTTGAATATGTTTTCATATTTCTGATAGCCTTCATTTAGATATCAAAAAGTATACAAAGACAAATGATGGAATTCATAAGCAATGAATGAATAAATGAATGAATGAATGAATGAATGAATGAATGAATTTGAAACCATAAGGCTGCATTAGATACAACAGCAGAGAATTTAAAGCATTTTGATTCACTATTGTCTGGTACAAAAGAACGGATGACCATAACTATTACATGATCAATGTCATACACAGAAAAGCATGAAGATTTTAGTAATTATAAAAGAAATCTAATCAAGTAAAAACTTACTATGTAAGCATACCTGAATTAATTCCATGATCATTGGCTTGAGTCTCTGTCCAAGAGCTCCACCTTTCATCTTAAATAATGACAGCAGCTTGGTTGAGTGTTTGTCCAACTCCCTGAAAAAAGTTGGCTCAAGACAAGTTCCACTGATTCACTGAAATTCTAGACCAATCTGTAAGCATAAGAAAATAAAGAAAAAGGCATTTAGCATGGAATTTAGCAAATATTTACATTTAATTAGCTTTAAACATACCTGACTAGCATCAAAAATAGCTGGCCACCGATCCCTGATTTTCTGTAGGCTTAGTTGTTCTGATACGATTTCATGTCTTCTCACACTGAAGGTTTGGCACATCATCTCATTTATGACTATTGTTTTTTTTTTTTTAGTACCTCAGTTGTCAGCTCTTGTCGTATTATCTCAAGGGATTCTGTGGTCTCACCAGGTGGAATGGGTGGGAGGTAATTAAGTTCACACTGTTTAGCCTTCTTGACATCTTTGACAGGCTTGTTTGATGATTTACGTTTGCAGCTATTTACCATTAGTTCAGGGACTCCATGAGCACGTAACTTGGTTTTGTAGTTGCTAATTTTGTATTTTAGGCTCTGTTGCCAACCATAAAGGCCATTAAACGAACCAGGTTCCTGTAGGCATGGGTATTTTTTAATCAGCGCTTGTACAACAGCACATCTTTCAGTATCATTGGGGTAGGGCGTGTACATGTACATATCCTCTGCCAAATGCTCTAGAATATTAGATTTCAGTGTAGTGTAGCTTTTGTACATAAGGGTTCCATCCATCTGATAATTAATCATGCCTTTCTGAAGGGCCATCTCAGTGTTGTATGAGAACGTGGGTACAGGAAAATCTCTTGGCCAAGGCTGACGTGTTGTTGGACTTCGTGGCAAGATGATAGTGTCATCTGAGTCAGCAGAGTTAGAATCTTGGGAAACATTGTCGGACTCCGTTTCATTAATAGAGCTGTTTGGAGTTGATTTGTCGAAGTCTATGTTGGTGAGTAGTAAAGTTGGAGGTTCAACATAGACTATCTTAAGTGTGTCTTTATCTTTGATTTCGCTTGTTGAAGTTAATGTAAAAAAAATCATCAAATTCCACATCTTTGTACTGGATACTGATTTGATCAGTGATTCCAAAGGCTTGCTTCACACCGGATATGAGACCTTGTAAGGTCTGGGGCTTTTCAGAAAAATAAACCTTCTTGACCATGTGGTCCAAAAAAACATGGAATTTGATGTTTCCCTCCATGTTTGTTTCACACCTGTAGAGAAGAAAAAGGAAGTGATGAATTTTCATTTTGTTAATAATAAATAACACCAACAATATTTAATGCAAGTCAGAACACAGGTCAGAATTAGTTCTGACTTGCTTTCTGAGTTGCTGTGTATTCACTTGTTGACTAAAGACATGGGACTAAAAACTGAAGACACAGGACTGAAGACAAAGGTAAGACTTGAGGACAAGTCAGAACTTTCTCACCAATTCAAACCAGTGTAAAAGACATGGATATATGATTAGGCCAGTTTCCATAGTTCATGTAAACATTCAGGTTCAAACCAGGAAGGTGTATTATAATTGTATTATAATACAACAACAATTTGTATTATAGTGCTGCTAATAATATGAATGACAGCCAAGAAAAGGAAAATACGGCTCCAAAACTGACTTCATAATCAAAGTGCTGTCCCAGAATCCTGAGTGCAAACTCCTCATGTCAGAACTGTTACTAAGACCAATGTCACTTCTCCTTAAAACAGAACACTAGGAAAGGACAGCCCTTTGAATGTGAAGTCAGTTTTGGTTATGTGTATTCTTTTTCTTGACTGTCATTTTCATTGTTAGCAGTGCTCTAATGTAAAATTTTGAGTAAACATCCCACCTTTCTGGTTTGAAACTACAGAATGTTTACAGTAACCATGGAAACTAAGATATCTATCTATCTATCTATCTATCTATCTATCTAAAAACTGACCGGCACATCCAGGAACTTGACTCGAGCAAGACGTTCCCGCCCCTTTTGGGGGGAAAAAAACACCCTTTTCATTAACTTTAATGCAAATTCGGGTCAATAAACGTCATTCATATAGCACTCCTAGGTGTAGATAATAATAAATTAAGGAAAATACACCAAATCAATATGACGACTGAACACATCACCACTTTGCAGGTCGGTGAACGTGAAAGATACGTACAAAAGCTTAATTCAATTAATATGAAAACAAGCTGCCCGGGGCTGTCTTGCTAGCAGCCGAGATAGTGACTTTAAGAATGTATTACTTAGGAGATTTATTACATAAAACACCAGAGCACCAGAGGTCAGAGCCCCGCTACCCCGAGGGACCGGCCGTGAGGCTCCAAACCCCGGGCTCACACACAGCCCCGCCCGCTGTACATTACCAAATATAAAATCCGTGGACAGTGTCTCTCTCCCACAGGCACAGTGGCTCCTCTTTGCACGAACAGAGCGAAATGATCGCGCAACCAAATTCCCAGACCCGAGCATGCAGTTTGCACAAATGAAGTGAACGACTCAAAAAAGACAAGCATCCAACTAGGGGCGTTTGACGCGAATCGTCACGTTTGGTTTGAACAGGGGCTAACGGTGCGGTTAGAAATAATCATAAGTTATCAGCTCTAAACAGCGAAAACCTCGCCTGTTCTTATGTTTCAGAAAATATAAGGGGTTATAGGTAAAGTTACAATTCTTAACGCAAATCACTTTACCAACCTACGAGGACGTATGACCATTATACTGGCACATTTTTATGCTAATCTGAATCTGAATCTGAATCTTTATTAATGGCCACACAACAAGTTGGTGGAATTTGCTTCCGGTACAGCATTGAAAAAAAGAGCTCAGATCGTTTGTGTTGTTACAGACAAGAACATAACAATAAGACACACAAATCACACATTCAGTCCATAAATTGATTAAGTGTCCTTATGGCAGTGGGGATGAAACTGTTTTTGAATCTTACTGTCTTGGTTGACAGAGATCTGTAGCGCCTCCCTGAAGGCATGAGAGTGAACAGGTGATGTAGTGGATGGGAGGGGTCAGAGGTGATTTTTATGGCTCTTTGAGTGATGCGGTGGTTATACAGTGTGTCTATGGATGGAAGGGGGTGACCGGTAATTTTGGATGATTTATTAACAATGCGCTGTAGTTTTGTGCGTGAGTGTAAATCCAGATTACCGTACCAGACAATTATTGAGAAGGTCAGAATGCTTTCAATGATGGCAGTGTAGAACTGTAGGAGGAGGTTTGATTTGACTTTAAATTTTTTGAGTTGTCTGAGAAAGAATAATCTCTGATTTGCTTTCTTGTAGATGTGATCTGAATGCAGTTTCCATTTGAGTGTGTTGGATATGTGTGTGCCTAAAAATTTAAAGGAATCGGTGATGATGATTGGTTCGGATGAGATGAACAGAGGAGATTTTATTGTATCCGTATGGGAAAAATTAATAATAATTTCTTGAGTTTTGGATGTGTTAAGTTGTAGATGATTGTCTTGGCACCAAGTGACAGTTTGGGCTATCTGTTGACGGTAGTGTTGTTCATTATTGTTTGTGATGAGTCCGATTATGGTTGTATCATCTGCATACTTGATAATGGAAACTGAACTGTGTGATGACGTGAGGTTATTGGTGTAGAGTGAAAAGAGCCAGGGAGAGAGTACACAGCGTTGGGGGGCACCGGTGCTGAGGGTCAAAGGTTGAGATAGAAGGCTGCCCATCCTGACCCTCTGTGTCCTCATGTACAGAAAGTTAAAGATCCACTGACATATAGAAATATGAATGTTCATGTCCAGAAGTTTATTTCGGAGGCTGACCGGGTTGATTGTATTGAAGGCGGAGCTGAAGTCAATAAACAGTATGCGGACGTATGTATTGGGAGACTCCAGGTGCTGCAGTATGGAGTGATGTGCTAGATTTACAGCGTCTTCAACAGATCTGTTGGAACGGTATGCAAATTGGTGATTGTCCATTTTTGAGGTGGTTGTGCTTTTCAGATACTTGAGGATGATGCGTTCAAAGGATTTCATTATCACAGATGTGAGTGCAATTGGTCTGTAATCATTTAAGCAGGAAATTTTGTTGGATTTTGGAATAGGAATGATGATGGAGTCCTTAAAAGATTTAGGTATTATACACTGACTAAGAGACTGGTTGAAAATGCAAGTAAAGATTGGAGCAAGTTGAGCAGCACAGAGTTTTAGGACATCAGAAGTGACTCCATCAGGCCCCGCAGCTTTTCTCCTTTTGTTCTTGTAGAAGGAGACCCTCACCACCTCCTCCACGATGGTAAAGGGAGGTGCTGGAGGTGAAGTTGGTGATGGAATAGGGGAGCCAACTGACTGTTCGAATCTTGTATAAAACTGATTCAGTGTGTCTGGGAGATTACTGTCAATGTCAGGTGTGGGGGACGGACTTTTTTTGTAATTTGTCATGGTTTTCAGTTTCCTCCAGATGAGTCTGGAGTCGTTTATTGCTATTTGCTGCTCTAACTTATGTGCATATGTGGACTGGGCTTTCCTTATGGCTGAACAGAGTTTGTACTTTGCACTTTTATACAGTTCCTTATTCTTGCTGAGAAAGGCACAGTTCTTTTCCCTACGTAAGCGTTGAATATCTTTGGTGAACCAGGGCATATTGTTACAGTGTATTTTTATATTTTTGGTAGGCACGCACATGTCCACACAAAAGTTGACGTATGACGTCACGGTGTCGGTCAGCTCGTCCAGGCTGCTCGCAGCTTCGCTGAAGATGTCCCAATCAGTGCACCCGAAGCAGCCTTTCAAAGTGTCGATGGCAGCGCTGGACCAACTTTTAACTGTTTTTGTTTGTGCTCTGGTGGACTTAAGTTTCTGTCTGTATTTCGGGATGAGCAGGAGCACATGCTTTGAACCGCATGCTTTGAACTAGAGAGTTAACATAATGAAGTAATTTTGGACACGCACTGTCAAGAAAATAAAACAAAGAATTGATCACGATAAAACACACCATGCGTTACAGAGAAAGCACTATATATAAAAAAGAATCTGAAGTAAAACTTACCTTGAGCTGGATTTAATGTGACCATGTCCACGGCTGGCTCAATCGCGCTCACCAACAAGAGTGTCTGAACCGGAAGTAAACTCCAGCCGAATGGACTTTACTTTCCATCAACATTTATTAATTGTTAGATTTAAGAAGCGCATCACAGCTACACTTAATGTGTCTAAATTAAATTCAGCACAAGCAAAAAACATTTTTTTGTGAATATACTGGTCTCATTTTAAGTAAACAGAAATAATCTCTCCAATAGGAAAAAGCATAAGCATAAATTTTAAGTACAATATTACAATTACAAGTTCTTCGGTTCAAAGTTGTGCTTGCAACACTTTTTTCAGTGTATTGTGTGCATTTTTAGATATCTCCATCTCCAAGATAACACAGATCCTGTCGTGAACAAGACTGACAAGCTCTGGAAACTACGGGGATTCTTGGACCTCCTCCTGGTCATATTCCAGGCTCTCTATGAGGTCAATGGCTTTGTCACCTTGGATGAGTCCACGGTGACAAAGTTCAAAGGACGTCTGACCTTCTGGTAGTACCTCCCCATGAAGCCAATGAAGTGGGGAAAAAAAGTGTGGGTGATGACGGAGAGCATGACCGGCTATGTTAACAATTTCCACGTCTACATGGGGGCTCACCTGGCTCACCATATCGTCACCAAACTGGCCAAACCATATTATGGATCCTACCTATCCATATACAGTATATGGATATTTTAACACTAGCATGCCATTGATGTTGGACCTCAAGATCAGGGGGATTCAAGCTTGTGGGACTGTGTGAGCGAATAGGAAAGGCCTGCGTAAGAGCAAGGACCTCACAAAGCAGGCTGGCGCAGCAAGTTGACCTGACATTCTGTATATACCAGGACACCAAGGCAGTGATGATCCTATCCAACCACCATGACCCAACGGCTTTTGAGTCAGTGAGAAGGAAGAGGAATGGTTAATGTCAGGTGGAGGTTCGGGTACCAGCCTGCCTTGCTGAGTACTAGCAGCATATGAAAGGGGTAGACCTGCTGGACCAGATGGTGGGTTATTACCAAATCCAGGACCGGTCTACCAAGTGGTGGAGAAGACTGTTTTTTGTCAATTTTCTTATGCCTTTGTGGCTGCCGGATCTGCAGGAGGAGCTGAGTGGAAGTATAAGAGGGTCGGCTACAAAGACTGGGTGGAGGATCTAACCATGGAGCTGATCATCCCCGTCACAAAAAGAAGTACTCCCCAGGTTCTCCCCACCAGCCCACTAGAGCTTCAGCTGGGCATGACCTGTGTGACAAACAGCGGAAGAACCCAAGCGCAGACACAAGTCAGTAGGGAATCGGTAGGTATTTATTACAGAACAAACTTTCAGGAATATTGCAGGTCGGGGCAGGACGGAACAGGAGACTGGAGCGGGAGACTGGAGCGGGAGACTGGAGCGGGAGACTGGAGCGGGAGACTGGAGCGGGAGACTGGAGCGGGAGACTGGAGCGGGAGACTGGAGCGGGAGACTGGAGCGGGAGACTGGAGCGGGAGACTGGAGCGGGTGACTGGAGCGGGAGACTGGAGCGGGTGACTGGAGCGGGTGACTGGAGCGGGTGACTGGAGCGGGTGACTGGAGCGGGTGACTGGAGCGGGTGACTGGAGCGGGTGACTGGAGCGGGTGACTGGAGCGGGTGACTGGAGCGGGTGACTGGAGCGGGTGACTGGAGCGGGTGACTGGAGCGGGTGACTGGAGCGGGTGACTGGAGCACGGTGATCTGAGGCAGACGGACAGAGAGGTAAGTAAAGCGACAACTGGTAGGTAAAACAAAAGTAGCTGGAACGCAGCACTGACTGAGGGAGTTCTACAATCTGGCAGCGCTGAGCTCGTGAGAGTGGTTCTTAAACCCCTGTTGATTGCAGAGTGAGCCCAGCTGAGTTTGGCTCCAGCACACCTGTCTCCACTCCTGAAACAAACGGGGAGGGGAAGGAGGTGGCCACTCAGGGAGTGGCAGATGATGTCAGAGGAGCTAGAGGGGGTGTGACAGTACCCCCTCCTCTACGGACGCCCCCTGGCGGCCCACGTCGCTTCTCCGGATGAAGACTGTAGAATGTTTGGATCAGGGAGGGGTCCAAGACATTCTTACGGGGCACCCAGCACCGCTCCTCAGGACCATAGCCCTCCCAGTCCACCAAAAACTGAACACCACGACCCCGGCGCCGGACATCCAGGATTTGCCGGACAGTATAAGCAGGGTGGTCATCAATCATCCTGGGAGGAGGAGGTGGAGGAGGAGGAGCACACAGAGAACTGGACCGGACCGGCTTGATCAAAGACACATGAAAGGTAGGATGAACCTTAAGTGATGTGGGGAGCTTGAGACGTACCGCAGAGGGGTTGATAACTCGCTCCACCTCGAATGGCCCAATGAACCGTGGAGACAGCTTCTTAGACTCCACCTTTAGTGGCAGGTCTCGCGTGGAGAGCCATACCTTCTGACCAGGGGCGTAAGAAGGAGCTGGAGTGCGGCGACGGTCAGCCTGGACTCTGGACCTTGTAGAAGAGCACTCGAGAGCAGAACGGGCTCGAGTCCAGATACGGTGACACTGTCTCAAGTGCTCTTGGACTGAGGGAACTGCTAGTTCTTGCTCCTGGTCTGCAAATAGGGGAGGTTGGTAACCATAGCAACATTCAAAAGGTGACATACCCAGAGCAGAGTTCAAAAGGGTGTTATGGGCATATTCCACCCATGGCAGATGTGCGCTCCAACTAGAAGGATTGGCAGAGGAAACACAGCGCAACGCCACCTCCATCTGCTGGTTAACCCGCTCCGTTTGGCCATTACTCTGGGGATGGTAGCCAGAAGAGAGACTGACATTAATATCCAAAGCGGAACAGAAAGCCCGCCATACCTGAGAGGTAAATTGAGGGCCTCGGTCAGATACAATGTCCACCGGAATGCCATGCAACTTGAATACATGTTCCACTATAAGTCTGCGGTCTCTCTGGAAGAAGGCAGTTTAGAAACCGGGACAAAGTGAGCCATCTTGGAAAATCTGTCAACAATGGTAAGGACGACAGAATAGCCATTAGAAGGAGGGAGTCCAGTCACAAAATCTAGTGAGATATGAGACCAAGGACGCTGAGGGATGGGTAATGGCTGTAAAAGACCTGAAGGTGGCCTATTAAAGGTCTTGTTTTGGGAGCATACTGAACAGGCGGAAACAAAATTCTTAGTGTCCCTCTTCATTGATGGCCACCAGAACCTGCGCCGTAGGACAGAAAGGGTGCGATTAATTCCAGGGTGACATGTCAAACGCGTAGAATGAGCCCACTGAAGAACATCAGACCGAACTGCATCTGGAACAAACAATGAATTAGGAGGACCATTGCCAGGGTCAGGCTGGTTCTGCTGTGCTAGTTTGACCTGTGATTCAATTTCCCAAGAAACAGTGGCTACAAAACGGGATTCAGGTAAAATGGGGTCATTCACTGGAGCAGGGACATCAACAGAGAAAATCCGGGACAAGGAGTCTGGTTTTACATTCTTAGATCCTGGGCGGTATGTCAGGGAAAAGTTAAACCGATCAAAAAAAGAGGGCCCACCTTGCTTGTCTGGAATTTAGTCTCTTAGCATTCTGGATGTATGACAGGTTCTTGTGGTCTGACCAAACAACAAAGGGGTGTGTGGAACCCTCCAGCCAGTGGCGCCACTCCTCCAGTGCAAGTTTTATGGCCAGGAGCTCTCGATTGCCTATGTCATAGTTTCTCTCTGCTGCAGAAAGCTTGCGAGAAAAATAAGCACAAGGATGCACTCTATTATCAGAGGGACAGCGTTGAGAAAGAACTGCACCAACCCCAGAGTCAGAAGCATCCACCTCAACGATGAATTGGAGAGCTGGATCAGGCTGAATTAGAACTGGGGCAGTGGTGAACCGATGCTTTAATTCCTTGAAGGCAGATTCTGCTTCATGGGTCCAAACAAAAGAGACAGAGGTGGAGGTGAGGGCGGTAAGAGGGGCTGCCAGACGGCTGAAGTCACGTATGAACCTTCTGTAGAAATTCGCAAATCCCAAGAAGCGCTGCAATTCCTTACGGCTGGAAGGAGAAGGCCAATCACGGACTGCCATGACCTTCGTAGGATCCATTTGAACTTGACCCTGGGCAATGATGTATCCTAAAAAGGCAACAGAGGAAGCATGAAACTGACACTTCTCAGCCTTTACAAACAACTTGTTCTCCAAGAGCCTTTGGAGCACTTGTCTAACATGGCGCTTATGAGTGTCGAGGTCCTTAGAAAAAATTAAGATGTCATCAATATAAACAAAAACAAATCTTCCAAACATGTCTCGTAGAACATCATTTACCAGATTTTGGAACACAGCTGGGGCGTTAGTCAGACCAAACGGCATAACCAGATATTCGAAATGGCCTAGAGGTGTATTGAAGGCCGTCTTCCACTCATCACCCTCTCTGATGCGAACAAGATGGTAAGCATTGCGGAGATCTAACTTGGTGAAGATTGTTGAACCACACAGAGGGGTGAATGCAGAGCTGATTAATGGAAGGGGGTACTTGTTTTTAACTGTGATTTTATTCAGGCCCCGGTAATCAATGCATGGTCTTAGTGATTTGTCCTTCTTATCAACAAAGAAAAAACCCGCACCCACCGGTGAAGAAGATGGTCTAATAATGCCTGCAGCCAGCGATTCCTGGATATACTTCTCCATAGCATCCTGCTCAGGACGTGACAGATTATAAAGACGACTGCTCGGCAGTGGTGCCCCGGGGAGAAGCTCGATGGCGCAGTCATAAGGTCGGTGAGGTGGCAGAGAGAGAGCATGGCGTTTGCTGAACACAGCCTCGAGATCATGATAGTCAAGTGGAACAGCAGACAGGTCAGGAGCTTCTGTAACAGATGCAGACTCGGAACAAACAGGGGGTAACGCAGAGTGCAAACAGTTAGAATGGCAAAAGGAACTCCAAGAAATTATTCTCCCTGTTGACCAATCAATATGCGGGTTGTGCAACTTCAACCAAGGCAAGCCCAGCACAAGAGGTGAGTGTTTACAGTCAAAAATGTGAAAACTTATATACTCCTTGTGATTACCTGAGAGGTGCAGATGAACAGGGAGTGTCTTTTCTAGAACTTGAGCAAGGATTTGACCATTGAGTGCCTTAGCTTCCAGGGGTGAAGCCAGTGGTTGTGTCTCCAGTCCCAGCTGATGAGCTACTGAACAATCCATAAAGCTCTCATCTGCCCCAGAGTCAATGAGTACTGGAAGAGTAACATAACGGTCCCGTAGCCTGAGCGTGCCCTCCAGATTAGGTTTAAAGGGAGATGAATAGTTGGTTTGGCTCAACAGAATATCTCCCACTACTGCTGAGCCGACCCTTTTACTGGGCGGATAGGACAAGAGGATAGAAAATGTCCAAACTGACCACAATAGAGACAGCTCCGCGTATTGAAACGACGTTGCCTCTCTTCAGGATTAAGCCGGGCCCGGCCTAGTTGCATAGGTTCAGGCTCTGCTGTAGATTGTAGGACAGCAGGGGGAGCAAGAGTGCTGGCGGGAGGAAGGGTGGAAGGTAAGAGGAATGGTTTAGAGATGGACAACTTACAAGCTCTCTCACGCCTACGCTCCCGAATGCGATTATCCACCCGTATAGCTTGATTAATGAAGTCATGAAGGTTGCTTGGCTCATCTCGGCAAGCCATTTCATCTTTCAGGGTGTCAGACAGCGCATTAAGGAAGGCACCTTGTAGAGCCTCAACATTCCAACCGCTCTACGAAACTCAATGGCTAGTTCAGCCACACTACGGTTTCCTTGGCGTAGGGACAGAAGCCTCTTAGTTGCCTCCTTGCCACTGACCGGATGATCAAAAACCTGTCTCATCTCTGAAGTAAATGCTGAATAAGATGAACAGGAAGGGGTTTGTTTCTCCCACAAAGCAGAGGCCCAATTCAAAGCATGTCCACGTAGACAACCAATCAGATAAGAGATCTTGGCCCGGTCACTTGAATATGATAGGGGTTGTTGTTCAAAAATGAGAGAGCATTGAGTTAAAAAAGACTTACAGGAACCAAGGTCTCCACTGTAAGGAGCAGGAGGAGAAACAAATGCCTCTCTTGTAGGTGGCGGGGGAGAGAACTGGGCTGGAGGGGGGTTTTCTGCAGCAGCTTGAGGTGTCAAGGCGGTCATTTGAGTACGAAGGCTAGCAAGACTAACAGAAAATTCCTTTGTGTTCCATGAGGGCCTTTAACGTGTTGTCATGCTGCTCCAACAGCATAGACTGCGCCGATAGGGTCCGGTTAAGCGGGTCAGAGTCTGCTGGGTTCATGTTTGCAGGCCAGATCGTACTGTGACAAACAGCGGGAGAACCCAAGCGCAGACACAAGTCAGTAGGGAATCGGTAGGTATTTATTACAGAACAAACTTTCAGGAATATTGCAGGTCGGGGCAGGACGGAACAGGACACTGGAGCGGGACACTGGAGCAGGAGACTGGAGCAGGAGACTGGAGCAGGAGACTGGAGCAGGAGACTGGAGCACGGTGATCTGAGGCAGACGGACAGAGAGGTAAGTAAAGCGACAACTGGTAGGTAAAACAAAAGTAGCTGGAACGCAGCACTGACTGAGGGAGTTCTACGATCTGGCAGCGCTGAGCTCGTGAGAGTGGTTCTTAAACCCCTGTTGATTGCAGAGTGAGCCCAGCTGAGTTTGGCTCCAGCACACCTGTCTCCACTCCTGAAACAAACGGGGAGGGGAAGGAGGTGGCCACTCAGGGAGTGGCAGATGATGTCAGAGGAGCTAGAGGGGGTGTGACAACCTGGCCCCGATCAATACAAAGAGAAAGACCTGCAGGGAGTGTTTGCTGAAGCACTGTGGCTCCAACATGCATGCTGGGTCCACTCTGATGGGATGCAGGCAGTGTAACCTTCCTCTGCACTGCGAGTGCTTCATGCACTACGTCGTTCGCCATTAGAGTTGATGGACCTTCTCTAAAATTTATTTGGTCTGTGTGTGTGTGTGTGCGTGTGCGTGTGTGTGTGTGTGTGTGAGAGAGTGTGTGTGTGTGTGTGTGTGTGTGTGTGTGTGTGTGTGTGTGTGTGTGTGTGTGTGTGTGTGTGTGTGTGTGTGTGTGTGTGTGTGTGTGTGTGTGAGTGTGTGTGTGTGTGTGTGTGTGAGAGTGTGTGTGAGAGTGTGTGTGAGAGAGTGAGTGAGGTGAGTGAGTGTCAATCTGTGAAGATATTTTGTTCCCAGTTCCACCTCAGGACTTTCCCCAGCACCTCTCATAGCAAGGTGCCTTGTTCTATGTGTTAGATCAATTGGTCTGTGTTGGCATGATTTAAAATGTTATTTGGAATATGAATTAATCATATAAAATATATTTTTCCTTACTCATCTGACTTTGAGATTTATAAAAATGTGTTTGTATGTTAGTGCTGAAGGAGCATGTTTTAATACAAGCTGAAAGTCTTACCTTTTAAATGCAATTTATTTCATGTTTTTATGTGCTTCAGAGGCATAGATAGTAAGGTTTTCATAGACGTTAACAATTCTTAGTAATTTTTCAGGAAACCCTCAAGAGATAAAGACATTTGCCCTAGAATAGCATAGGTTTTTATAAGCTTTTTTGCAGGCGTTTTAGGTGTAAATGGGTTAATTAATCATGATGTCGTGCCTTTTCACAATCACTTTCAGAGATGTTCAGAGAGATGTTCCAGATAAATGTGCAGAACTTAACTCAGAGTGGTACATGTTGGAGTGTAGGGGTGCCAGGTTAGCACTGTGTAGCCATAGTGGCACAAATAAAAAACACTACTCTCTATCAGATGTGCAGCTCCAGGAGGGCCAGACAGCACGCATGACTCCACAATTTTCCAACTCAGAAATCAGAAGACTTGTTTCTTTCATTACGTTGTTTTAGATTAATATTTCAATTTTAAATTGTCCAAAATATAATGATCCGCACAGGCATCTATAACTACTGTATATAGCAGACAAATGCACAGGATGTCTTTGTCAAAAGGAGAGACTGCGGGGGCCTCTCTAACGTGAGCAGGGAGCTGATTCCAGAACACACTGGCTCTGAGTTTCCTCCTGTGCTTTTAGACACTCTAGAAAGCAGCAGTAGTCCAGCATTTTGAGAGCGATCTGCTCTGTTTGGTGATATGGTACTACAGTAACCTTCAGATAGGGTGGCCCATATCATTTATAGCTTTATATGTCAAGAGGAGGATTTCAAACAGACATTTCAACTTGACTCCAGCAGCATGTGATGTGTTCTCTTCTGGAGTTCCTGTTAATAGCCTTACTGCTGCATTTTGAACCAGTTGAATGCTTGATAACTAGCATGGGGTTACAATAGTCAAGCCTTGACATGCTAACCTTCTTTATTTTCAACTATTTTTAAATAGTTTTAAATAGTTAAAAAATTAAATTTCATTAGCTAAAGTTGTATTTGTTAAACATCGTATTTCTCCTTATTGAGCTTGCCAAATAAAAACAGAATTTTTTGTGAGAATTCAAAAGATGTTCAACTTGTATACATCACAGAGAAAGACAATCTGAACACACAACAACATTTTCATTTTTGGTTCCTTCCTTATCTGTAGTTAGTCATGCTGCGCTACAGTCTGCACATTTCCAGTCTCCTGTCTTTATCTGAGAAAGCTCAAAACACAGCAGCGTTATCACCCAAAACAACCTCAAGCAACTGTGTGCTTTGTGGAACAATTTTAAGCAGTTTTACTTCATTCTGAGTGGTTACAGCTGACAACTCACAGCATGAAGGTCCCTGTCTTCAAACCAAGTGAGGACTATGTGTGTATTTGATTAAAATATGTGCAATTAGGTTGTACATACTTCATAATTTATCTGTTTGTGAATCTAATATGCAGTTTTGGTTGATCTATATTTGAGTTGCAGTGGTTACCGCAGTGCATTATGGGAAATGAAGTTGTGTTTGAGCCGTTTTCTTCACTCAAATTTTCTATTTAGTCTGTGGGTGCAAATGCTTCAGTGAGATGGTTTATGGAATGATTACAGAGTAGTACTTGTCAGTCCAATAGAAAACTTTTCAAGAACATTGTAGCCTAGTTGTGAAGACTCTATAAGGTAAAAGGAGAAATTCAATTTGTCAACCGGACAAAAGTTTATTTGGTCGAATACATTTCACAGCTCATCCAAGTTGCTTCTTCAGTTCTGGTCAGATGCTGGTGGTGCCTTATATCTGCCTGAAGGGAGGAGCTAACTACAATGAAATTACTTTGAGACTACCACACCTATTTGTTTACACATATTGTTTTACCATTCCCATTTGCCTCTTTTATAATGTCAATATAGTATCACTTTATTTCTGAGTGATGTAAAAATCTGACGATCACTTGTAGTTCCTGTTTTCAAAGATTTTTTAAGTTCCCGGTCCCTTTCTTTCATCAGTTTTCTACAAATACTATTAAGCCAAGGAAGATTATCCTTAATTTTTTTTTTTAAGTTTACCTTCTTTTGTAAACTGGGTTAAACATGGCTTGCTGCTATTGACTACAATAAACACAATAGGCGCCTACCAGCTTGTAACCGGCGGGGATATAAAATGTAAGTTTCTAATACAGAAATGGTGCTTGAGCTGTCTGTAAAATTTTCATCAACAATTGTTTTCTTTCTACAGATACAAAAGATCCTACAACAAAAATCAAAGACTTGGAGTGTATACACCATGAAAGAAAAGAAAACTTATGTTAAGAAAGGAAGACTGGCGGACCCAAATATGCAGAGTCAAAAAAGGATTTATTAACAAAAATAGGTTTCTGGGGCAAGTGGGTTTCAGGGGTGGGGCAGGACGGTTCCAGGTTGGCTGTAGACGGTGGAGGTAGGTGAAGGCTGGAGCTGACCGGAGGAACAGGACTGGTGGCAACGGGACGAAGCTGGCTCCGGAAGAAGAAACTGAAGAGCGGACAAAAATAGGTAAGTATAAAAATCAGAGTTCACAGAAACAGAATAAGTCTGAGCTTGATCACCACAAGACTGACGGAACGATCTGGCACTGGAGAGCAGGTCAGCAGGGCTTTTATTGCTGGAGTTGATTGTTGGATGAGTTTCAGGAGTGGAGCACAGGTTACTAGAGTGTACAGGTTTAACTTGGGATACATGGAAGGCTGGGTGGATATGTAGAGCTTGTGGAAGTCTAAGGCGAACACAGACAGGATTAATGATCTTTTCAATTTCAAATGGTTCAATGAAGCGAGGTGACAGTTTCTTTGATTCTGTTTTCAAAGGGATATGTTTGGAAGATAACCAGACTTTCTGACCTGGAGTATACTGAGGTGCTGGGCGGCGATGACGGTCAGCCAAGGACTTATTTTGGGAAGACGTCCGTAACAGTGCTCTCCTGGTCTCCTTTCAGATTTTGCGACACCTCCGCATATGGGCTTGGATGGAGGGTACCGCAACCTCCACCTCATCCATGGACAGGAGGGGGGGTTGGTATCCGATGGAGCACAGAAAAGGGGAGAGACCAGTAGCAGAGGAGGTTAAAGAATTGTGAGTGTACTCTACCCAAGGTAAGTGTGAACTCCAGGATGTAGGGTTGCAGCTGGCCATGCAGCGGAGAGCAGATTCCAGGTCTTGATTGGTCCTCTCAGTCTGACCGTTTGTCTGTGGATGGAAACCAGACGAGAGGCTGACAGTGGTACCAATAGACTGACAGAATGCCTTCCAAACCTGGGAGACAAATTGGGGGTCCCGGTCAGAAACAATGTCCGCAGGGATACCATGGAGGCGGAAAACATGTTGAACCATGATGTCTGCGGTCTCTCGAGCTGAGGGCAATTTAGGAAGGGCCACAAAGTGAGCAGCTTTTGAAAATCTGTCAACGATGGTCAAGATGACAGATTGACCATTAGAGGGGGGTAGACCAGTTACAAAATCCACTGGGATATGTGACCAGGGACGGTTGGCAACAGGTAGGGGTCTGAGCTGACCAGAGGGGGGTGCGTGAGAAGACTTGTTTTGGGAACATACAGTGCAGGCAGATACAAAACTCCGAGTGTCGGCCTCCATTGTCAGCCACCAAAAATGACGCCTGAGGCTAGATAAGGTGCGCCTCACCCCAGGATGACAGGCGAAAAAGGAGCTATGGGACCACTGCAAGACCTCACTGCGAACAGTGGATGGAACATAGAGTCTGTTGGGTGGTCCATCTCCTGGATCGGGCTCGGCCTCCAGCGCCTTTTTTACATTGGCCTCCACCTGCCAACAGAGAGCTCCAAGAACACAGTTTACAGGAAGAATGGTGTCAGGATCAGACTGCTCTGATGGGTCAAACTGGCAAGAGAGTGCATCAGGTTTAGTGTTCTTGGAACCCGGGCGGTAAGTGATTGTAAAGTTAAACCTTCCAAAGAATAGAGCCCACCTGGCCTGGCGTGAGTTTAACCTTTTAGCTGACTGGATGTAGGCTAGATTCTTGTGGTCAGTCCATACAATGAAGGGTTGCTCCGCGCCTTCTAGCCAGTGCCTCCATTCCTCAAGTGCGAGTTTGACTGCCAGGAGTTCTGTTGCCCACATCATAGTTGCTCTCCGCAGGGGTTAGGCGCCTGGAAAAGAAAGCACAGGGGTGAAGTCGTCCATCAGAGTCTGAGCGCTGGGAGAGGACAGCTCCGACTCCCACATCTGAGGCGTCCACCTCAACAATAAACTGTTTGGACAGATCAGGCTGAATCAGGACTGGAGCTGTTGTGAAAAGTCTCTTAAGTTTGGTGAAAGCACAATCCGCCTGAGGAGTCCACTGGAAGGGGAGTTTTGGAGAGGTGAGACAGGTGAGAGGAAGGGCGACCTTGCTGTAATCTCGAATGAACCTCCTGTAAAAGTTGGCAAAGCCGAGAAACCTTTGCAGTTGTTTCCAATTACAGGGGATGGGCCACTCAGAGACCGTCTTGATCTTCAGAGGGTCGGCTTTCACTTGTCCAGTTTCAATGATGAAGCCCAGAAAAGAGACAGACTGACGTGGAACTCGCATTTCTCAGCCTTCACGAACAGTTTATTCTCCAGGAGCCGTTGCAGGACTAGGCGGACATGTTGATGGTGTTCAGATGGGTCTCTGGAAAATATCAGTATATCATCCAGGTAAACAAAAACAAAACGATTCAGAAAGTCCCGAAGGACATCGTTTACCAGAGCTTGAAACACGGCAGGTGCGTTTGTGAGTCCAAATGGCATGACGCGGTATTCAAAATGGCCCAGAGGTGTGTTGAATGCGGTTTTCCATTCATCGCCTTCTTTGATGCGGACGAGATGGTATGCATTACGCAGATCCAATTTGGTGAATACGGTGGCACCCTGTAATGGTTCAAAAGCGGAGGAAATAAGAGGCAGGGGATATTTGTTTTTCACTGTAATATTGTTTAAACCTCTGTAATCTATACATGGTCATAGTGAGTGATCTTTCTTCCCAACGAAGAAGAAACCGGCCCCCAGAGGAGATGAAGATGGACGGATTATACCTGCAGCTAGAGAGTCACTGATGTAAATTTCCATAGCCTCTCTCTCAGGTCGGGACAGGTTGTAGAGGTGAGCAGGTGGCAGAGTCGCTCCTGGAAGTAGGTCTATGGCACAGTCATAGGGCCTGTGTGGTGGTAACGATAGCGCTCTCTCTTTGCTGAACACCTCCTCAAGGTCATGGTATTCGGGTGGAACAGAGGTGAGATCCGGAGTGGGCACAGGTTGTTGGGACTTTGTGTTATCAGAAGGAGGAAGAGCAGACTGCAAACAAGACTGGTGACAAAATGAGCTCCAGCTAACAATCTTATTCAGAGACCAGTCTATGACAGGGTTATGAGTCTTAAACCAGGGGTAGCCCAAAACTAACAGAGTCTGAGGAGCAGAGAAAACAAGGAAACGCACCTCCTCATGATGATTACCAGACAGAATTAAGTGGAGAGGAACAGTGTGGTGAGTAATTTGGGCTAGAACTGCACCATTTAAAGCACTGACCTGGATTGGCTCTGAAAGAGGTTCAGTGGAGATTCCTGCCTGCAGTACAAGACTTGAGTCCATAAAGTTTTGCTCCGCCCCTGAGTCCAACAGTGCCTGAAGAGGAATTGATTGGTTATTGTGACAGAGAGTTGCCGGAAACAGTAGTCGGGGTTGGTCAGTGGGGACTTTAGAAACCTCGCCCATCAGTACCCCCATTACTGATGAGCGGGCTCTTTTGGGCGAACAGGACACTGATTGACAAAATGGCCCCCTTTACCACAGTACAAGCACACACCAGCTTGAACTCTCCGTGACTGCTCCTGTACGGTCAAGTTGGCCCGGCCAATTTGCATCGGAACCTCTGGGGGTTCATGTTTTGGCCAGATCGTTCAGTTAAGAAAGGAAGACTGGTGGACTCAAATATGCAGAGTCAAAAAAGGATTTATTAACAAAAATAGGTTTCTGGGGCAAGTGGGTTTCAGGGGTGGGGCAGGACGGTTCCAGGTTGGCTGTAGACGGTGGAGGTAGGTGAAGGCTGGAGCTGACCGGGGGAACAGGACTGGTGGCAACGGGACGAAGCTGGCTCCGGAAGAAGAAACTGAAGAGCAGACAAAAATAGGCAAGTATAAAAATCAGAGTTCACAGAAACAAAGAATAAGTCTGAGCTTGATCACTACAAGACTGACGGAATGATCTGGCACTGGAGAGCAGGTCAGCAGGGCTTTTATTGCTGGAGTTGATTGTTGGATGAGTTTCAGGAGTGGAGCACAGCAGGTGAGGAGTGATTGGGATCCGCCCAGGAAGGACCAATCAAGGTAAGAGAGAAGGGGAAGAGGGAGCAGGAAGGGAGGGGGTAGGAGCAGCTGGATGAAAACCCTCACAACTTATGCATACATTCCAGAAATACAGCGGGCCATCCTAACCAGGTGACTACAAAGTGGCACAGACCTTCCCCGTCGGGTGACAATGTGCCCTGATGACCCAAGATGGCTGGGTTTGCTTGCCCCAGAACAGTCGCCGCCCACCGCTGAACTTGTGAGGGCATATGTGGCATGAGGGGATACTGCCCCCACAGACTTTCAAGGAGATGAGTTTTTATGATATGTAAAAGATAATGGTAATAAGGTAATTATTTACATAAGTCGCCTGACTCTGAATCCAGTGTATGGTCCCCTTGGGTGATCAAACATTTCTCTTATTTTGCAAACACAACAGCTTGGGACGACAACCCAGTTTCCCACACCAAGATGACTGTGTTGCCATAAAAAGTATTGCCTATATGCAGCATGTCTAAATTGTCTATTCTCTTCTCCTGGTTCTGGATTATTTTCAAGGACAAAAATATCATTCCATGCTGCCCAGGCCAAACACAAGAGTCCTGCGTCCATAATGTAATAGTGCATGTGTGCCATGTTGCTGATTAAGTTTTCTGGGAGTTGGCAGCAGCATTTTCTCTCAATGTCTGTGTTCATCTCTCGACAATTCCCACAAATGCACTAGTGAAGAGCAGTGCCGTGATGGTGAGGGTGTGGCTCCTGTGGGGGTTCCTCCCGAAGGGACAGGAAATTAAACAGCACTCCTGGTGTCCTCTCTATCACTTTTTGCAGAAGAAGTCTTTCTGCTCCTGTGTCAGACTTTGAAGTTTATCCTACAACAGAAAAACAATTTGGTTTTACATGTGTACTATAACAAGATTATTACATACGTAAGTCCTTACTTACTATTTACATAACTAAAGTCAAAATACCACAGGAAAAGTGAGTTTCAGGTAGTATATAGTTCAGCTTATTTGAAAGTTGTTTAATAGTAGTTAGTCTACCTGTATCTCAACAATGCATCGTTCCTGGAGCTTCAGTCTTCTCTGATCTTCAAAAGCAAGGTATTTGACTTGCTCACCTTCCTCTTGCTACAAGCTCCTCTTGGCCTAGCATCTTTGGTACCCATGGCTTGAGCTGAAAACTCAGAAAACAAACTCAATCTACTTTCCTGTAATACAACCATGAATTTCCCAATAGTACTGTACATGGGTAGGCATGACTTTTTTTTCGTTCCTGAGGTAGCCTATTCATAAGAAAGTAGCAGCATGTTTGACTCTCACATGTCCAATGGAAATATATATATATATATATATATATATATATATATATATATATATATATATATATATATATATATATATATATTTTTTTTTTAAGGGATGAATTGTGTTGTAATATGTCAGCTATACCTTCTGAAATGCTATGTTAGCATTTGATTTCAATAAATATAGCATTTTCAAAACAATAAAAGGCAACATGGCACTCTAAATAGAAGTGTAATACCTCCTCTTTGATCCGCCTGTCAATCAACCCTCTGGAATTGGGGACATGGTATACAGTTGGGCAGTAGCTTCACAACTGACCCACACGTCTTTGTAAAGTTTTGTCAAAACCAGTGGTTTTGGCTGGACAGGTAACAGGTATACTGCTGTCCTGATCTGATCCTGATGGTGAGGACAGAAGTACTCTGTAAACATGGATCTGCAGGCAAAATAAAGTCCATCATTAAAATGACCATGCGGCATGGATTTCCAATAATGAAGTAAGGTTGTTTGTGTTTAATTTAGGAGCCTATAGGAATATGGAAAATCTATGGTGTGCATAATCACCTCTGCGCTGTGAGCATGCTGCAAGCATTGATCTCAAACATCCTCTAAACAGGAGTATGTGTGATCAGAGACAGACAGGGGGAGCTAGTGACAGCCTGTGTGAAGATTTAGGTTTGGGTTTTTTGGATGGGCTCCCAGTGAATGTCATTGTTATTCTCATTCTCAAAAATGTACCAACAAAAATTATGAATGATTTTTTTTTTTTTTTTTTCTCATTTGTTTTGTTCTACTGGTGTCCACTCACTGTTTAGTAACTAACCATTATTTGTATTTTGAATACAAGACGTAGTAATAGATTTTGTGTCTTCTAGTGTGGGGTTTTGTGGATTTCACCAGCTGAACACCTGGCTTTCATCTAATGAGAACTGGACTGTACCCGGTTGGTGGTCTTGTAGCTGGCTGACATCGCCCGGATCCCACGCTGCTACCCACCTTGAAAACGGCGGCGGCTAGCTCTCCTTGTCACCATGGACATTGAAGAACTTTCTCTTCCAAGCAAAAGTTTAGAGGATCTTGAAGTGATGGTTAAGAAACCTTAAACAAAAAGTCTCTCCTTAAACACTTCATGGACGTAGCTTTTAAACAGTCCCAGCACATTAGCTCCATGTCTGCTTCAAGACACCGTGGTCTGGGACCCCACTCCTCCCACCAGCTTTCGTCCTGTTCCAACTCCACATAGTTGTTCCTGGGTAGATGTGGTAGTCTGCGGTAAAAATAAAAGCCCTGTCAAAAATGTCGCAACTCCTGGGGTAAGCCTGTCTAATCGATTTGCCCCAACTTGTCTTCGTGCCCTGCGTCGAGTGGGTCTTTGCGCCCTGTCATGGCATGTAGCCCTCCTGCTTGCGGTTCCTCCTCAGCCTCCTCGCAAATGCAAGGGTCCTCTGCTCTGCCCTGCCCCACTGCACTATCCACAGCCCTAGTGAACTCTCAGCAGGTAGCCAGCCCATCCCAGCATCCTTCTGTCCCCTCGTTTTCATCCACCTCGGACCCGCCGCTGCAGCAGATTCCCCCCGTTTCCCCACGGCCCCTGTTTGCACCAACTACACTTTAGGTGGGTGACTCAATTATAAGGCACTGCAGGTTTTTCAATGCATCCACTCACCGTTTTCCCAGAGCTACTGTGTACATACTACCTGGACTTCTACAGGCTGCACCCCACACAAAAACAAGTGATTATTCACGTAGGAACAAATGACATTTCTTGGACCTTTTTAAACATTTATCTTCCTGTGGAAAATCTGTTTTTATCTCTAGACTTCCCACACTCGGTCATGGGGCCGAATGTTTTAACAGGATTTCAGATTTCCACACTTGGCTAAAACACACTTCCTTCCATTACAACTTTGGTTTTATTGACAATTTTCCTGATGAATTGACAATTCATCAGGAAACGAACTAGGATTCACTGCAGCACTTCAGATCACTACTAAAAACTCACCTAAATCAAAAATGTTCATTTTGTCTTCTTATGTACTTTAACTTCTTGGGTTCTTTTTAAAAGACAATGCAGTAATGTGTAATTACCTTGATGACATGTTTCAGCTGCTAGCTGCAAGCCATCTTCAGAACTGCATGACAGCCAGCCTAACATCATCACTTTTGTCCCTTCAGAACTGATTATCTAGAACTCTTCAAGTGTGTGGCTGGATTGATAATTGCAGTAGTTTTCAATTATGAGGTGTTAATATGCTGCAGAGTTCACACCTGACGCGGACAGGTGCCACAAGCCCCTGTCAGTGCTGCTCTTTCCATCGACTACCTCACTGACCGGCCGCAGTATGTGAGGCTGCGCGGCTGTGAGTCAGAGGTGGTTGTCTGCAGCACTGGGGCCCCACAGGGAACTGTCCTTTCACCCTTCCTCTTCTCTATCTACACCTCGGACTTCACCTACAACACGGACACCTGCCATCTCCAGAAGTTCTCTGACGACTCGGCCCTTGTGGGCTGTGTGTCTGAGGGGAATGAGCTGGAATACCGATCGGTCATCAGGGACTTTGTGGACTGGTGTGAGCACAACCACCTGTGCCTTAACACCAGTAAGACCAAGGAGATGGTGATCGACTTCGGGAGAAGGACACTACTTCCCTCACCGGTGAACATCCAGGGACAGGACATAGAGACAGTGGACAGTTTTAAGTACCTGGGTGTTCACCTCAACAATAAACTGAACTGGTCCCACAACACTGACGCCCTGTACAAGAAGAGCCAAAGTCGCCTCCACCTTCTGAGGAGACTGAGTTCTTTTGGAGTGTGCAGGCCCCTGCTCAAGACTTTTTATGACTCTGTGGTGGCCTCTGCTCTCCTCTACGCTGTTGTCTGCTGGGCCCCGAGCAGCACAGAGCGGGACAGGAAAAGACTGAACAAACTAGTCAGGAGGGCCAGCTCTGTCCTGGGCTGTCCTCTGGAGTCTGTGGAGGAGGTGGGTGAGAGGAGGGTGCTGGCCAAACTCACATCCATCATGGCCGACACCTCTCACCCTCTGCACCGGACTGTAGAGGAACTGAGCAGCACCTTCAGCGGCCGACTGAGGCATCCTCAGTGCAAGAAGGAACGCTACCGCAGGTCCTTCATCCCCACTGCTGTCAGACTGTACAACTCCACTGTTTAACACTTACAATAACCTGTGCAATAACCAGTGCAATAACCTGTAACCATGTCACCTCATCAGTAACCGCCTCCACTGTCCTCAGATTATATATTTATATATTTGTATATTTGTATTCTTTTACATATATATATATTATATAAGAGATATGTTTTATTATATATTTACATTTCTTTCACTCCCTGTACATAAGAGCTACCTGATGTTGTAAATATGTTAATATTTATTGTGATTTTATTTTTTATTTACTTATTGTTCTGAGTGTTTGCACAATTTTTCACAACTTTTTGCACTATACTGTCCCCTGACTGTGAGCTTCTGTCACGAGTGAATTTCTCCTCTGTGAGATCAATAAAGTCTTATCTTATCTTATCTTATCTTATCTTAAATGAACCTGAGGACGGTGCACTCTTTGACAGGTGAGAAGATGGTCTGATCACTCACAGCTGGTAGCGGTGCTAGTGTCTGTGGAGGTTCTGATGGTTGGTGGATGGTGGAGTGATGGAGTTGTTTGTTCTGATTGCAGTGGGCTGCAGAGTGGAGACTGACAGGATGGGGAGTTCAAAGGAGGACACTATGAGATCTAGAAGTATGTTTTAGTTGTATTTATAAAGGTCTTGAGCCTTTTTGTGCAAGGTTTACATATTCTCCCCATGGCACAAACAGTAGAGGAACTTATTCAGGGTTCAGAAAAAAAAAAAAAAAAAAAAAAGCAGACAGACAAAGACATGGGTCAAAGCAGCTGCTCCTCACACAGCCTGAGCAGAGGTGAGTTTGTGAGTCTGTGCGCTCTGCTCTGGTGCTCATGCATCTTCTCTTATCTGTACGGTTTCACACATGCCTGGAACACAATTCCAGTTTGTGTGATGCAAACCCACACAGAGTGGGACATATGGTCACCCTATGGACAGACAGAAGGAGAGACACCTCCTCCTCCATGCGGATCTGTCTCACCTCACAGCAGCCTTACAGGACACAGACTGTTTTGGACCTGTGATCTCACCCACAGTGTCCTATGAGCACAACTGGACCGAACAGAAACTGTACCTATAACTTTAACCAACCTTATTATTAACCAACATGCTTACTTTCTGAAGCATTGTACAAGAACTGAAATTTAAACAGCATTATAGCTCTGAATCACTATTCAGATTTAAATTTTATTTTTTTTTGCCTGGAGTATCGAAATAATTGTCTTTTTGGATCATTACAATGTGCCCATGTATAAATGCAGTGGGTGTGCCGTCAGGACCAGGGAGGACAAGGGGAGGACAAGGACGAGGAGAGAACGAGGGGCACTTGTGCTGGGGTTGGCTCCTCTCCACATCCTTCTCTCTAAAGCCCCAGATGCTGCTCTCGTCACAGAGGCTTTGACAGCACTGATGAGGAAACACAAAGCTCCCTCCACACACAAAGCACCAGACATACCACATAAAACAGTATTCACCTTGCAAAGTCATTGCAAAGAGATGAACATTGAACAAGTTGTCAGCTGCACTCCTACATTCCCAAATGTCACTGTTTGTGTTTAGCAAAGACAAGCCTCTAATTAAAGACGCTGCACTTTGAGTTAAGGTTACCCGTGTCAAAGGATACTTACGACACTCCAGTTCCACCACTCTTTTCAGATTGAACAAATGAGAGCAGAGGAGTAAATCAGGAAGTGTTTTAATGAACTGTGTTCTGCCTATGTCAGAGCAGGTCCCACAGGCTGTGTCAGAGCTGAGGTTTAGTCACAGCCTTCTCACAGCTCCAGAATGTGTGGACAATGTGCAGTCAGAAGTGAGGGAGGAGGCAGTCTGCACAGCCTCTGTGCCACTACAGCAAACTGCATCTGAATGGAGCATTAATCTAAGACATGTGGGGCTGTGGGTCAGGCAGTGTACATGGGAGTGAGAGAGATATATACTTTATGTGTGTGCTGGGAACAGAGACATCAGAGCAGGAAGGGCTCTCTCCTCTGCTTTAGCTTTAGCTTTAGCTTTAGCTTTAGCCTTAGCATTAGCATGCCGTGTGCATGCATACAGTGTTTATGACTGTTCTGGGAGGGGTCTTTTGAACACGGTTTTGTTAAAGTCTTTTCACACTCCATGTAGCGACGGGTGCTGAGGTAATTTCACACCTGACCGGCCTTTTGCCGGATCTGCCAACTGGTGCCGAGTCCTGTGGGGTTGCCATGGAGACAAGGCGCGTTAAGTGAGTGTTTAACATTGGGCTGTGGCGGTGACTCGGGGCAGCAGCACAATGTGTGATCAGGACAAGTCTAATCACACATATGTATGTGACTGTGGACTGCTCATCTCAGGGACATCTGACCACTCTGCTCTGTGAAGAACCTATCACTGACCACTCTGCTCTGTGAGAAACCTTTCTCTGGCCATGTGTGGGTCTATGTCCCCTGTGCTGTAGGCCTTCACTGAGACCAGGAGCATTCTGGACACTGCTGTGGCACATATGTTACTCTTAAGCAGAGCCAGTAAAAGGTTTTGGGAGGTTTTGGATTTGAGAATTCACAAAGCACACTTGTAAAGAATGGATTCATTCATGAATCTTTTCTTTAAAAAAAAAATCTTAACTTCCACTTTAAGAAGATTCACAAAGCGTTCTTACGCAACCGAATTCCTTCTTAAGTGAGAGTTGCGCACAATTCACCAACATCCAGCTATGAACACCTCCACACTCATTTACAATTCATTTGCATAGAAAATTAATAGCTATTTGGTTAGAAACACCCAGTGAACTTCCAAATATGACCAATATGGGTTTGGTATTATGACACATGAAAGGGCGAGGCAGAAAGTGATGAGGAAGTCAGGTGGCTGACATACTACGGCTGTTTTACAGCTTCAGTGATGATTTCAAATGTTCAAACTCAAATTAACACACTCAGGGAGGGAATATTTAAATCATAAACTTATTGAAGTAAGCGGGCGCTTTATCATATTTATCGCACTTTCCACAATCATGTACCTGTGGTAAATAGCGAGGGAGGGGGGCTGGGGGTTCATAAATGAGTGCCCTCTGGTCGTGGGGGGTGTCGGGAGGTGATGGGGTTGTTGAGTCCAGCGCAGTGACCAGGTACAGGGCTGTGTCAGTGTCCCATATGAAGAGCACTGGGGCAGGGAAAGACTGAGGCTCACTGCAGCCTGTATAAAATCTGTTAGACCTAATAGACTACATGCTCTATAAAACACCTCATAAATTTTATTGGATCACATGATAATATGTTTTTAGGAAATAATATACAAAAATATATAACTTACAATCATGGAGGAATTTCAATTTTTGTTGCAATATCAGAGTAAAAACATTCTAAAACAGTAGAATTTTTGTTCTTACGAGCGCTCCTGACTATTCATAGGATTTGCTCTTACAGAAGAACATTTTCAGAAAAATGAATGAGGCCCATTGTGTTGAAATTCATTCATAAGAAATAAGTATAATTAGATAAATTTGCAATTAGCTGTATGTTAACTATATAATTCATAAGAGTTAATCACATTCCAAAGTGTACCAAAGTGTAGAGGAGCACAGACAGGAACATGGGGCTCGTGCTTGTGTCTGATGAGTTCCTGTGATAGAACACAGAGCTCAGAGCAGTGAGGTCAGTCGGAGTGCTAACATGCCCACAGACACAGCTCATAATTAGCTTTGGCACTGTGCAAGGCCTTATTTAAATACAGTAGAGAGTGTGCAGACCTGTGCCGCAGGCTCCACCACTCTCACCATCCCTTTGTATCACTTAACCTGAGTTTAACATCTCCACTGTGCTGCTCCACCTACAGAACCTGCCTTCACCAGCACCCCACCACCATACACCACCATTGCTCCTCTGCTCACACAGGATTTCACACTCACATACATGAAGCAGGCTCCTTTTTAAACAAATGAAAGAGCAGGGTTCTAAACACTGATCAACGAGAGACAAACAGCAGAGACACAGGACTGCTGGTATCCATGTGACTAAGGGTGCTCATGAAAACGAGTGCAGTTAATTGAGAAAAAAGAAAAATAACAGGCACTCACTTAGTTACAAAATATTTAAAAGTCTTTATTGTGAGCAGGCAGGAAGCATTAAAAACACACCGACGCATGTCAGCTTGCTTGCACCTTCTTCAGGGTGTGATTATGAACGAGAGGTGAGGACCAATTTAAGATCACACACTCCAGGTGTGCAGGGCAGAGGCTTCACTCATTCAGTTCGTCTGATTGAGCACAAGGGGTTTTAACTTCTTAGCTTCAGGACAAACAAAGAATTCTTTTACAGTCACAGATTGAGGACCTAAAGGACATTTTAAATCAGGGTGAAATGGAGGAAACTAGATCTACAATGGAGAAGAAAGTGAAAAATGATGTAGACAAATTGGCTGTGAAACTAAAACAAATTCAAATGGGATTTAGAGGACTATAGCAATGGAATTGTATACACCTGCGGCAAGAAATACAGGAGACAAACAGTTTCCTTCAATCTACGAAGCACTGATTTAGAGGAGAATGACCATAAGTCCATAGGTGACTATCAGGACTATCACCCGTCATCAGGGATGTCTCACAGGAAAGATTTTTTAGGCTTGCACAACAGGCTTCAGAGAAAAAGAAGAGGAAAACCAGAAGGAGCAGGAGGGGGCGAGGCGAGACTCTTCCAACGTCCAGCCACCAGGAGTCAGTCACAGAACTGGCAGTGATTAACATCTCAGATGTTCCTCTGACAAATGACTGCATATCAGTTGTCAGTATGGGCCTCTCTTTTTCTCCTAATTATTCAGGTAGAGAGTTTGACACAAAGGTTAATTTATTTCATTTTTATAGAAGTTTACATTTGAAAGTTTAATAATAATAATAATAAATTTTATTTATAACGCACTTTACATTTTTTCAACAAATCTCAAAGTGCTACAGCAAAAAAGTCCTAAAAACTACACAAGAAAACAAGCAAAGTCAACCATAAAATTGCAAGAATAAAAATGTCTTTAGTTGTGTTTTAAAAGAGTCCACAAACTGTGGTGCCCTCAGATGATCTGGTAGGGCATTCCAAAGACGTGGGGCAGCAGCCTGGAAAGCCCTGTCGCCCATAGTCCGGAGTTTGGTTTTGGGAGGGCCGAGGTAATGGCGGTCTGTGTTGCGGAGTTGTCTGGGTGTAGTATGAGGGGTCAGGAGCTCTGTGAGGTATGGTGGCGCAGTTCCGTAAAGGCATTGATGGGTGAGAAGACAGATTTTGTAGTGGATTCTTTGTTGAATTCGCAGCCAGTGAAGAGTACGGAGGATGGGGGTAATGCTGTCGTATTTTCGCCCCCTCATCAGGACCCTGGCAGCACTATTCTGGATGTATTGTAGCCTCTGGAGGCTCTTGCCAGGGATCCCGATGAGGAGTGCGTTGCAGTAGTCTAGCCTGGAGGAGATAAAGGCATGGACCAGCTTTTCAGCATCTGCAAGGGAAAGGGAGGGGCGGAGTTTGGAGATGTTCCATATGTGATAGAATGATATGGTACTATCAAAACCCTTATGACACAATGAGTCACTCTACCAGTACAGAGAATGATGAGAGTAGGCACCAGTCCTCCTTCACACTCAAGTCCACCTTCCTACCTTGTATCAATAATAATTTCCTACCACAATAATAATTTCCTACCACTTTTTTTTGTAAAAGTGGTCAATCCAACATTGACCACTTTTACAAAAAAGGGTTATCAGATGGAGAATATATTCGAAGCTCAAAAAAAGACGAGGCAATACAATCTGACATAAAAAAAAAAAAAAAAAAAAAAAAAAAAACAAGATCCACTAACGTGCCTATCTAAAATAAATGATATAATAAAAACAAAATGCAGATAAGGGCGGAGCAGTCTGTGTGTCAGGCAAGAAAAAGTATGTCACAGAAACATACCCTAACCCTAACCCTAATAAATACACATTATTATTCATGCTCCCATTAAATACAATGGACAATATGAAAAAAGAACTTTTGGAACTATTAGATTTTGCCAAAAACCAGCAGTGGATTACTAATAGAGAAGAATAGAATAGAATAAGAATACAATTTCCTTATATGTTCTTCACCTCATTTTTTATATGCTTTCAAAAGTCCACAAAAAAATTGTTACCCCCCCCAGTCGCCCCATAATTAGCGGCAATGATTCTATCACAGAGCCAGCTTCAAAATGTATAGATTATTTTATTAAGCCTTTTGTGTCACAGTTACCATCCTACCTTCAGGACAGTACCCAAATCCTCCAGAAAATTACAGAAATGTCAAATATTGGCTCATGTATTATGGCCACAATGGACGTTGAATCTTTTTACAGTAAGATTGTGCATGAAGAAGGACTAGAGGCTCTCAGACACTATCTGGGCCATTGGCCTATTGATCAAATGCCCCCTACAGATTTCACTGTACAACTAACTGAGTGGACCCTAAACGGTAATGTTTTTTTGTTTGAAGATCAACTTTATAAACAGGAGAAAGGCCTGCAATGGGTGCTTGTTTGGCTCCAAATTATGCAAACTTATGATCAAGGTAACTTTTTATACATACATTTTTAGAAAACTGACAGACGGTCATACTATTCTCCACGCAGAAAATTTCTACCTCCCCTGGTTAATTGAAAATATTCCTTATGGCAAAATACAGAGGCTGAGACTCCGACCAGGAATTTATAAGCCAATTAACAGATATGCAAAAACAGTTCATTCAAAGGGGGTACCAACCAAAGCTACTGTTCCAAGCTCACGTAGAGCCCTATCACAGAAGAGGACTGATTTGCTCTCCCACACACCCAAACAAGAATCAGTGCAGAAGCCTTATTTTGTCACAAGGTACAGTAAAGAGGCAATTCAGGTCAAACGGGTCGATATTATTTGTTAGTGATCCTCTGTTAAGAAATGTCTTCCCTGAGCCACCTGGAATCACCTTCAGAAGGGCTCCCACAATTTCTGCTGTGGCCACTGCAGATACTGTGAGAACATGGTGAAAACAGACACTTTTATGGACATTTATACAAATAAATCATATTTAACAACTTTATCAATTGTAACAACCTATGTGGTTACAATTACAATCTTCTTGGCTCTTGGCGAGGGCGGACACATTTTTCTCTCCTCTCCTGCCCCTTATCTTTCCCTGCTTTGCTCTTTGTCTTGTCTGGTCTAGTATCTAGTCTTTTTCCTTGTGACTATCTCGGCTCTGCTCTCCAAAACCAAATTAACTATGGATTTGATAAATTGGTCTCTGAACTCAATTGACACTATTTTTTCAACAAGACAAGCGAAATCGGGCGAACATGCGTGCCCTGCGGGAATCTACGCTGCTGGATACACAATGGACGGTTGGGACAAGTGGCGAGTTGTGTGTCTGTCAGCGCTTTCCATAGAGGACATAGAGGATCTATACTTATTCGGAACCATGATTACAGGACTTTTGCTGATTGGATTAGGCATGGCCCTGTCCTCTTTTAAGGAAAATCGGAGTACCAAGGCAGCTGTTCAAAGCCCCATTTGGCTGCCCGGATTGATTGAAACAATGGGCAAGGCTGCCAATACTCTGTGACTTGTAACTGTGACTTTGAGCCGTATTATGGAAGGTTTTGCGGCCTCGCACCGCACTTTGGAAAACATCTCGGAGAGGTTAGCAGTCATGGACCGCAGACTTGATGGAACTTTGGCTGTGATTCACAACAGGGAAAACATCTAGGAGAATTTTGGCTGCTCTGCATAGAGAGATGAGAAGACCTTGAGACCAATGGACAAAGAGAGCAGTGTTGTAGAAATTGGACGCAGCTGCTCGCTCTAAACCAAAACATCACAAACTTATCTTGGCCTCCCCAAGCCAGCACCAGTCACGACCAAGGCGGGCTGGTGTCAAATCGCCCTGAGATTGCAGCGGAGGGAGCCTGGCCCCTCCCCATCCCCTCGCAGCTTCGTACCTCCGACTGGGTGGACGGGTCTGTTGTATAAGCGCCGTCAGTGGATGCAGGATCCGGATGCTGCTTGCCTATGTTGGACTTCCTCACACCCCTCCCCTCCCCTGTTGCTAGTCCTGTGAAATGTTTGTACTGTGTTTTGACTATGTTGCTGATGCTCGGAGGTGTTTTTATTTTGTGTACTCACTCCAGACGAGCATGGTCTGGGGGCGGTTCTCTTTTTTTTTTCTCCTCCCCCTGTCCTCATGTGATGCTGTCTTTTGTTTATTTCTACAGGAATTTCCCCATTGTGGGACTAATAAAGGCTTATCTTATCTTATCTTATCTTATCTTATCTTATCTTATCTTATCTTATCTTATCTTATCTTATCTTATCTTATCTTATCTTATCTTATCTTATCTTATCTTATCTTATCTTATCTTATCTTATCTTATCTTATCTTATCTTCAGTGCCACTGTGGGTGTTTCTATGTGGGCCTCACCAAAAGGAGGCTCTGAGATAGAGTGGTTGAGCACCGATATGCCATTTGCTCCAAAACCTAAATTAGCCAATGGCCAGACATTATATGGAAGCTCACCACTCTGACTCCACGCTGAAAGTATATGACATTGAAGCAATCACACTAGATGCCAGAGTGGGGACAAGATCCATTGCCTGAAACAAAGAGAGGGCTATTGGATTTTTGTTCACAAGGCTACAGAGTACCCAGGCCTAAATGAAGGCTTCAATCTCTCCTGCTACCTATAACTGTAATTTGTATGGAAATGTTAAACAAAGCTATCTGCCCTAAGTAAAAATAGTCCAATTTGACTGCCCTCTAGTGCTCACTGTAAAAATGCTCCCTGCTAAAATAAAATGTCTGCCCTCTATTGCCCTCAATGAAATTGTCCTGAAGCTAAGAAGTTACTACCCCTTGTGCCCAATCAGAAGCCTCCGCCCTGCACACCTGGAGCGTGTGAGCTTAAATTGGTCCTCACCTCTCATTCATTATCACACCCTAAAGAAGCCGACACGCGCCGGCTTGTGCCGGCTTTTTAATGCTTTCTGCCTACTCACAATAAAGGCTTTTAAATATTACGTAACTAAGTGAGTGCCTGATATTTTTCTTTTTCTCACTGATCAATGAGACTTCAATCCACGCAGTATGACATATTTGTAGCAAATATTCTGCGTAGAATAGTAATAACAAGGTAATAACGCAGTGTAATGATATATATGAATTACGGGCTAGAAAACCAGAAGACTAAGTACGGCTCAGGAAGAGAGGAGGCAGAGTCTGAAAGTTGCTCTAGATGGTACCATATATTAGCAGTAGACAACAGACAAACAATAACAGAGAGAATAAGTGAATGAATGGCCATTCAGTAAGATAAGATAAGATAAGATAAGATAAGATAAGATAAGATAAGATAAGATAACCCTTTATTTGTCCCACAATGGGGAAATTGCAGTGTCACAACGCAAGTTACAGAAACAGTAGGAAAATAAGAGCATGCATCAAAATCAAGATAAATAATAATATTAAGTATTTACAATCAACTAAAAAACACAACACTGTAAGCTAAGCTAAAAGGCACAGGAACATTGCACAATAAGTGTTTTTGATTCAGAGATGATTGTGTACAGTGCAGTGATGGACAGTGGTGGGTAAATAAATAAGTAGCAGGTAAAGTGACTTTAAATAATATAGTAAGGTAGCAGCACAATATTTACAATGCATTAAAGTGAAAATTCATAGATCCAAACCCAAAATATTTACAGTGTATTAATATTCAATTTGTAATAGTCCACTGTGATGAGATTCACCACCCAGACAAGAAGAAGGTGAAGCAGACCTACCATGTCAACCTGCTAAAGGAGTGAAAGGAGGCTCCAGTCCCGGCACCTGTGGCGTCCCTGCTGGTGACGGAGGTGGACAGCAAGGGGGAGGAGGAGTCAACTCTAGCTGACCCCAGCCAGTCTAATGATCCAGCCCTTGACCTTCTCTGGAAGACCTGGCTCAGTTGGCTGGACTGGGCGGAGGAGAGATCCAACTGAGCCAGGTCTTCCAGAGAGTCTCCAAGTTGTTCGCTGCTAACCTGGGGAAGACTGTCCTGGTCAAGCACATCATCCGCTTAAAGGACAAGGGCCCAGTACGCCAGAGGTCCTATCGGGTTCCACAACATCTGGTGGCACAGCCTCTGAAGGAGGTGGAGAAGATGCAGTGCCTGAAGGTGATCAAGCCATCACAGTTGGAGTGGTGCAGCTCGGTGGTCATCGTGGTGAAGAAAGACTGCTCATTCTGCATCTGCATCAACTTCTGGAAGCTCAACGCAATGTCTGAGTGTGATGCCTACCCGATGCCCCGGATGATGACCTGCTGGAGAAGGTCGGTTAGGCCAGGCTCATCACCACCCTTGACCTCTGCAAGGGCTACTGGCAGGTACCTTTGAAGGTGTCCAGTTGCCCTAATAGACTAATAGATCGTGTTTTGCAGGGGTGTGGGGACTGCAGTGCTGCCTACCTGGATGATGTGGTCATCTTCAGTGACACCTGGGAGCAGCACCTGCATCATCTGGTGTGAGTCCTTGGCCAGATCCAGCAGTGGGGGAAGGAGGAGGCGAAGTACCTGGGCTATCGTCTGGGAGGAGGGGAGGTTTGGCCACAGGTGGACAAGGTCGAGGCCATCCGGAGCTGCTCACACCCTCACACAAAAAAGGAGGTGAGGTCCTTCTTGGGCTTGGCCAGCTAGTACTGGAGATTCGTCCCACAGTTCGTCAGCATTGCTGCCCCTCTGACAGCGCTGACAGCAAAGGGCTGGCGAAATCCTGTGTCCTGGGACGAGGACTGCGAGATGGCCTTTCAGACTCTCAAGACCTGCTTGTGCTCTTCGCCGGTGCTGAGAAGTCCCGACTGATCCCCAGACTGATCCCTCCGCAGTGGGACTGGGGACAGTCCTGGCTCAAGGTGAACATGGAAAAGAACTACCTGTGCTGTACCTGAACTGCAAGCTATTGCCACATGAGACCAGGTACTCCACTGTGGAGAAGGAGGGCCTGGCCCTCAAGTGGGCCCTGGAGAGCCTGAGGTACTACCTTCTGGATAGGAAGTTCGTCTTGGAGACTAACCATCGCGCTCTGATCTGGATGAACTCTATGAAAGACCACAACAGTCGTCTCATCCGCTGGTACCTCTCTCTTCAGCCGTTCCATTTCCAAATCCGCCATCGAGCTGACAAGACCAACGTTATGGCGGACTATCTTTCCAGGTTGCCGCACATCATTAACCTCAGGGAGAAGAGGGATAATGTGACGGAGTGCCCGTAGCTCCGGTAGACTGCTTCCCCGCAGGACCGCTTATATGTCCGCGGTCCTGTACTCCCACAAACTGTTTCCCTGCTGCCTGGACTCTGTGGTGTGGTGTGAATAAAAAAAGAAAAAAAAAAAACAAAACAAAAAAACACACTTAAGTGAAGTTTTTCAACTGAGCCATATTTTTTTCCCCTATTTAGTCCGTACAAACCCGTAACATCCACGAGAGAATTGATCTAGAGCACACAGCCCAACTTTTTCTCAAAGACAGTTCCATCGGTCTTCTATCACTGTACAAAAAAGCAGCAGGGTTATATTTGTAGTTACTGAGATATTCTCACTCAAAATGGCATAGGTGTTGCCAAAATCGTTTTTTTGCTTTTCAGTGTTATAAGTTGAGACACATGTATTAATGACCATTCCAGTGATAGTTTCAAGCACTTGTTTTACTAAATTTATTATTCTCTTTTCAGCAATTGATTGGTGGAGGTGACTACATGTACTTTCAAAATATTCCAATTTTGTAATAATTGTATCTATTAAATTAGTTGTATATAGCCTGTGCTTTTCTCTTTTCAGAGTTCAGTTCCATGCAGACGGGTGTTGCCCAAGAGTTCTGTTTCTGCCTTAATTAACAAACATTGTGGTGTTGGTGTGAAGTAGTCTGTAGTTTTAACAACTAGATAACCAGTTATTCCTTAGTAGCATTTACATTAGATACTCTGCAATGGCCAGCCTACCCTCATGTTCACTTGGAATTAGGCTAGGCATAGACAGTGACTGTCATAAAACTCTGTACTGCCGTAACACAGGAATTACTCCTGAGTAATTCCTGTGTTACGGCAGTACAATTTTGGCACCACCTATGCCATTTTGAGTGAGAATATCTCAGTAACTACAAATATAACCCTGCTGCTTTTTTGTACAGTGATAGAAGACCGATGGAACTGTCTTTTAGAAAAAGTTGGGGTCTCTGGCACCTGTCCCACATGGAGATTTTTGCCACCAAAAACAGCCAATTAAAAATCTCGTCCAACTTTGGGAGCTCATATTTTCCAAACTGACGCACCTAGAAAGCCCCAGATTGCTAAGTTATCACACAAGTTTGTGTAGAATGGAACCCAGGGATGTCAGAACACTTCTGTGCAGTATTTCTAGTACTTTTAAGGCCCCAAACCCCACTCGCGAGTAGGTTTTTCTTAATTTTTGGCATTTTTAGCAAGCCCCCATGGCCTGCAGGATGTAGGGAAACACCTGGGGATGTTTGTGGAGCACTAGCTACATACAGAGGACTTGTATACCAACTTACAGCTCTCTGGTATGTCTAGAGGCTGAGAATTGACCCCTTAAAGATGCCAAAAACCCTGGCGAGGCTTTTCTTGGCTATTTATAGCCCAAATTCTGAAAATTTCAGACCCCCACAACTCAGTAACTATTTGAGCTACAGGTCTACAATTTTGCATAGAAAGTACTTTTGTTACTATCTAGTGGCATGGAAATTTGAGACTAATTTGAAAATGGTGCAGCAACACTCCCAAGGAATATCTGGTCATTTCACTTGGAATGACCCAGTAGTGGGACAAGAGAGCATATTGTTAGACACGGTTTTGTCACCCGCGTTACGTATTATTATAGTTACAGTATGTGGCCACTCGTCACATGACTGCTGTTGAGTCACTTTGCTAAGAATGTCAAAAAAACATCTATGAGTCATGCAAGCCTATTGGTAAATATAGGCTACAAGGGTAATTTATAATCATCACCAAAGCAAGTTCCTAGTCTGTGAATTGTGTTCACTGACAATGGCAATAAAAGCTTTCTGATTCTGATTCTGATTAAGCCTGTTGTATAGCATAAGTAAAGTGAAATTATGTGATGCTAATATCCTACATTTGGAATATACAGTATATTAATAAGATATTAAACCTTCTACTTATTGACTATGATTGACAGCGTAAAAAGGCAAGGAAAATTACACAAACTCGAAACCTAGTGACTAAGTGGAAAGTGGGAAGCCAGGTAAGACACATATGTTCATACAAGTTCAGCCACAGGAAAAAAAACAAAAACAAAACAAAACTATAAAGAGGGACAGAGAAGGAGAGCGAGAAAAGGAGAGTTGAGAATATAGTTTAATACAGTAGTATTAGAACAGTTTATAGTACTTATAGGAAGGACTGAGGAGAACTAAATAATAGGCCATAGACTACAAAGCAAGACTTGACTCAAACATGCTAGTTTAGGAACCACTGATCTAAAGGAATAGATTTATTTAAAGAAATGGAAAGAGATGGATAAGAAAGAGTGTTTGGCGTGTTGGAGCACTGGTATGGTATTTCTGGCGTGCATGCTATGCACGCATGCATTACCCCTGTATTAACTAACCACTTGGTGCTAAGCACCCCTAAACTTGGAAGCCTAGAATTGCCCCCTGGTAGTCCATCTGCATCACAACTCACATGGAAAAAAGAAAGGACAAAAGCAGCAGAATCAATGAGTGAAGCAATAAACACTGTTCATCTGAATTGTGATAAATTTGATTTATTTGTAAATGATAGGTGACCAGTGAGCTCTTTCGTTTCACATGTGCAACTGAAATAAACAAATGTGATTGGATTATCATGTTTTGTTCAGGCTGGAGATGCGGCGGAGGGCTTGAGGACCAGTATGTTTAAACATAGATAGAATAACAGAGATCAATCTGGATTTGAGGAGGGTTGTGGGGTCTAGTGTCCTCTGCCAGAGTCACTCACTGCCTACTGGTGATGTGATGTCTGTGAAGAGTCGGCTCTTTTGAACAGTTCCTTCATGTGAATGGTTGGATCCAGATCTCATTTTCTAGAAGAACCAAATCTTTTTCTTTCTAATTTTTATGCATTTTAATTCTGATTAATTCTGAACCAACACAAGAATCAGCACAGAAGCAGAACAGGTGACACGACTGAAAGATTTGTCCACAAAGAAACATTTTTGGCAACGTAATAACAGTTAAGTTTTTAAAATAATCATGATTCTAGTGCAATGTTTTATTAAGATTCTGCAACATTTCAAAGGGTAAATACACTCCCAGTCTCAGTTTGAAACATTTTAAACAGATCTGAGCCTTGGTCAATTCTCTCTGTGATTAATTTTTTGGTAAAATAAATCACATTGGCTTTTGTCATATAAATAAATAATAAAAGAGCCAGTCTTTTGAATTTGACATGAGTCGACCCAAAATATTTTGATCCCATCTAAGTCCCATAACTACTACCTATATACTTACCATGGTACAAGATGACGACATTGACATTCAACATTCAGTAATGAAATACATTTATGGGGGATTTTAAATGTTCTTATTTGACTTTTATTATGAAGTGGATGTTAATATTAAGTTGCTAATTTGTGACATTGAGTTGAGCTGACTTGTGCCTGCCTCAGAGTGGCAGTGTGTTTCAGACCGCCTCCTCATGTCTCGTCAGTCTCAGTCAGGGCTCATTGTTGGCTGTTTGCTGTTGGTGAATCATCAGAAAGCTTCTCTCACCCAAACTTTGCTTCTGCTGCAGTGCCAGGCTCTCCAGATCTGGGCAGACGTGGCAGCCCGGGCCGGCACTGTAATTGTTTTGGCACTGGCATAGGCAACATTTCACTTGTGCATAACGAGTGCGGTCAGCTAACAGAAGGAAGCAGTGATGAGGTAGGTGGAGGGGCCAGACTCAGAGAAAGAGAGAGCTTTTTTTTTTTAATTACTGGACAAACACACACAGGACTGGCAAATCATATATAGTGGTAATAAGACATAATTTAAAGATGACGTATGTTGCAAGATCTTTTTTTTTTTTTTTTTTTTTTTTTTTAGTTTTCTACCATGTTATGACATTGTTCCCTCAAAAGGTTTTAAATGTTTTCATTATTATTATTATTATTATTATTATTATTATTATTATTATTATTATTACTACTATTATTATTATTATTATTATTATCCTGTATTTATCCCTGTAGGGAAATTATCCTCTGCATTACCTATCCTTTTCAGGAACAGTGGGCAGCCAATCTTTCAGGCGCCCGGGGACCCATCTCCATGATCTTGTTGCTAGGCTTGGTCAGGACTCATGTGGTCAGGACTCATGTGGTCAGGACTCATCAGGGGTGGAAAGTAACGAATTACATTTACTCACGTTACTGTAATTGAGTCATTTTTATGAGTACTTTGTAATTTTCTAAATAGTTTTTGAAACAGGTAATTTTACTTTTACTCAAGTACATTTTAAGCCAAGTATTTTACTTCGCTACATTGAAAGCCGCCCACGTTACTGAGTAAAATAACATCGATAGGGGCAAAAAATAAAATGCGGAGGAAAAAAATCTGCCGGCACTGAAAGGAAATTGCATTGCGCGGGTTTGCGTGCGGCAATTCCATTGTTTCTTGGCCAAACCTCGATGACCTATTTGCCTTTAAATGCAAAAAAGGCAGCAACATAATCATGCAATGTAAAATGTGTCTGCCCCGCCGAACTGAGCTTTCAGCGTACAAGACCTCAACATCGAATCTACGAAAGCATGTGGTGGTAAGTAGTCTACAAATATAGGCCTATATGTTTTGCCTGTTATACCCAAACGGTATATTTATTGTTGTTTGGTTAACACAATCTGGCTTCATGATATCAATTATTTTCCATCCTGATCACTAATGTTTCAAGTGAAGTAGCGGAGAGTAGGGAAAATCACCTCACGTTTAAAATTGGCTTTAGAGGACAGTCAGAAATAATAAGAATGCGGGACTTAAGTTTGCGATTGGTCTCTTAATAAATCATCTTAATTTATGTTGGCTATAGGATAGTTCATGGGTTATTACCTGGACTAGTTTCGAGTGGAAAGTGCTAGTCCATCAAAAGTAGGCTATGGATTGGTTGAGAATGCTTAACATGTTCGCTAAATGTAAAGTTAAACGAAATGGACGTTATGATGGTTTTAGATATGAAGAGTGATGCTACATGACTAGACTACACAACATCACGACAGTTAATGTTTAGAGAATTTACTAGATTTTTCTGTGATATCCTGGCAGCTGAGCGATCACCACAGAATAACATTGGCTTGTGTCGGGGTTTTACGCAACTGCCAACAAAGGATTATCTTATCTTATCTTATCTTATTCAACAGCTCCTAGATCAGGGGTCAGCAACCTTAAATACTCAAAGAGCCATTTGGACCATCTCCCACAGAAAAGAAAACACCCGGAGCCACAAAACCCTTTTGACATCTAAACCAGCGCTAACCAGGGGAACTACAGGCAAAACTACAACTCCCAGAAAACGGACTACAACAAGCATCATCCTCCACTACAGCTCATAAGCGCGAGTCTTAAGAGAATTATTTACACCTTTCAGTCTTTTCATCACAACAGTAGCAACATAAATAAAGTGCATGAGTGAAATGAAAAACTGCGCTGCACACGTACGACCTGCACACGTATAATCTCTGAAAAGTTTAACATGAACCATCTCCAACGCGATAGAAGCACAGAACAGACTCACCATAGGCAGAACATCCCTCAGTCACAGAAAGAACACGCATATTCCACTGAGTCCTGCCCTTTAGTCCGACAGAAGCTGACTGCATCAGCGGCACAAGGAGCGAGCCGCTTCTAGTTTATGCAAATTAGCCATGTGGTTTTAAGTTTCGCTTCTGTACAACATAAACAAATGTGCGCAAAGCTGCATTAAACACATTATTATTTGAGTCCTCCTCGTAGGAAATAAAAATCCAAACTTAAATTATCCACCCGCAGCGAACCAAAAATGCGTCTGCTTCTGTGTTCCGTCATCATTTTATTGCGTGTACCGCGTGTACCAGTCTCATCAGCCGTGAAAGCAAATGAATCTGCCCATGTAGCATTAAGCGTTCTGTTTTCTTCAGAAACTTTTCTTTTCTTGGATTTATCCATCATTGGGCCGAAAATCATACTGCTGATGTAGGTGCCAGTGTGTGCCGGGTGGCGCACATCGGCGGCTTTGACGCACGTTTTGAGTGACAAAAATATTAAAAACGTTTTATTTAAATGTTACAAGATTATAGTCATTATTATTTTCCAAAGTCACAGGGAGCCACGACAGAATGATGAAAGAGCCACATGCGGCTCTGGAGCCGCGGGTTGCCGACCCCTGTCCTAGATTCATTATCCCATATATCTTCAGCTCCTAGAGGAATTAAATGGTAGTGCTATCACATTTAGTTTACCGCAGTTTATGTCTATTTAAGACTGCATTTATGTGCAGCAACATTATGAAAAAAAATTGCATTTTTACTGTAGTTTTTTTTTTTTTATTAACTCATGTTGTCATGACTCAGGACGTTTCAGTAATTTAGTGATCTCTCCCAGGCCCTATTCAAATCCTTCTAATATATATATATATATATATATATATATATATATATATATATATATATATATATATATATATATACACAGTGCATCAGGAAAGTATTCACAGCGCTCCCCTTTTTCCACATTTTGTCATATTACAGCCTCATTCCAAATTGTATTAAATTCATCTCTTACTTCAAAATTCTACACACAATACCCCATTATGGCAATGTGAATTATTTTTTTTTATTTTTTTTGACATTTTTTGAATTGATTAAAAATAGAAAACTAATAAATCACATTTACATAAGTATTCACAGCCTTTGCTTAATACTTTGTTGATCCACCTTTGGCAGCAATTACAGCCTCAAGTCTTTTTGAATATGATGCCACAAGCTTAGCACACCTATCTTTAGGCAGTTTTGCCCATTCTTCTTTGCAGTAATTCTCAAGCTCCATCAGGTTGGATGGGAGATGTCTGTGCACAGCCATTTTCAGGTCTCTCCAGAGATGTTCAATCGGATTCAAGTCTGGACTCTGGCTGGGCCACTCCAGGACATTCACAGAGTGGTTCTGAAGCCAATCCTTTGAGATCTTGGCTGTGTGCTTCGGGTCGTTGTCCTGCTGAAAAATGAACCTTCACCCCAGTCTGTGGTCAACAACGCTCTGGAGCAGGTTTTCATCCAGGATATCTCTGTATATTGCTGCATTCATTTTTCTTCTTTCCTGACTAGTCTGCCAGTTCCTGCTGCTGAAAAACATGCCCATAGCATGATGCTGCCACCACCATGCTTCATTGTAGGGATGGTATTGGCCTGATGATGAGCGGTGCCTGGTTTCCTCCAAACATGACGCCTGGCATTCACACCAAAGAGTTCAATCTGTGTCTCATCAGACCAGAGAATTTTGTTTCTCATGGTCTGAGAGTCATTCAGGTGCCTTTTGGCAAATTCCAGACGGGCTGCCATGTTCCTTTTACTAAGGAGTGGCTTTCGTCTGGCCACTCTACCATACAGGCCTGATTGATGGATTGCTGAAGAGATGGTTGTCCTTCTGGAAGGCTCTCCTCTCTCCACAGAGGAACGCTGGAGCTCTGACAGAGTGACCATCGGGTTCTTGGTCACCTCCCTGACTAAGGCCCTTCTCCCCCGATCGCTCATGTTAGACGGCCGGCCAGCTCTAGGAAGAGTCCTGGTGGTTCCAAACATCTTCCATTTACGAATAATGGAGGCCACTGTGCTCATTGGGACCTTCAAAGTAGCAGAAATTGTTCTGTATCCTTTCCCAGATTTGTGCCTCAAGACAATCCTGTCTCGCAAGTCTACAGACAATTCCTTTGACTTCATGCTTGGTGTTTGTGCTCTGACATGCACGGTCAACTGTGGGACCTTATATAAACAGGTGTGTTCCTTTCCAAATCATGTCCAATCAACTGAATTTACCGCAGGTGGACTCCAATGAAGCTGTAGAAACATCTCAAGGATGATCAATGGAAAAAGGATGCAACTGAGCTCAGTTTTGAGCTTCATGGCAAAGGCTGTGAATACTTATGTAAATGTGACTTCTTAGTTTTCTATTTTTAATAAATTCAAAAACTGTCAAAAAAACCTTTTTCCATATTGTCATAGTGGGGTATTGTGTGTAGAATTTTGAGGTAAGTGTGTTCCTCACCTTCCACGGTGGTTGGTCTCTCTCACCCTCATCCAGCTTGGGCCCTCACCTTCGGAGGTGTTTCCCATCTTGACCTTGGGGTCTCCAGCCCATACTCTGCACAAATGTTTCTGTACACTATGCCCGCCACTTGGTGATGTCGCTCCATGTATGCTTTCCCTGCCAGCATCTTACACCCTGCAGTTATGTGCTGGACTGTCTCAGGAGCCTCTTTGCGCAACCTACACCTTGGGTCTTGTCTGGTGTGGTAGATCTGGGCCTCTATTGCTCGGGTGCTCAAGGCCTGATCCTGTGCAGACAGGATGAGGGCCTCTGTGCTGTCCTTCAGACAAGCCCTCCAGCCATTGGTAGGATTTCTTGATATCAGTCACTTCAGTTATATTTCGGTGGTATGCCCTATGTAGGGGCTTGTCCTGCCATGATGGTCCCTCCAGCACTTCTTCCTCTGAGCTCCACTGTCTGAGACATTCCCTGAGCACATCATCTGTCGGGGCCTTGTCCTTGATGTACTTATGGATTTTGGATGTTTCATCCTGGACAGTGGTTCCCACACTCACTAGTCCTCAGCCTCCTTCTTTCTGACTTGCATATAGTCTCAGGGTGCTGGATTTGGGATGGAACCCTCCATGCATGGTCAGGAGCTTTCGTGTCTTAACGTCTGTGGTCTGTATCTCCGCCTTTGGCCAGCTTATGATTCCTGCTGGGTATCTGATCACTGGCAGGGCGCAGCTGTTTATTGCCTGTGCCTTATTCTTGCCATTGAGCTGGCTTCTTAGGACTTGCCTTACTCATTTCAGGTATTTAGCCGTTACCACTTTCCTTGTTGCCTCTTCAAGGTTGCCATTTGCTTGTGGGATACCAAGGTACTTGTAACTGTCCTCAATGTCTGCCATTGTTCCCTCTGGGAGTGAGACCCCCTCTGTGTGGACTACCTTCCCACTCTTTGTCACCATCCTACTACATTTCTCAAGCCTGAATGACATTCCAATGTCTGTGCTGTAGATCCTGGTGGTGTGGATCAGTGAGTCGATGTCTCGCTCATTCTTAGCGTACAGCTTGATGTCATCCATGTAGAGGAGGTGGCTGATGGTGGCCCCATTTCTGAGTCGGTATCCATAGCCAGTGCTATCAATGATTTGGCCGAGGGGGTTCAGACCTATGCAGAACAGCAGTGGTGACAGTGCATCTCTTTGGTATATGCCACATTTGATGGACACTTGGGCAAGTGGCTTGCCATTGGTTTCAAGGGTGGTTTTCCACAACCGCATTGAGTTTGCAATGAACGCCCTTAGAGTCCGATTGATATTGTACAACTCCAAGCACTCAGTGATCCATGTGTGTGGCATTGAGTCATAGGATTTTTTGTAATCAATCCAGGCAGTGCACAGGCTGGTCTGACGGGTTCTGCAGTCACTGGCGACTGTTCGGTCAACCAGGAGTTGGTATTTGGCTCCTCTGGTGTTTTTGCCAATGCCCTTCTGTGCTGTGCTCATGTATTGATCCATGTGCCCGCTTATCTTAGCCGCAATGATGCTTGACATGAGCTTCCATGTTGTGGAGAGACAGGTTATTGGCCGATAGTTGGATGGGACTGTACCCTTTGAAGGATCCTTCAGGATCAGGATCATACGCCCTTGTGTTAGCCATTCAAGGTGAGTCCCATCCCTTAGCAGCTGGTTCATTTGTGCTGCCAGGCGCTCGTGGAGAGCAGTGAGCTTCTTTAGCCAGTATGCGTGGATCATGTCAGGGCCAGGTGCTGTCCAGTTTTTCATGCCTGAGACTCTTTCCTGAATGTCTGCCACTGTGATGGTGACTGGATCTTGTTCAGGGAGGTTGCTGTGGTCTTCCCTCAGAGCCACCAGCCACTGTGCATCGGTGTTATGTGATGCCTCCCTCTCCCATATGCCTTTCCAGTACCTTTCAGTCTCCAGCCTTGGGGGGTCTGCTCTGGTGTTATTCTCTTGCCATTGAGCGTACACTTTCGCAGGTTGTGTTGTGAAGAGGCGGTTTATTTGTCTGGCTTCATTTTCTCATGTGGCTAAGGCTTTCAGCCTTTCCTTGGCAGTTTCGAGTGCTTCAGGTATGGACATCTGGCTGTACCTCTTGGGTACTTGCTTTTTCATCGCACCTTTCTTGGCCTCTGACAATTGGCTCACTTCTCTCCGCGCTTCCTTGATTTTGGTCTCTAACCGTCTTTTCCATAGTGGGTATTGTCTCTCATGGCTCCCACGATTGCTCTTATAGCCCAGCACCTCTAGGATCACTGCTGCTGAAGTGTATATCAGCTCATTGGTTTCAGTGATGGTTGTGGTAGGGATCACTCTCAGTGCTGCATTCACATCTTCTAGGAGACTTTCAGATGATACTTCACTTACCCTCTGTAACTGGCGTCAGGGTTGCCTTGTGTTCATTCGGGCCATGATCTTATCTTTCAGGTCAGTCGCTGCCTTGTTCAGCATGATACTTATTGGGGCTTTGTACCCAATCTCTGGTTGGGGAGTTGGTGTTAACTCCCCTCTGACCTGGCGTCCTGGTTCCCCCTTGCCGTAGCATTAGTGTTGTACCTCGTCAGTCTCTAGTTGTGAAGTGATTGGAATACCTGATTTCAATTAATTAGATGGATAAGTGAATACTTTTGGCAATATAGTGTATATATACTATAGCTTACATCACCCGTGCTCCCACATGACAATTCTCCATAAACAAAAACATAATACAAAATTGTACACAGGAACTTGATAAACCTGATGTGCAGTGTGCAGTAGTTTCATTATAGGGATGCACACTGATTGTGTTGTGATAGAACTCTGAAGGGGAAGTGACTTAGTGCAGAGAGCAAAGGGAGAGGAGACTCAGAGCATAAGAAACAAAAGTGAAACTTGTAAAACATGTTAAAACGTTTTCAGCAAATATAGCATTTTCAAAACATATTAGTGTTAGCAATGAAGTGTAATACCCTCTCTTTAACATAGAACATAACATGTTTCATAGACATATCACACAAATACAAGTGGGCTAGTTGCGGCAAGTTTGTTTGTGTGTGTGTGTGTGTGTGTGTGCGTGTGCGTGTGCGTGTGCGCGTGCGCGTGCGTGTGCGTGCGTGTGTGTGTGCTTGTGTGCGTGCGCGTGCGTGAAATTTTTGTGTGGACTTGGAGGAGGTGAGGTGGAGACAGTAAACAATGGTAGTACTAGCAAAATCTCTTTGTCATGATGTTTACAGTGAAGTCAGCTCCCATTGGGCACCACAGTTTTCTAACTTAACGCGGTAGACAGCAGAATTGTTTCTTTTATTAAGTCCTTTTAATCAATGTGTGTGTGCGTGTGTGTGTGTGTGTGTGTGTGTACACAGTATATAGTATATCAGACACAAACACAATATGTCTTCTTTAATAATGATTAAAAAAAAGATAAATACCTAAAAAAGTTAAATAAATAAAATAATAATAGTTGTAGTAGATAAAAGGCAAAATGGTGGCGAGGTGCTAAGCAGAGAATTCTATCAGTGACTTGTGCTCATATGAGCTGTGTGTGGGAGGGAGCCTTTAAACATGCAGTCATTTTCAAACCTGACCACTGCTCCGGGGAGATAATGAGTGTACTGAATGCGGACGCCACACTTCACACCGCCCCCACACTCCCCATAACACTCCATTTAACTCTGCTCCAACATGTGAGGCGCACGTGGACTTCCAAACGCTCACAGTAATTAGCCTGTGAATGAAGGCAATCCTGCGCACACAAAGGCCCGTCTGATCAGCCCTGTGTGAATATCGGCAGGTCGGGCCAGGAGGGCACACCGTAAGAGTCCAGGCAGCCACGCTCACACAGTTTAATCACACAAGCTTATGTCACAAAGCATTCACATTTAAAACTGACCTCTATCCTAAGATTAGGCCTATTATGCAAAATCAGCTTTAGATTTTCAGACCTTTTAACCATGTTATAGTTGTTTCCTTCTCATTTACTATGTCGAATCTCCTGTATTCAAGACATCATTGCTCTGATCTACCCCTGTTTTCACTGCTACTGGTACACACCCACTGCTCTGTACTTAATTTCTTACATTTAATTTAAATTTTAATACTAATGAAAAAGCTACTCACTTGTGTGGTCTGCAGCTATCCATTAGAGGTGACAGCTGCACGGGTCTTGGTTGTGACTGCATTTGTGGCAATGCTCTCATTGGGCGCCGCATTTTTCTAGTCTGAGCTCTAAATCCTATGGCTATTGGTAACAGGATATGTATTTTAATTTTGTTTTTTACTTATTTGTAACACTCTTTTCACACATATTGTGTGTCACAAAATGCTATAAATAGGTTGCAAGTGTAAAATGGAAACATACAAAGAAATACAAACAGATAGCACAGTAAAGGTGATTGACAGATTACAGTGGGATGCAAAAGTTTGGGCACCCCAAGTAAAATATTGTATTAATGTGCATAAAGAAGCCAATCAAAGATGGAAAAATCTCCAAAAGGCATCATATTACAGATGAGACATTCTTATAATATGTCAAAAAAAAAAGTTAAATTTTTTTTCCCACCATTTACACTTTCAAAATAACAGAAAACCAAATAATGGGGTCTGCAAAAGTTTGGGCACCCTGCAGAGTTTATAGCATGCACTGCCCCCTTTGGAAAGCTGCGACCTGACAGTGTCATGGATTGTTCACAGTCATCATCTGGAAAGACCAGGTGATGTCAATCTCAAAGGTGTTAAATGCCCACACTCATCTAACCTTGCCCCAACAATCAGCAACATGGGTTCTTCTAAGCAGTTGTCTAGAACACTGAAACTGAAAATAGTTGACGCTCACAAAGCAGGAGAAGGCTATAAGAAGATAGCAAAGCGTTTTCAGATGCCAATATCCTCTGTTCGGAATGCAATTAAGAAATGGCAGTCATCAGGAACAGTGGAAGTTAAAGTAAGATCTGGAAGACCAAGAAAAATATCAGAACAGCTCACAGGATTGTGAGAAAAGCAAGTCAAAACCCACGTTTGACTGCACGATCCCTCCAGAAAGATCTGGCAGACACTAGAGTTGTGGTACACTATTCCACTATAAAGAGATACTTGTACAAAGATGGTCTTCATGGAAGAGTCATCAGAAGAAAACCTCTACTATGTCCTCACCACAAAAATCAGCGTTTGAAGTTCGCAAATGAACATACAGACAAGCCTGATGCATTTTGGAAAAAAGTTTTGTGGACCGATGTGGTTAAAATAGAGCTTTTTGGCCGGAATGAGCAAAGGTACTTTTAGAGAAGAAAGGGCATAGAATTTAATGAAAAGAACCTCTGTCCAACTGTTAAGCATGGCGGTGGATCAATCATGCTTTGGGGTTGCATTGCAACCAGTGGCACAGGGAACATTTCACAAGTAGAAGGAAAAATGTATTCAGTGAAATTTCAGTAAATTTTGAACCCTAACTTGATGCCATCTGTGGAAAAGATAAAGTTAAAGAGAGGATGGCTTCTACAAATGGATAATGATCCTAAACACACCTCAAAATCCATGGTGGATTACATCAAGAGGCATAAAATGAAGGTTTTGCCATGGCCTTCACAATCTCCTGACCTCAACATAATTGAAAATCTATGGATAGACCTTAAAAGAGCAGTGCGTGACAGACAGCCCAGAAATCTCAAAGAACTGGAAGACTTTTGTAATGAAGAATGGGTGAAGATACCTCAAACAAGAACTGAAACACTCTTGGCTGGCTACAAAAAGCATTTACAAGCTGTGATACTTGTCAAAAAGGGCAGTACAAGGTATTAACTCTGCAGGGTGCCCAAACTTTTGCAGATGCCATTATTTTGTTTTCTGTTATTTTGAAAGTGTAAATGATGGAAATAAAATCAAACTTTTTTTCTTTTTTTTTTAAACATATTATAAGAATGGCTCATCTTTAATTTGATGCCTTTTGGAGATTTTTCCGTCTTTTCTTGGCTTCTTTATGCACATTAATACACATTTTTACCTGTGGTGCCCAAACTTTCACATCCCACTGTACCCATGTACTGATTTCAAAATGAACAATTCTGCTTTTCTGACAAAGGCAGGAAGTTAATTCCACAACATGGGGGCCTGGTGACTAGCCGTCCCTTTCACCGTGAGCTACCACTGGTGACAACAAGCAATTAGCTGTGGTTGTTATTAATAGTTTATGACCCATATAATGTGGTTTTTACTTCGTTACTAACCTGTTAAACACAAGGAAAGAATGAGACAGAAAACAGTCAAGTTTCTCTTTGCCTCATTTCTGCCATATTGGAGAGGAGGGCCTCTAACCTCACAATACCGTCTCACAGAGTCATGCGCCACCTATTGGCGTGACAGTGTAATTACAACTTAAATAAGGCTGTTACTCAAATTAGACTTCCCTATTACATACAAAAATAAAACATAATGTGAATACACATTACTGTGTGTTACACACTCCCTGACAATTTAAAATAAGATAAGATAAGATAAGATAAGATAAGATAATCCTTTATTCGTCCCACAGTGGGGAAATTTCAATGTCACAACGCAAGTTTCAGAAAAAGTAGGAAAACAAGAGCACACATCAAAAACAAGATAAATAATAATAAGTATTTACAATCAAAATATTGTGTACAGTGCAGTGATGGACAGTGGTGGTTAAATAAATAAATAAGTAGCAGGTAGTGACTTTAAATAGTAATGCACGTTGTTATTATTACTATGGCGATGACACATGACTAGCATTGTTCATTATACAGTCTGACAGCAGCAGGAAGGAAAGACCTGCGAAATCTCTCCTTTACACAGCGAGGGTGAATCAGTCTGTCACTGATGCTGCTCTCCAGAGCAGACAGGGCGTCCTGCAGGGGGTGACCCTCATGGTCCAGCATAGACATGAGTTTAGCCAGGACCCTCTTGTCCCCCACCTGCCGCACCGAGTCCAGAGGACAGCCCAGGACTGAACTGGACTTCTTGATGACCTTGTCCAGTTTCTTCTTCTCCCTCTCTGTGATGCTGCTGCTCCAGCAGACCACACCGTACAGGATGGCTGATTCCACCACAGAGTCATAGAAGGTCCTCAGGAGTGGCCCTCTCACTCCAAAGGACCGCAGTCTCCTCAGGAGATAGAGCCGACTCTGGCCCTTCCTGTACAGTGCATCTGTGTTATGAGTCCAGTCCAGTTTATTGTTCAGATGCACACCCAGGTACTTGTAAGAGTTCACTCTCTCAATGTCTCTTCCCTGGATGTTCACTGGTGGGGGGGCAGTAGAGTGGCGTCTACGGAAGTCCACCACCATCTCCTTGGTCTTCCCCGCGTTGATGAGAAGATGGTTCCGGTGACACCAGTCCACAAAGTCCAGCGTTAGTCCTCTGTACTCCGTGTCGTCATTGTTCGTGATGAGACCAATGATGGCGGAGTCATCGGAGAACTTCTGCAGGACGCAGCTGTCCGTGTTATGTCTGAAGTCTGCAGTGTAGAGTGTGAAGAGGAAGGGCGCGAGGACGGTGCCCTGGGGCGCCCCCACACTGCAGGTCATGAGGTCAGACACACAGTCCCGGGCTCTCACAAACTGGGGCCGGTTTGTGAGGTAGTCCAGGATCCACTCAGCCAGGTCACAGTCCACTCCTGCCCACTCCAGCTTGTCCCTCAGGAGCAGCGGCTGGATGGTGTTGAAAGCACTGGAGAAGTCAAAGAACAAGATTCTCACAGTGCTGCCGGGCCTCTCCAGGTGGGACAGCGAGCGGTGCATCAGAGAGATGATGGCGTCCTCCACTCCGATGCCGGGCCGATACGCGAACTGCAGCGGGTCCATCGCTGAGCTCACCGTAGAGCGGAGGTGACCCAGGACGAGCCTCTCCAGAGTCTTCATCAGATGAGACGTGAGAGCCACTGGCCTGAAGCTGTTGAGGTCCTTGGCGTGCGGTGTCTTGGGCACAGGTACCACACAGGAGGTCTTCCAGAGCTGTGGCACCACCTTCAGCTTCAGGCTCAGGTTGAAGACATGCTCCATAACTCCACACAGCTCATCTGCACAGGACTTAAGGAGCCTGGGGCTGATCCCGTCTGGTCCAGCAGCTTTCCTACTCCTTATCCGGCTCAGTTCTCAAAAAAATGGCTTCTGACATTCAAAATACCAATTTTCACAAACTCGAATACTCAGCATGTCATGGGAGCATCCTCCCTTGGACCCACCACCCATGAGAGGATCCATAAGTAGCCAGCGCAGGGAGATCTAGGCGGCAGTCGAAGGCAGAGGCCTCGACGATCGGCTCTCCAGACATGGAGACTAGCTCTGGGGACATGGAATGGGGGGAAGAAGCCCGAGCTCGTGCGGGAGGTTGAGCATTACCGACTAAATATAGTCGACCTCACCTCCACGGACACGCACAGCTTGGGTTTTGGATCCCACCTCCTTGAGGGGGACTGGATTCTCCATTTCTCTGGTGTTGTCCGCGGGGAGCGGCAGAGGGCAGGTGTAGGCCTGCTCATTGCTCCAGAGCTCAGTCGCCGTGTGTTGGAGTTCACCCCGGTGAACGAGAGGGTGGTGTACCTGAGCCTTCGGGTTGGGACAGGTTTCTCAATGACCTGAACAGCAGGGCAGAGTACCTGGCCTAGAGCAGCGACCGGGGACTCCGTTGTTCTACTGGGGGACTTCAACACCCATGTGGCAATGACACCGGGAGAGGGGTGATCGGGAGGAACGGCCTCCCTGATCTGAAGCCAAATGGTGTCCTGTTATTGGACTTCTGTGCTAGCCATGGTTTATCCATAACAAACACCATGTTCGAGCACAAGAGTGTCCATCAGTGCACGTGGCACCAGGACACCAGGAGCCAAAAAGACCTAGCAGCAAAGCCCTCTGTCAGGAGGACCTTTAACTCACACATCCAAGAAAGCTTCTCGCAGATTCCGGGGCAGGCTTGGGACATGAAGTCCAAGTGGGGTTTGTTCTCAGCCTCTATTATCGATGCGGCCACTCGTAGCTGTGGTCGTAAGGTCTGTAGTGCCTGTCGCAGCGGCAACCCCCGAACGCGGTGGTGGACACCGGAAGTAAGGGATGCCGTCAGGGTGAAGAAGGAGTTCTATCAGGCCTTGTAGGCTCGTGGGACTCCTGAGGCAGCTGACAGGTACTGGCAGGCCAAGCGTGCTGCAACCCGGGTAGTCGCAGAGGGAAAAACTCAGGGTTAGGAGGAGTTTGGAGAAGCCATGGAGGAGGACTATCGGACGGTCTCAAAGAAAATCTGGCAAACCGTCCGACGCCTCAGGAGGGGGAAGCACTGTTTCAACAACGCTGTTTACAGTGCGGGTGGAGAGCTGTTGATCTCGACTGGGGATGTTGTCAGACAGTGGAAGGAATACTTTGAGGATCTCCTTAATCCCACAGTCACGTCTTCTGAGGAGGAAGCAGAGGCTGGGGACTTGGAGGCGGACTCGTCCATCACCCTGGCTGAAGTCAGTGAGGTGGTTAACAAGCTCCTCGTTGGCAAGGCTCCGTGGTGGATAAGATCCGTCCTGCGTATCTTAAGTCTCTGGATGTTGTGGGGCTGTCTTGGCTGACACGTCTTTCTACAACATCACGTGGTGGTTGGGGACAGTACCTCTGGACTGGCAGACCGGGGTGGTGGTCCCTGTTTAAGAAGAGGGACCAGAGGGTGTGTTCCAACTACAGGGGAATCACACTCCTCAGCCTTACCGATAAGGTCTATTCCAGGGCACTGGAGACGGGAATCCAACCGATAATCTAACCTCGGAGTCAAGAGGAGCAGTGCGATTTTCGTCCCAGCCACAGAACACTGGACCACCTCTATACTCTCCATCGGGTGCTCAAGGGTTCATGGGAGTTTGCTCAACCAGTCCACATGTGCTTTGTGGATCTGGAGAAGGCATTCGACCATGTCCCTTGAGGTGTTCTGTGGGGCATGCTCTGGGAGTAATGGGTTCAGGGCCCTTTGGTAAGGGGTGTCCAGTCTCTCTATGACCGGAGCAGAAGCTGTGTTCGCAATGCCGGCAGTTAGTCAGACCTGTTTCCTGTGCATGTTTGACTGCGCCAGGGCAGATGCCTCTTGGATGCCTCCCTCGGGAGGTGTTCCGGGCATGTCCCACCGGGAGGAGGCCCTGGAGAAGACCCAGGACACACTGGAGAGACTACCTGGGAACACCTCAGGGTTCCCCCGGAGGAGCTCAAGGAAGTGTTTGGGGTGAAAAAAGGTCTGGAAATCCCTGCTTAGACTACTGCCCCCGCGACCCGGTCCCGGATAAGTGCAAGAAAATGGATGCATGGATGGCATGGGTGTAGAAAAAGTGTATAGGATAAATGGGTATGGCAAGTAAGGGGGAAAATCAGAAATCCAAAGGCATCCAAAGTGTAGGATGAATTATTTGAAGATCCGCTCGGCCGCAGTCTTCCCCGATTTGTTTTTGGTTGGATACACCTGGGCATACCTGGTGAAGTGGTCTATGTTGAGAGGGATATATTCATATCCCCCTCTGCTGGGCTCCAGATGAAGATAGTCGATACAGACCAAGTCCAACGGTGAGTTTGAAGTGATGGTGCCCATGGAAGTGCGCACTGGGGCTGTTGGCCTCTTACTGATGATACGTGAGCATTTTCTTGTGACATAATCCTCAATGTAATTTTTCATGTATGGCCAGTAGAATCTTTCTCTTGCCAAAGCTAGAACTCTCTCTGTGCCAATATGTCCCATGTTGCCGTGTAGATGTTTTAACACAGTCTCTTTGTATTTGGCTGGGAGAACTAATTGCTGTCTGTCATCACTTTGCCTGTACATGAGTCCACTTCCAAAATGTAGCCTATTCCACTCTTGTAACATCTTTCTTGTTGTGTGTAGAATCCCTCAGTCGTCCAGGTAGAATCCATGGCAAAGGAGAAATTTAATTTGTCAACTGGACAGAGTTTATTTGGTCGAATACGTTTTGCAGCTCATCCAAGCTGCTTCTTCAGTTCTGGTCAGATGCTGGCGGACACTGCTTAATATCTGCCTGAAGGGAGGAGCTAATTACAATGAAATTACTCTGAGACAACACATATTTGTTTACAGTTTCTGTTAGTTAGGTGGGTCGCTTCAATATGGAGTGTTTACAGTTTCTGTTAGTTAAGTGGGTCTATTCAATATGGGGTGGGAGTGGGGTGTATTTAGCATAACCATTCAGGGCCATGATGGGTGTTTTCACACCTCTGGACATGTCCTGGCTAGTCCCGTTGTTTTCTCTGTTTGTTTTGATTTAGGTGTGAGGATAGAGTTATAGATGGGAGACAAATGATGTCTGAGACCTCCATTGTCCAGAGGTGTGAAAACACCCATCATGGCCCTGAATGGTTATGCTAAATACACCCCACTCCCATTCCATATCTAATAGACCACCCACCCAACTAACAGAAACTGTAAACAAATATGTGTGTCTCAGAGTAATTTCATTGTAATTAGCTCCTCCCTTCAAGCAGATACTAAGCAGTGTCCGCCAGCATCTGACCAGAACTGAAGAAGCAGCTTGGATGAGCTGCAAAACGTATTCGACCAAATAAACTGTCCAGTTGACAAATTAAATTTCTCCTTTGCCATCTTTCTTGTTGTTTTACTCAAACAGAGTTTCTGATGTCATTTGTCAAGAGTTGCAGTTTCTCTTTCAATCTTATAATTTCACCAACAGTTTTGTCTCTTTTTGTGCTGTAACAAGTTCTTCTTGGGTTAAGGATGGGACAAATGACTATGGTTCAGAGTCCACATTTGCAGCGAGGGCTAGGGCAGCTACCCACGCAACATCTCCCTCTTGAGCTCCTCTAGCTCCATTCTATGTGGTTTGAATCATATTAGGTGACAATTCTTCAGTGCAGTCATTTACATACTTGTCAATATTGAGGGGAAGGAGGGACAGGGTGTCGGCATCCACATTTGTTTTTCCAGGCCTGTACTTGATCTCAAAGTGAAAATCTGATAGTTCTCCAACCCAGCAGTGTTGCAGACCATTGAGCTTGGCTGTGCTCATAAGTTAATGGGTTACTGTCAGTGTAAAGTACAAGGCGTAATGTAGATAGTCTCTGAAAAGCTCACACACTGCCCATTTGAGTGCAAGAAACTCTAACTTGCCACTGTGAAGACGATAATTCAGTTTTAACTTCCCATTCTGGCGTTGGTACAAAACAGCACCTAAACCCTGCTCTGAGGCAGAGTTTTGCCTGTGTGGAGGCAAAAGGATGACTTAAAGTTAGGGTAGGCTAAAACTGGAGGGCTCGTGAACATGTCTACTTAGATTTAGATTTAGACTTAGACAAACTTTACTGATCCACAAGGGAAATGATTTAACATTTAACTGTTCTAGAGATGTGTGTAGAATCCCTCAGTCGTCCAGGTAGAATCCATAGCAAAAGGAGAAATTTAATTTGTCAACTGGACAGAGTTTATTTGGTCGAATACGTTTCGCAGCTCATCCAAGCTGCTTCTTCAGTTCTGGTCAGATGCTGGCAGACACTGCTTATATCTGCTTGAAGGGAGGAGCTTAATTACAATGAAAATTACTCTGAGACAACACATATTTATTTACAGTTTCTGTTAGTCAGGTGAGTCTATTCAATATGGAGTGGGAGTGGGGGAGTAGTTAGCATATCCATTCAGGGGCATGATGGGTGTTTTCACACCTCTGGACATGTCCTGGCTAGTCCCATTGTTTTCCCAGTTTGTTTTGATTTAGGTTTGAGGATAGAGTTATAGATGGGAGACAAATGATGTCTGAGACCTCCATTTCTGTTCAAGAAAGGATTCTCTTTCTTGACAAAAATAGCTTCTTCTTTCTCCTTTCCCTCTGCGCTTGTAGGAACCACTTGGGCCCTGTGTTGTAATGTCCGAATGGTTCCTACAAGCGCAGAGGGAAAGGAGAAAGAAGAACAACACGTGGATAAAGCCCTCTCCGGTTGTGGATATCCTATCCCAGTCATTTATGGTCAGATTGTGTTAAAACAAACCCCAGATTAAAGTCTAACTTGAGTAACAGCATCAGACAGAGTACAGTTTGTATCACACCCCCAGCGAATGTTGATGACATCAGCTGCAAAGTATCAATAGAAAGACAAATAACTTATATTAATGGAGTGTGAATGGTATGATAATAGTAACATTCTCATGAAGGAGTCTCATGAAAGATCTTCAGAGGGGGATGCTCAGACTAAATCTACAGGATCACTCAAACATGCACACATAAAACACAACTTCAGATACACTTTAGACGAGAATGCAAACAATTAAAAAACAATATTAAAAATTATTCATGACATAGACCCTGTGAAATGGTCTAATTTCACTGAGTCCATTGTGCTGAAGCAAAGCTTGTGCGTTCCTTTTGTTGGTATGGTATGCTTTTATTTGTAGAGAGACAGTGCACAACAATACATTAACCAAGACAACTGTCTCAGAAACACAGACTGTATATATAAATGGCCAGCTAACCCACTGGCGTGTGTTCCAAATAGGAAGTGAGAAGGGGCATGCTTACGGCTCCATCGACGATCGACTATTCACTTTCTATTTAAATACTATGACCCCTCTTTATGTAACTGCTGCTGTCAGGATTGTGATTCTGACCTTAACATGTTTGTTTTAACCCACTCTACATGACCCTGGTGTTTTTATTTCACTATTTTGTCCCCTAATTTAAATATGAACATTAACAGACCAATAAGGTGCCCTCTTTCCCAGTGGCTGTTCCTCCTAGCCTTAAGGCCGCCACACACTAGCAGGAGAATTTGCCCGATTTTGGCTGAGATTTGCTTTTCCCCGAGTTTGGAGAGGTGTGACTCTCAGCTGCTCTGTCATATCATAACCACCAAACATCAGCAACACTACTGTAAAAGCCAATAAAATAGAGCTCAGGAACAAGCGAGAAAACTTTATTATTCACCTGTCATAATGCTATATATTTAAACTGCAGCATCTCCATCCATATTATCTATAGAATTTGTCCTCCACAAATAATGACACACAGTCCACAAAACAGTGCTGTTAATCCATTTTAAAGCGTTCTTTGAAAGTAAAAAGGCAAGAGTAGTTCCTCACATGTGTCTCAATGAGCTTCATTTCACTGGAACTATAAATGCTATGGGTGACGTCACACTCCCTTAGTTCACTTTATACATTTTTTGCATAGAAAAGATGCTGGTGCGAGGTTATAGTATGAATGCTAACTTATACCTGTAGTCCTTGAGCAGGTTGGTGTAAATACTGGAAATGCAGATTAAATGTATATATTATAAGTGACCATGAATAAATTATAAAGATTGTATAGGGTCACATCAGTCAAATGCTATTGGTACTTTGCACCTGATGTCATCAACATATCCTGGGGGTGTGATGCTAACTCTAAGCACTGCTTTGTCCGAAGCTCTGTTAAGGCCGCCACACACAATTTAGGCTGCAATTTGCTTCTCCCCAAGTTCGTGGAGGCGTGACCCAACTTTGTGTCACAGTGTGCGATTCTGAAGCCACTATGCTCCTCGTGTGTGATTGGAGGTTTAAAATCTCATAAGATTCTCCTCTTGTCTGTGGTGTGCGTTTTTTGTTGAATGTTTAAAAAATGTTTGCAACTGAAAAATCCTGTAGTGTGTGGTGGTCTTTAGACTTTAATCTGAGCTTTAATTAGTCTAATACAACCTGGCGAGAAAAAGTTGTCTTAATTAGAACTACAACAGGTGAGCTGATTTGAGCGGTTAAACAAATCCCTCTCAAATAACATTGCAGACACAAGCTAGCTAGCATTAGCCAAGAGTTTTTCAGTTAGTCACTCTCACCTTTTTTTTTTTTTTATAATACACATTTTTTTTATTAATTTTCACAAGCTTGGTACATGGTGTCATAGAATAGGAATCATGTTCACAATCAAGATGAATAATCATACAATAATTGTACAACAGGGTCAAGGCAACATACAAATTATTTTAGTTGGATATGGTTTGCTGGTTTGATGAAAAATCAGTCTTTATATAGTCCCAAAATGTATCTCATGGTGTCCCCTTCTTCTTTGAGGTATGGTTTATTCTGTTCAACATGCTTTCATAGGATGCAGTTTCAGTCATTGCCTGAGCCCACTCCTGTACGGTTGGGGCAATTGTGGTCTTCCAATGTCTCAAAATTATTCGACAAGTTGTAATCAGCCCCATAGAAATGACAGAATAATCATTTTTAGATATATTCCCCAAACAACTTTTGTCTCCTAATAAACAAAGCTCGGGTGAAGACGGTATATTTCTACCAAACCAATTACTTAGAATATGTAAAACCTGAGTCCAAAGAGGACTAACTAAGGTACAATTCCAAAAACAGTGGACTAGGGTTCCCTTCACATATTTACACTTCCAGCATAAGTCATCACCCATCAGTTTCATTCTGTGGAGTCTAGAGGCAGTATAATAGAATCTATGCAGTACTTTATAATGTGTTAGTCTACTCCTAACCTTTCTCACATATTTGCCACACTCAGCCACAATTTTTTTCCCATCTATCTGGTTCAAACTCATGACCCAAATCTTTTTGCCAGGCTGTTTTAAGACTATCTAAATCATTACTTGTGACAGAATTAGCAGATTTATAAAATTGAGAGGCTCTACATTTTTTTTTGTGGAAGTTTAAAAAAGGATGTAACATCATTATCATCAAGTTTACATAATAATGAAATAATACAACTCCTTATCTGTAGATATTGCCAAAAATGACACCTACCCACTAATTTGTATTTTCTTAAGATCTCATTATAAGATAAAAATATACCATCCTCAAACAAATCACCAATCGTGTTTATGACTTTAGAGGACCACTGCTCCCAATATATGGTCTTCTTCCCCATGCGAATATCAAGACTGTGCCACAAGGAAGAATATCTTTGTAGTGTAGGTTTCAGTTTAAAAATTTTGTGGACTCTAGTCCAGACATCTTTTGAATGTGAAATAACCGGATTTGTGATATTAGTTTTTTGGGACAACACCTCCAGAGGCATAGAAGGAGAACATGCTTCTTTTTCAATATTTACCCAAGAGACAAATAATTCAGCATTATTCCAATGTTTAGCTAATTTGATCATTTCAAATGCCAAATAATACATTCTCAAATCTGGGAGACCCAACCCCCCATTTTCTCTATGAGCACATAATTTATTTAATTTAATCCTAGGTTTTTTCCCACTCCACAAAAAACGTTTTATTATATCATCCATTTGTCTGAACACACTAGACGGTGTTCTAAGAGGGAGCATCATAGTAATGTAATTAAACTTTGGTACTACTACCATTTTTATCACATTGACTTTTCCCCATTAAGACAATTTCAATGTATCCCACTTATCAAGATTTGTTGCAATTTTAGTAAGTATGGAGTTAAAATTAAGCATTACAATATCGTCAATATGTTCAGACAACTTTATGCCTAGATACTTCATCCCTTGACGTGTCCACTTAAAATTAAATTTCTGAACCATAAATGGGAGACAAGTCCTAGAAAGAGGCATTGCTTCAGACTTATTCCAGTTAGTTGAATATCCTGATATTTTTGAAAAGAACTCTATTGTTTCCATTAAAGGTGGTAATGAAGCTAAGGGCTCCGACACTATGGCTAAAACATCATCTGCATATAAAAGTAGCTTGTGCTCCTCACCTCCACCCGTCACTCCTCTAATTCCGGGGTGTGCTCTAACAATGATTGCTAGAACTTCTAGGAATATTACAAATAATAATGGACTCAAAGAGCAGCCCTGACGCGTACCACGGCTTAAATTGAAAAATGAGGAAACAATACCATTTGTCATAACAGCTGCCTTAGGTTCCGTATACAACATTTTTATCCATCTGCAAAAATTTGAGTTAAATCCAAAATGTGACAGGGTGGAGAACAAAAATTGCCACTCCACCCTGTCAAACGCTTTTTCTGCATCAAGGGAGAGTGCAGCGACAGGCGTGTCTTGCATCTGACTAAGCCACATCAAATGTATAAGAAGTCTCAAGTTATCTGTTGAGGTTCTATTTTTAAGGAATCCAACTTGATTAGGGTGAATTATACTAGGTAACACTCCCTGTAATCGTGTTGCCAAAATTTTTGTTAAAATTTTACAGTCTAAATTGATTAGAGTAATTGGTCGAAAATTTGATGGATCAGTTACATCTCTGTCTGCTTTAGGTATTAATGAAATAACACCCTCATTGAATGTGGGGGCTAAGCAACCATTATCAAACATTTCTCGATATACTTTATGCAAGATTGGAGCTAAAACATCTATAAAGGTTTTATAATACTCCACTGGGAGTCCATCATAACCTGGTGACTTTCCATTTGTCATTGAAGTGATTGCCTTCTTAATCTCAAGCTCTGAAATTGGAGATTCTAATTTGTCTGCATCATGTAGTTGTAACCGAGGTATATTAATATTAAGTAGAAATTGTTCAATTTCATCTGAAGAAACCTTGGAAGATGTGTATAATTTTTCATAGTGTTGTTTGAAAATATTGTTTATATCTTTAGCTGACCGAAATTGTTGATTCCCTTGATTTATAACTGGTATTACATTACCATTTATTTTTTCCTTTAATTGTCGGGCCAAAAGCTTCCCAGATTTTTCTCCCCCTTCATAAAAATTTGTCTTCAATCTAAAAAGAGTGTAGTCTACTTTTTTGTTATACATTTCATTTAGAGTGTACTTGAGCTTGCAAAGCTCCTGAAATTTGTCATCAGAAAAGTGTGAAGACATTTCCCTTTCTTTAAGTTTTATCTCTTTTTCTAAGTTTAGACAACTATCAATACAATCTTTCTTCTTCTTAGTTGCATGTGCTATAAATTTACCTCTTATGTACAGTCCCTGACAAAAGTCTTGTCGCTTATCCATTTTGTAGAAACAAAAGCTTATAACCTGACTTTAAATTAATCGATTGGTTTTAGAAATGTCTCATATGAAAGCTAAAACCCTCCCAAATTATGCTCAATATACTAAAATAAATTTGCTTCACTGAAGAAAGATTGATCATTTAATGAACACAGAAAGGTCAGATTTTGGCAAGACAAAAGTCTTGTCGCCTACAGAAAATTGAACAAATAATTTACTTCAAATACAAAAATATGTTGCATAACGTCAGTGAATTAAGTAGTGGTGCTGTGAGATCCATATTTAATATCTTGTATGACTTCCATGAGCTTGAAGGACTGCATCCATGCGGTTCGACAATGATTCATACAATTTGTTGATGAAGTCATCAGGAATAGCAAAGAAAGCAGTCTTACATGCCTCCCAGAGTTCATCAAGATTCTTTGGTTTTGCCTTCCATGCTTCCTCTTTCATTCTACCCCAGACATGCTCAATGATGTTCATGTCTGGTGACTGGGCTGGCCAGTCCTGGAGCACCTTGATCTTCTTCGCCTTGAGGAACTTTGATGTAGAGATAGAAGTATGCGATGGAGCACCATCCTGCTGCAAAATTTGACCCCTTTTATGGTTGGGAATGTAAGAGGTAGCTAATACTTCTTGATATTTTAGGCTATTGATATTGCCTTCCACCCTGCAAATGTCTCGCACACCCCCATACTGGATGTAACCCCAGACCAGGATTTTTCCGCCACCAAACTTAACTGTTTTCTGGGTGAATCTTGGATCCATGCGGGCTCCAGTAGGTCTCCTGCAATATTTGCGGCGGCTGTGATGTAATTCAACCGAGGATTCATCTGAGAAATCCACCTTCTGCCACTTTTCCAGTGTCCATCCTTTTAGCAGGCTGTGGGCCTTGGCAAATGCCACACAGTTTTTTAATTGCCTTTTGTTTAGTGCTGGTTTCTGTGCACTGATTCGACCATGGAGGCCATTTCGAGACAGAATTCTACAAACTGTTCTGATTGACACAGGGACTTGAGGTGACCAGGCCTGGTGGAGCTCTGCTGCAGTGGAAAAGGGGCTGGCCTTGGATTTTCGAATCAACAAACGGTCCTCCCGAGCAGTTGTCTTGCGGGGTCTGCCGGACCTGGGCTTGTCAAAAACATCTCCAGTCTTTTCAGATCTTTTTCTTATTCTTTGTACTTGACGCTGAGACACATTGAAGGTGTCAGCCACCTCAGCAGTGGATCTGGTCTTCAGCCTCTTGATAATTAACGCTTTGGTCTCAGGGTGGATCTTAGGCATGTTGTCAGAGGTCAAGTTGCAGTTGATGTGAAGGTCTGGTGTGCTGGGGTTCTTTTTATACACACCCACTAATTGATTGATCAGTAACTGATCACAGGTGAGGCTGTAATCTAGGACTGGGTGCATCATATGACAAGGCGACAAGACTTTTGTCTTGCCAAAATCTGACCTTTCTGTGTTCATTAAATGATCAATCTTTCTTCAGTGAAGCAAATTTATTTTAGTATATTGAGCATAATTTGGGAGGGTTTTAGCTTTCATATGAGACATTTCTAAAACCAATCGATTAATTTAAAGTCAGGTTATAAGCTTTTGTTTCTACAAAATGGATAAGCGACAAGACTTTTGTCAGGGACTGTATGCCTTTGATGCTTCCCATACAGTAGATATTTTTTCAGTGCTACCAATATTAATTTCAAAAAAGGTCTTTAAGTCCTGTTCTACCACTTTTTTGAAGTTCAAATCGGATAGTAGTGCCATATTTAGCCTCCACCTGCCCCTTCTATCTGGTGTAAAACCTGTATTAATAATCAGTTCAACTGGTGCATGATCTGTGAGTGTTATTGCCTTAATATCACAGCTAACTGTACTATCTACCAGAGATGAGTTTATAAGAAATAGGTCTATCCTGGAATATGTTTTATGGCGATGGGAGAAAAAAGTGTAATCCCTAACAGTTGGGTTGACCAGTCTCCATATGTCCACTAGCCCTGCATCCTTGTTAAGTATATGCAGAGCATCTCTTACTTTTGTTAGTACAAGAGATCGACATGAGCTCCTGTCTACCGCAGGGTCCATAACTTCATTTAGGTCCCCAGCTAGAATAATCTGGCCATTGGTATTGCCAATAATCCTATTAACCTCGTGGAAAAAATCAGGATTGCCTTGGTTAGGTGCATAAATGTTACACAGCACAACCGGCATCCCCTCTAACACTGCTTCAATGCACACGATTCTCCCCTCTGTGTTTTTAACTTGGTTGGATAATATAAAACTTATGTTCTTGTGTATAAGAATTAGTACTCCACTACTTTTACTGGTATAAGAGCTGTAAAAGACGTGGCCCACCCATCCAACCTTAAATTTTTCTGCCTCTGATGCCTGCAGATGTGTTTCTTGTATAAATGCAACGTCTACTTGGTTATTTTTTCAGTATGTTAATATTTTCCTTCTTTTAACAGGACTACCACATCCATTAATGTTCCATGAAATAAACTTAACTAGTCTACCAGACATCTTTTAACTGTAAATTTACCTTTAACATGTATTACACTGACATATTGCCTTACCTTATATGAAGGAATAAACATCTTGAATGTGTAAGTACCACTAATCACCATGTACCTAATTACCTTTACATTTTGAAAAAACAACAAAAGGTTTTTTATCATAACAAGAAAACAAATGTTGAAAGATTAACACAAAACTGAAAGTGTCCGACTGCCTCAACTCAGTCAGTCTTGAGCGTAAAAATTCGCTGACCAAAAAGGTAAATAAAAATAAAATAAAACTGAGTAAAACTGTCCAAAAGGTCCGGGGGATTAACACCACTCCCGCGATGTCCTCACATAGATGGACATGCCCCACACATACTGGGTATTTCAGAAAGTGAACTCGTGCTGTTCAAAAACATTGTTTATTTAGCGTCTCTGTTTAATCCACACTTCTCTCACCTTATAACGAGCTGCGTAGCTGCAATGTATGTTTATCCATGTTCATTAATAAACTTATCTGCCGCTGTAGCTGTGTTGAAGCTGACACTTTTTCCTTTCCACTTAAAGTGTAAGGTTGCAGGGAAAGCCAAGCTGTATCTCACGTTGAGCTCCTGTAACCTGCGTTTCACCGGGGTGAAGGCTTTTCGCTTCTCCGCCACCTCCTTCGACATGTCTGGAAACAAAGACAGGTGGCATCCTTCCCATTGAAATCCATGTTTTTCTTTCACCAGATTGACCACTCGCCGACTGCCTCAGGAAGCGGATCAGAACTTGTCTCGGGGGTCGGTCTGGATTCGGCATTGGCATTAGCTGCTTGTGCACACGCTCTAGCTCCATTGCCCTGTCAACTTCCACGCCGAGCCCCTCTGACAGTATCTTTCTCACACACTCCAGTAAAGCTCCATTAGTGCCGTAGTCCCACCAATCTTACGTTATGGCGCCTGCTTTGGTTCTCCAGAGCCTGCAGGCGGTTCCACAGGGCCTCGGTGTCTTTGCCTTCTCTGGCTCCTTCACTGAGCAGCCGCTCCGATGTTTCCTCCAGGTGTGTGATACGGGCCTCCGCCTATTCCAGCCTGCATGCACTGTCGTGGTCATCTCCGCCATCGTAGTTTTGATAGTAGAAACATCAGTCGCCACATTGCGCAAGGTTTCATTAATGTGCGAGATTTCGTCAAATAATCTATCCAATTTGTCAGGCGGATTCACTGGGGTGGATTGATCCTCAGGTTGAACGTCTCCCCGAGCGCCTGAGAGAGTGGCAGCTGGGTACAGTAGCTCCTGCGTTTTTTCTTGTTAACATCTACCTTTTAAGGTACTCTTGTGTGCACTTTAAGTTTTGTACTTTATTTTTATTTACTCTATTTGTTCAATAAAACACTCATTATGTTTTTTGGGCATTTTTGTTGTTTTTTCTTGATTTTTGCTGGCCTCTTTGTCTTTTGCTGTGTGGCTCAGCAGTCCAGACTGCCCTTTGTGTATTCCAGAGAGCACCTTCTTTCACTCTCCAAGTCCCCTGTGCTGTTTGGAGTTAAGCCTGACATTCCTGTGGAACTACAGAGGAGGAAGCACAGAGGATGCCGCACTGGAGTTAGAGCAAAACAGCGGAGGAAGAAATTTAGGCCTGCGGTTCCGTCAGTTCTAATGGGGAACGTAAGGTCACTGGGAAATAAGATGGACGAACTGTGTGCGCTTGTTCGGACCCAGAGGGAGTACGCTGTCAGCAGTATCATGTGCTTCACAGAGACCTGGCTTCATACAAACTTCCCGGACAACAGTGCATCTGTACCAGGCTTTAAGACAGTGCGTGCGGACAGAGACACTTTCCGTAGCGGTAAGAAGAAGGGCGGCGGGATTGCAGTTTTTGTGAACGAAAGGTGGTGTAATCCTGGCCATATTACTGTGAAGGAACGGATCTGTACGCCGGACATTGAACTTATGGTCTTGGGAATACATCCATATTATTTACCGAGGGAATTTACTTCTGTCCTGTTCATCGGAGTTTACATCCCTCCCTCAGCTGACGGAGATGCAGCGTGTGACAGGATACACACTGTGGTCGCTGGGCTGCAGTCTAAACACCCGGAGGCTTTATTACTTATTTCTGGAGACTTCAACCATGTTTCATTGGACAGTGTTTTACCCACACTTCACCAGTATGTGGATTGTAAAACTCGGGACAATAGAACTCTGGACTTACTGTATGCCAATTCTAAGGAGGCATACAGTGCCACTGCCCTGCCCCTACTGGGACGATCAGACCACAATCTGGTCCTGTTAACGCCTCAGTACGTCCCTGCAGTAAAGAGGAAGTCTGTCACCACTAGGACTGTAAGGAAGTGGAGTCAGGAAGCCACCGATGCCCTTCAGGACTGCTTTGAGACCACAGACTGGAATGTGCTCTGCCTGCCGCATGGGGACAACACTGACAGCATGACGGACTGTATAACGGATTACATCAACTTCTGTTAGGATACAGCCGTCCCCACACGCACTGTCCGCTGTTACCCTAATAACAAGCCCTGGATCACCAGCCAGCTGAAGGATCTACTTAATAAGAAGAAGCGGGCCTTCAACTCTGGTGATAAGGACAAGGTGAAGAGGGTGCAACAGCAGCTGAAGATCCAGCTCAGACTAGGGCAAGAAGCGTACGGAAAAAGGCTTGAGGCAAAACTCCAGCAAAATAACATCAGAGAAGTGTGGCAAGGCATGAAGGCCATTACTGGCTTCAGCCCTTGATCTAAGCTGCAGGACAATAGCTCAGACAGAGCAAACCTGCTCAATCTGCACTTTAATCGCTTCTCGTCCCCTGGCACCCCTACCTCTACACCTCCCAGATGCCCAATTCACACCTCACCACAGACCACCCAGACGACCATTCATCAGCCCATCACCTCTGCTCCGACACCTGCTCCCACCCCCACGGAGGAACCCAGCTCTTTGTGTCTGTCACCTGCGCAGGTGAAAAGGCAGTTGGAGAAAATTCACTATAACAAGTCTCCTGGACCAGACCAAGTTAACCCCCGCGTGCTGAGGACTTGTGCAGCACAGCTCACTGGGATCCTGCACTTTCTCTACACCCTGAGCCTGAAGCTTGAGAGGATACCGGTACTATGGAAGACCTCCTGCATTGTGCCTGTGCCCAAGAAGTCTATTCCATCTGGACTTAATGACTTCAGACCAGTGGCTTTGACATCTCATGTCATGAAAGTGTTTGAGAGACTTGTTCTGGCTCAGCTCAGACCCCTGGTGGCACCATCCCTGGATCCTCTACAGTTTGCCTATCAGTCCCACATTAGTGTGGATGATGCTGTAATCTATCTTTTGCAGCGGGCTCACTCTCACCTGGATAGTGTTAAGGGCTCTGTAAGGATATTGTTCTTCGATTTCTCCAGTGCTTTTAACACTATCCAGCCCTTTCTGATGAGTGAGAAGCTGCTCAGGATGGGTGTCAGCTCCTCCATTGTCTCCTGGATTAATGACTACCTGTCAGGCAGGCCTCAGTACGTGCGACTGGGGACCACCCTGTCTGACACGGTGGTCAGTAATGTAGGAGCTCCCCAGGGTACAGTCCTGTCTCCATTCCTGTTCACTCCGTACACCTCTGATTTCCAGTACAGTTCCGGGTCCTGCCATCTGCAGAAGTTCTCTAATGACTCTGCAGTGGTCGGGTGTATCAGGGATGGACAGGAGCTGGAGTACAGGACACTGATTACAAACTTTGTGGAGTGGTCCCAGACAAACCATCTGTTCCTGAACGTTGACAAGACCAAGGAACTGGTGATTGACTTTAGGAGAAAGAGGACACCTGTGGAGCCCATTACCATCCAGGGCCAGGACGTGGAAATAGTGGACTGCTACAAGTACCTTGGCGTACAGGTGAATAACAGACTTGACTGGAGGGACAACTGTAATGCTGTGTACAAGAAGAGCATGAGCAGACTCTACTTCCTGAGAAAGCTCAGGTCTTTCAATGTGTGCAGCAAGTTACTGGAGATCTTCTACCAGTCTGTGGTGGCCAGCGCACTGTACTTCGCTGTGGTCTGCTGGGGGAGCGGCACCAGTAAAAGAGACATTGGGCAGATTGACAAACTGATCCGTAAAGCTGGTTACATGATCGTCTGTGAGCTGGAGACATTTGTCACAGTGAGGGACAGGAGGACACTGGACAAACTGCTCTCCATCATGGACACTCCTGCTCACCCACTGCACCAGACTATAGAGGGACAGAGGAGCTCATTCTCCAATAGGCTCCTACAGCTCCGCTCAAACAGTGAAAGATTCAGGACTACATTCATACCATACGCCATACAGCTGTACAACAACTCACCCTTATGTAACAGATAATACTCCCTACAACTGTACTACAAGTTAATCCCAAGTAACGGATAACCTCATGCCCTGTCAATCAGCACTGTCGTTCTTATCTCTTGTACATAGCTGTGACTATATAGTTTATTACTTTATTACTTATATTTCTATTTTATTTCGACTTGTACATATACATTCTTATAATTATGTCTCATTTGACACCTGTCTCTTACTCTTTTTGCTATACCATCTATTTTTGTTACTCTGTTATTATATTATATTGTGATGTTTGAGCTACTGTATCCAAATAATTTCCCTTGTGGATCAATAAAGTTTGTCTAAGTCTAAATCTAAGTCAGTCTGAACCATGCTGCCATCTTCAGGAACAGGGTTATGTCGGGTGCCCATTCGAGCCAAGGAGCCTTTCGATGTCGACATTTTCGAGCACCCTTCGTACGGTGGAGAGTTAATATGAACGTCTGTACACGCTAACACATATTTAAATGAGCATTTACAACAGAAAACAATAAAATATCTAGTGCGGAGCTAGCTCCTCTCTACTCTGCGGCCATCTTGGTTGCTGCACCCACGTGACTCACTCTCACCTTTTTTGTTGAAAATCAAACTAAACAGTTCCTGAAAATGTGTTGTTAAAATCCATGTTGTGTGTTTTTTTTTTTTTTTTTTTTTTTTTTTTTGAGTTTTCAGAAAATATCAAATCAGCTAGTTTTATGCTAATGTATGCACTGTGTCACTATGGTAACTGCTGAACATTCCACCATAGACATTCATGTAGTCCACCCAGCATGATGTATCGGTTCTAAAATCTAAAAAAAAAAAAAAAGATTTTTGTGAGCACAGAGGACAGATCAAACATGATGGACTCGTGTGTGAGATCTAGCAGCACCTCAAGCAGTCAGCCGTGTGCCAGAATTATAAGCGCACTCCGTTTGGCCCTTCACACTGTGAGCTTCCTCTTCGTTGTGATTAATCTGTCCATTTGAGAACTTGGCTTGAGTGGCTTCTCCTGGCTGTAGCATCAGAGTGTGTTTAAAGAGACAGTGACGATATACACAACACTCACACATGCACATATTCAAACACAGCCAAATCTGAAGACCACAAAACCACTAGGATCCTTTAACTGCTCCTTTGAGAGAGTACATTATGGCTGAGTAGAATATATGTAATCCACTGTAGTCTGCTTCAAAAGTGAGATTTTAGACAGAATGACAGAACAGCTATGCGTGTTTGTGTTTTTATTTGTGTTGATATCACTGTTCTCAATACAGATCTGACTATATGTTCCGAGCTTTAAACAGTCATTAAAAGCTGTTTCTACATGCTAACCTCATGTTGCTAATTAGCACTGGTTCAAGTGTCACTATGGCAGTAAAAAGATGCTTCATTGTCCTTCACACCTCCCTCAACCTGCTGTGTATGACATTAAACTTTTACTCAAGAAGAAGAACTGTTACTTCAAACTAAATGTTCCTCAAGTAGGAGTAAAAATAAAAGTGTGCCAGTTGAGAAACTAAGAGGATGGGGCTGTGCTACACCTATTAAACCAATTGCAGCAATGGTCTCTGGTACATTGGCACAGCGATCAGCTTCTGCACTTTTATTTTAAGGACAGATGAGCTAATATATTTTAATTTCATCTACACCATGTCCTAAAGACTAGTCTGTCTCATGTCCTAAAGCCTGTCCTATGTCCTAAAGTCTGCCCCATGTCCTAAATGTCTAAGCGGAGACTGGGGGGTCCAGTCAGGGGTACAGTGATCCTGGATGAGGCATGATGTGCGTCCCTGTTTTCTCTGTGGACCGCACTTTTTCATGCACATATCTCCATGATCCCATGATGAGTGAGTGTGAGTGAAAAGGACAACACTTGTGAACCTACTATTATAGGATTTAACGAGTCTCGAGACAACAATTCAATAACCCATAGGAGCAGAGGCATGCAAACGTTTACTTTAATTTCGCAGGCTGTCTTTCAGTTTATACTGGTAGTTTAGTATGTATTGATAAATGAGGCCTAAAACAGAGGTACAATAGGTTCTCCTCTGGGGGCCAAGACTTCTTTGAAAAAATCTTAACTTCAGCGGGACTATCCCAGTTAAAGAAAGGTTAATGAATATCAGCCAATCACAGCAATGATCTGTGGACACAACCAATCACATCAATAGTCTCTGGTACCACATCCACCATGTTCCCCTCCACCAGTGCATATCAGAGATACAAGCCTGCCTTTGTACTGACATGTGAAACAAGACGAGGCGACAAAGCAAAGATGCAAATTGCTATCAACGGGGACAAAATGTAAGTGTATCAAACGCTCTTGACAATGAGAAGTCCCGCAGACATTTTCTAATGAGGCACGTTGTTAGACTAACTGTGTGTCAGCCACTGCTTCTCCTCTGCCTACACACTTGTGTGTGTGTGTTTATTTCCTGGCTCCCCGTTGTGCATTTTAACAAGGTGGTAAGGCTTTGATGATGGGCCACCAGCAAGGAGGACCTGCTGCCTCATGGTAATGTTCAGGTTTAATGTGTGATGGAGCTGAGCAGGTCCAGAGCACTGTGAAGAACCTGGACTGCATCTCCAGGAGGTGCTCTCCAGGAGGCTAGCACCAATTAGGAAAGCAGATACAGAGTGAATGCAGAAGGTTCAAATGCTTTAGGTTGTTTATTTATATTTGACAACACATTATTACTGCTGTGACTTACTTTATTGTATATGGAGGTCAACAAATGTAAAATAAGATAAACATAAATAAAAAGGATTGTTGTGGGGCTGATCTGCTAATGAGTTAAAGCCCCTGTATGTACCTTTTTAGCTAAAGGTTAAAAAAGTAGACTATTAAAAAAGCATTTTGGTTTTGGTTCTGTTTATTGCACTGATAAAAATTCATCTCCACAAACTTGACTCTTATTTGGCCTGGAGTAGGGCCTTCTCCTGCTTGTTTCCATGGAAATGTTGTTCGTTTGGCTATAATCTTCTGTCTATCTCCATGGACAATGTTCTTTAGTATGGTTTTAACTTTCTATTTATATGGGATCATGAAGGTGATCCCATATAAAGAAAGTTACACACTTAGTTTAGCTTTGAGCTTCATGTTGCTTATTTGATTATTTATTTCACAATATTAACTGTATAGTCTAGTCTGCCATCATGCTTTTTTAATAATAATAATAACGATCTAGCTAATCTACTTGTCGATCACACCCATCTGTACTCTGGGAGGTTTGTATTCCAGAAAAAGGCCATAGCCCAGTCTTCCTTCAAGGTACTCAAAGCTCCATACATCAAGGACCCACTCACCCATTCACCAAAATATTCATACCACTGTACACAGACACTGGAGGCGAGGGGGTTAAAGTGTCTTTCACAAGGACACAACAACAGCATTCTGTCAGTGCTGGAATCGGACCTCCAACCTGTGCTCATGTCGGGAGAGGGGTTTGAGCACCCAACCCCCAATCTCCGGATCAGTAGACGAGTACTGACCAGAACTGCAGTGGTCAAAGGCTTTGAGCATATAAGGTTATTATAAAACCTGCACATGGCCCCATCTTTGTCCAGTGCAGATAAATGACTGTAACACAATAAGAACTCATTATGAACAGGTCTGCTCACAGCTCTAAGCCCCTGCATCGCTCAGGTGTCAAATTATTACCTAGGAGAACTGCGTGATGAAGTTAAACAACTCCAGATGAATTTGTTCAATCACTGGCAACAGTTTAAACAATCCATTCATTTTTGGAGGTGGTTATTATCACAAATGTATTTGGTTTGTGTTCACAGACATAACGTGTGATCCATTTCAATCCCCCGGAAACTCAAATGTTCAAAGTAGAAATCGCAAAAAAGCACAGAGGCCGTGTGCAAATGTCACAGTGAGACGGCAGTGTGCTAAAAAAGAGCAGATCTGGTCCTCATCTGGTTCAGCCCTCACCTCTGCACACAGCTCGTCCTCTGCACACAGCTCGTCCTCTACAGAAGGCCCTCACCTCTGCACACAGCTTGTCTACATGTGTCAGGTGGGAGGGCACTAAGTCACTTGATACATGAGTTGCAGTGTGTACAACATAGCAATATTCTTACATATACATGGTAGAAAATATCCTATAGTTGAAAGATTCAGTTAAGTTCAGATAAACTTTGAGAAAAGGAGAGAAATCTAACCCTCCATGGAGCCGTGGGAATGCAGCTGCTTTAAGAGAGTAGATCTAGTAGGACTCTCTCTGGACCAGTCTTTTCAGTCTAGCCCTGCTCTTACTGTTTCTGGAATATGCCCAGTGTAACTGAGTATAGAGTCTGCACTGAACCTATTAAAGAGGCTTTCACACAACTTCACACCTTATCCTTGATGTTATATGGTATAAATAAGTTAGAACCATAGTTTGGAACATTCCACGCAAAGCTTTACTTTTCCTGTGAAGACGAGCAGGCACAGTGCCCCATAGACATCATTACTTTTACTGTGTGATGCTAATGTGAACTCTCCACTGTAAGACAACAGGAGCAGCATGAATAAGCCACATGGTCTGGACTGATTAATCATCAAAGTGCACTGTGATGAATGATACATGCTGAAGTCTGTTTTCTTTGGTTCTGATCACAGAGAGCACTGGACCACCCCCATAATGTGTAAATGAAATGAACATCATGTAATGAACATATATCATTATTTATGCTGTGTGTGTGTGTGCGTGTGCGTGTGCGTGTGCGTGTGCGTGTGTGTGTGTTTGTGTGTTTGTGTGTTTGTGGACACAGATCTGAATTGTAGCAAAAGACAAATATAATAGATCACATTTATGAATGTTTATGACATGACAGGCTACGTTACGAGCCAGGCCTGTGGAGAGACAAGCACAGTAAGAATGTTTTTCATTCTATTGGCACAAAGTTCATATTAGCATAAACCCTTCCGCAGCTCCACAGCGTTGCATTTTCAATGGGAACATCACAAACTCTAAGAGAAGAGCTGTTTGAGCGACTGACAACCACTGGACCACGCATGAGCAACAATACAGCTTCATTAGAAAACATAACATGGCTTAGATTGGTTTATTGCTGTAGTGATAAGAGCTGACATTAGCATAATGCTAACGACCCTGTAACAAAAGTGTTAAATCTTATGTTATGCTGGACATTAATGCAAATAAATAGCGTGCAATAAGTATGACAGTAAAATCTTTGTTTTATTTTATCAAGCACCACAAATCTAACCTAAAGTAGAGATGTTTAGAAAATGGAGCAGGACAATGGATACAGACTGATATTACTTGTTCCACATTGTAATTAAAATGTAATTAACAACTAACTGTTGCCATGGAACATCAAAAATCATGTTTAATTCTCTGGTTGATTAAATTGAATGGGACAGAAGGGTTATATTAGCAGCAGACTGTGTGTGCCAGTATTCTAAATAGTTCTAATCAGTTTTGGAAAGCCTCTCTTGAGCTTGGACTGTGTGGAGTAAGAATAAAAAAGTATAAAATAAGTAAGTATAAAAAAATCAGAAGCTAATCGATACTAAAAACTGTATCAAAAATAGATACTCAATTTAACAAGTATCAATACTTTAACTTCTTGGGTTCTTTTTTAAATACATTACAGTAATGCGTATATACCCTGTTGACATGTTTCGGCTGCAAGCTGCAAGCCATCTTCAGAACTGTCACCGGTGTTGGTGGTGATGTGTTGTATATCTGTTGTTACTTCCTGTAGGCGTTGGTCAGCTGTTGTTACTTCCTGTAGGCGTGGTCAGCCTGACTGACCTGGCAGGTCTCTCATACTGACCACACCTCCCGTCGCCTGATGTTCTCTGGAGGAGGGTGTCCCAGGGGTGTGAAAGGAGGAACGCTCCGTCATCACGGTTAGTGCTGTCCATGCCTCGTTTCCTGATTTCATTGGCCTCCCTGATCTAGCGTTTCAACTTGTTGTTTTCCGATCCAATGACCCGTGCCCCGTCCCAATCCATAATGTGGTTATTTATTTTGCAGTAGTCTGATATGGCAGAGTTTAGGTCTTCCTGCAATGCTTTGTCTTTTTGTATTCTGGTGAGTCTCCCTGATGTTTCCTTTTCACATTCCTTTTGGTGTTCTTTTATTCGGATGTGAAAAGCCCGGCCTGTTTCCCCTATGTATCATTTATTGCATGATTTGCATTGGATCTCATAGATGGCGTTGCATTTTTGTTCTTGTGGGATTTTATCTTTGGGGTGTACTAGCTGTTGGCGGAGACTGACCGGGAGGCATGGTCAGACTGATCAGACACTGGTGACAGTTCTGAAGATGGCTCACAGCTAGCAGCCGAAACATGTCAACAAGGTAAATACACATTACTGTATTGTCTTTAAAAAAGAACCCAAGAAGTTAAAGTACATAAGAAGACAAAATGACAAACATTTTTGGTTTAATAAAAAGAAGATTTATACAAAAAGGTGTCAAAGCACTGGGAGAGGCTGGAAAAAGCGCACACCTGCTACAACAACCACCTACATTTCAACCTCCGATGCAGAGACGAGAAAATCACGCCAGCAAGTATCAACATCAAGACCCCGATCCCAACCCATAATGCAAAACAAATCATTACTAAGGCCAAGAAAGCACTATTAAAAGAAAGGATTCACTATCAATAAGCAAAAGAAGTATTGATTGAGAACTAAGGGACAAAAAGGAGGAATACGGACGGCTTTTCCACATGGAAGAAGAGGTACAGCAGCAGGTTAACAAACACTTAGAACAAACATACGGACTGGAATTCGCAATGACCAAGGACCGCTACATTAATAAGTTAAAATTTCTAATAGATACAAAAAACTGTAAAACTGGAACCACACAGACAAAGGCTAAAGATAAATGGGTATACAATTTAACACAGCGAAAAATCACGGAAACAGAAACAAACATACTTGTACGAGGACTAAACTTTGCCACCACCCCAAACAAAATCCCCATAGAATACATTTTAGCCACGAAGTTAGCATGCCAAAACATACCAAACCAGGGACAGAAAGCCGAGTTACGCAACACTGTAACAGGGATCCTGAAAACAGCCAGATTACCGAGGAGCAATATAACCAAGGAGGAAAGGAAAGCCATTAATCATATGAAAAAAGACAACACAATCACTATTTTACCCGCAGATAAAGGAAGGACAACAGTTATATTAGACACAAAAACATACAAACAAAAAATGGAAGCGCTACTTGCAGACACCGACACATATGTAACCATCAGAAAGAATCAAATGGAAGAAAAGAAACAAGCCCTAAAAGCATTACTCAAACCCCTATTAGAACAAAAAATCACTTGAGAAGCATACAACGATCTAATCCCGACAGCCAGCATCACCCCTCGCATTTACGGAACACCGAAAATAAAAAAAAAATACACACCTCTCTGCCCAATAGTAGATAGCATAGGTTCAGTCACATACAATCTGTCAAAAATCCTGGTCGAAATAATTAAACCACTCATCGGTCAAACAGAATTCCACTGCAAGAACGCAAAACAATTGGCACAGGAACTAAAAAACATCACAGTAGCACCGGATGAAATACTTATATCACATGACGTCATCTCACTTTTTACCGAAACACCCGTGGATGTCACACTACGCATAGTGTGAAAGGACAAAACACTCAAACGCACAAATTTAACTGTTGAAAGCATTACACAACTATTACACTTCGTGGCCAAATCTACATATTTCCAATACAATAACATCATTTACAGACAAAAGGAGGGGTTCGCAATGGGAGATCCACTGTCCGCGATAATGAGCAGTTTTTTTCACGGAGGACTTGGAACAAAAAGCAATCAACACAGCACCCCTACAATGCTGTTTAACTTTCTGGAAACTCTATGTAGATGACATCCTGGAAAAAAATACAACAAGGACACACCCAAGAACTCACGGACCATCTCAACACACAGGACGGTACCGGTAACATCCAATTCACACATGAGGAGGAGAAAGACGGAGCAATATCATTTTTGAACATTAAAATCCACCACATCGCAGAAGACAGCATCAAAATAACAGTATACAGGAAACCCATGCAAACCAACCAATATCTACTCTGGACATCCGAACATCCCAGTGCACATAAACTTTCAGTAGTAAGAACACTATTCGAACGGGCCACACTCATAACAGACCAAACTGACAGGGAAGAGGAGGAGAGGAGGATCATACAAGCACTCAAACAATGTCAATATCCCAACTGGGCCATAAACAAAGGCAGACAACAAGTCAACAACAAAACCAACAAACCCTGACAAAAAACACAACAAACCAATAGAGGGCAGCAGGATCACAAGAACACAGTCACACTACCATACATCAGAGGAATAACTGAACCCATCCAGAGAGCCATGAAAAAACACAACATAAGCACTGTAGTCAAACCATACACAAAACTCCGCCAACAGCTAGTACACCCCAAAGATAAAATCCCACAAGAACAAAAATGCAACGCCATCTACGAAATCCAATGCAAATCATGCAATAAATCATACATAGGGGAAACAGGCTGGGCTTTTCACATCCGAAAAAAGGAACACCAAAAGGAAAAGCAAAAGGAGAAATTTAATTTGTCAACTGGACAGAGTTTATTTGGTTGAATACGTTTCGCAGCTCATCCAAGCTGCTTCTTCAGTTCTGGTCAGATGCTGGCGGACACTGCCTTATATCTGCTTGAAGGGAGGAGCTTAATTACAACGAAAATTACTCTGAGACACACATATTTAAATACAGTTTCAGTTGGTCAGGTGAATCTATTCAATATGGAGTTGTTTACAGTTTCTGTTAGTCAGGTGAGTCTATTCAATATGGAGTTGTTTACAGTTTCTGTTAGTCATGTGGGTCTATTCAATATGGAGTGGGAGTGGGGGAGTAGTTAGCATATCCATTCAGGGCCATGATGGGTGTTTTCACACCTCTGGACCTGACCTGGCTAGTCCCATTGTTTTCCCAGTTTGTTTTGATTTAGGTTTGAGGATAGAGTTATAGATGGGAGACAAATGATGTCTGAGACCCCCATTTCTGTTCAAGGAAGGATTTTCTTTCTTGACAAAAATAGCTTCTTTAACTCCCCTCTCAAACCAGTTCTTTTCTCTGGCCAAGATCTGGACCTCGCTGTCCTCAAGGAGTGGCCTGTGGCTTTTAGGTGGAGATGTACGGCAGATTGCGGCCCACCCTTGTTTTCCCGTCTGTGTTGATACATCCTTTTGTGAAGTGGCTGTTTTGTTTCTCCAATGTAGCGCTCACTGCAGTCTTCACTACACTGAATGGAGTAGACCACATTGCTTTGTTTGTGGCTCGGTGTTTTGTCCTTAGGATGGACCAGTTTTTGTCTTAAAGTGTTTGTGGGTTTGAAATAGACTGGGATTTCATGTTGTCTGAAGATCCTCTGTAGTTTTTCGGAAACGCCAGCCAGGTAAGGAATAGTTACACCCCTTCTCCTGGGCTCTGGTTCTCTGTTGTCCTGTTTTTTTGCTCTCTTCGTTTTATTGAAAGCCCATTTAGGATATCCACAAACGGAGAGGGCTTTCTCCACGTGTTGTTCTTCTTTCTCCTTTCCCTCTGCGCTTGTAGGAACCACTTGGGCTCTATGTTGTAATGTCCGAATGACTCCCAGTTTGTGCTGAAGTGGGCGGTGTGAATCAAAAAGCAGATATTGGTCGTTAATCCTTTGAAACATTTCTTCTGGGACTAGCACCGTTAACCTGTTTAATAAATTGTCTATTTCAAATTTTAAGTTTTCAATGTCATAATTGAGACGGCTGATTCTAAGGCTGAGTATCCCTCTCAGGTAACGCTGGGTTAACCTGGCTGCCCTATGCCCTGGTTCCGGTGATTTCTTCTGTAAAGCCTTGGGAATAAGTTGGTTCTGTCGACATCTCAGGTTAAAGCGTAAATGATTCCTCTTCTCTGCTAACCTTTTAGTGTCCTTTTCCAGCTTTCTTACCAGTCCAACGATGGTTGGCTCATAGTTGTTCTAGAGATGTGTGTAGAATCCCTCAGTCGTCCAGGTAGAATCCATAGCAAAAGGAGAAATTTAATTTGTCAACTGGACAGAGTTTATTTGGTTGAATACGTTTCGCAGCTCATCCAAGCTGCTTCCTCAGTTCTGGTCAGATGCTGGCGGACACTGCCTTATATCTGCTTGAAGGGAGGAGCTTAATTACAATGAAAATTACTCTGAGACAACACATATTTAAATACAGTTTCAGTTGGTCAGGTGAGTCTATTCAATATGGAGTTGTTTACAGTTTCTGTTAGTCATGTGAGTCTATTCAATATGGAGTGGGAGTGGGGGAGTAGTTAGCATATCCATTCAGGGCCATGATGGGTGTTTTCACACCTCTGGACCTGACCTGGCTAGTCCCATTGTTTTCCCAGTTTGTTTTGATTTAGGTTTGAGGATAGAGTTATAGATGGGAGACAAATGATGTCTGAGACCCCCATTTCTGTTCAAGGAAGGATTCTCTTTCTTGACAAAAATAGCTTCTTTAACTCCCCTCTCAAACCAGTTCTTTTCTCTGGCCAAGATCTGGACCTCGCTGTCCTCAAAGGAGTGGCCTGTGGCTTTTAGGTGGAGATGTACGGCAGATTGCGGCCCGCCCTGGTTTTCCCGTCTGTGTTGATACATCCTTTTGTGAAGTGGAATGCCCTATGCCCGGAACCAGGGCATAGGGCAGCCAGGTTAACCCAGCGTTACCTGAGAGGGATGCTCAGCCTTAGAATCAGCCGTCTCAATTATGACATTGAAAACTTAAAATTTGAAATAGACAATTTATTAAACAGGTTAACGGTGCTAGTCCCAGAAGAAATGTTTCAAAGGATTAACGACGTTATAGCCACGGGACAGTTGAGACAACACAACAAAACCAAAGAACGGCACATTAGAAAGTTTACACAACTCCAAAATCACCATCAAACTAACCCCAAGGATCGGAGTAACAAAAGGAAGGAGGATAAACCTAGCCAAGCATTGCACAAAGAATGCTGGGTGAAAAATCTTTCCAACCGGGTGCTCACTCAGGCAGAGAAAGAAGTACTTTCCAAAGGACTGAATTTTTCTGTGACTCCTAACCGCATCCCCACGGTGGATTACATCACAGCAGCAGAAACCGCCATCAGGAACAACAAGCTCACGGAGACAGAAGCTGGAGACCTTAGACTGAAATTAACAGCTGCACTGAGCAATGCCAAACCTCCACCCTCCAATGTAACACCGGAGGAAAGGAAGGCCATCGCTGCTCTGGAGAAGGACCACAGCATCAACATCCTCCCAGCTGACAAAGGGAGATGCACTGTGATCCTGAACTCAGCTGATTATAAGGCTAAGGTTAACAGCCTACTCAGTGACACCACAACCTACGAATTACTAAAACGGAACCCCACCAATGTGTACAAAAAGAAGATCATTGATTGCTTGCAGAAGTTGGAGAAGGAAGAAGTCATTGATCGACAGCTATATTACAGACTGTACCCTGGTGACGCCATCCCTGGCATCTATGGCCTCCCAAAGATCCACAAACAAGGAGTACCACTCAGACCCATTGTATGCAGCACAGACTCCATCACATACAACGTGGCCAAACACCTAAAAACCATCTTGGCTCCGCTGGTGGGTAACACGGAGCACCACATTGAAAACACAGCCGAATTTGTGAACAAAATCAAGCATCTCCAGTTTGACCGGGATGAGACAATGGTTTCCTTTGATGTGACCTCTCTTTTCACTTGTATCCCTACATCGGTAGCGGTGGAGGCAGCAAGGAGGAGACTACTGGAGGATACCAAGCTAGAAGAGAGAACCAAACTTTCACCCGACCAAATCTGCCAACTGCTGGAAATTTGTTTAAGTACCACCTATTTCCAGTTCAGAGGAAACTTCTACAAGCAAATCCACGGCTGTGCAATGGGCTCACCGGTCTCCCCATCATTGCAAACTTATACATGGAACAATTTGAACAGAGTGCCCTGGCCTCATATCCAGGCACTCCACCCACACACTGGTATCGCTTTGTTGATGATAATTTATCAAAAATCAAAATTCAAGATTTGGAACCTTTTACTGCACATATCAATTCTGTAGATCCGAACATCAAATTCACACGTGAAGATGCCAAGGACAACACATTGGCCTTCTTAGATTGTGCAGTAACGATAAGAGAAGACCGGCAACTCCAGGTAGAGGTCTTCAGGAAGGCCACACACACCGACCAATATCTGCTTTTTGATTCACACCACCCACTTCAGCACAAACTGGGAGTCATTCGGACATTACAACATAGAGCCCAAGTGGTTCCTACAAGCACAGAGGGAAAGGAGAAAGAAGAACAACACGTGGAGAAAGCCCTCTCCGTTTGTGGATATCCTAAATGGGCTTTCAATAAAACGAAGAGAGCAAAAAAACAGGACAACAGAGAACCAGAGCCCAGGAGAAGGGGTGTAACTATTCCTTACCTGGCTGGCGTTTCCAAAAAACTACAGAGGATCTTCAGACAACATTACATCCCAGTCTATTTCAAACCCACAAACACTTTAAGACAAAAACTGGTCCATCCTAAGGACAAAACACCGAGCCACAAACAAAGCAATGTGGTCTACTCCATTCAGTGTAGTGAAGACTGCAGTGAGCGCTACATTGGAGAAACAAAACAGCCTAAAATCCACCATATCAGACCACTGTAAAAGAAATAACCACATTATGGATTGGGACGGGGCACGGGTCATTGGATCAGAAAACAACAAGTTCAAACGCTGGATCAGGGAGGCCATTGAAATCAGGAAACGAGGCACAGACAGCATTAACCATGATGATGGAGCGTTCCTCCTTCCACACACCTGGGACGCTCTCTGGAGGAGGGTGAAGTAACAACAGCTGACCACGCCTACAGGAAGTAACAACAGCTGATATACGACACATCACCACCAACACCGGTGACAGTTCTGAAGATGGCTCGCAGCTAGCAGCCGAAACATGTCAGCAGGGTCAATACACATTACTGTATTGTCTTTAAAAAAGAACCCAAGAAGTTAAAGTACATAAGAAGACAAAATGAAAATTTTTGGTTTAAGTATCAGTACTTAAAAAAAAAAAAAAAAAAAAAAAAAAAACATGCAACAAACGTAAACATGACACAGTTTGACCTGTCTAGAACAGTTTTAGAGTAATCTTGAACTGTATCAACACCACTATAGAACCACATAACTTAAAGAAAGTACTATTATGCTGATAATTACATTCTATTATCTGCGTGTGTTATTTTTCTTTGATCAGCATTTTTATCAAATGGGCAAGCTCGTTGACAGAAATTTGGGGGCCTCTGGTGAGACACCTTACATGGGCCCCCCTCCAATATAAATGAAAAGAAAAAGGGTCAAATTCTGGACCTCTAAGACGCTGGGGCCTGGGACAACAGACACCTTTGTCCCCTTCTGTCCACACCCCTGCAAATGGGTATCAAGTATCAAGCCATTTTCTTGTTAACAAAATCCATTTTGTAATGTTAGTACCATGGAGAGAGCATAAATGACATGGTTCTCAGGACATTCAACATGTCCATCCAACAGGAGAATGAGAGACATAGACAGTGAAAGTGTGTGAGCTGAGGAGCTGTCAGTGCAGAGGCATGAAGCACATCTCTTGCTTGTTTTTGTCCCTCCTCTGTCTCCGTCACGCCCCACACTGGCTGAGCTCTGTGCTGGAGGTCACCCAGGGAGAGTCCTCCAAATGCCTTCCCCAGCAGCACCGCTCTGCCTCATTAGTTAAATAAGACGGGAGATTATTGATTAGAGCTGTTTAATTTTCCTGTGTGCTGTCATAGCGCAGAGAGGCCCCGGGGCCCCAGACACACAGGGACCTGATCGGAGATGACATGAGCAGAGAGAGAGTGGGAGATAAGGAGAGAGGAGCTGGAGGGAGAAAAGCAGGTGCATGTATGCTGATGACAGCTAATCACAGACCCTGTCACTGCTCTGAGTGAATAATGCATGGCTCTATTAAACATTGATCACAGGGTAAACTATTTAGACAGGTCTTCACATGTGTGACTTGGCCCTTGTTAATGTTTAAGTAATAGATATATCAACAGAGAGCCTCTGATCACAATAGTGAATACTTGTAGCCTTGCTAGCAACATGAATACTCACGATTTTAGTGAGTTCACAAACTCTGAAGTGTTGTCATGATAGAATCTGACCAATCACAGGGGAGCACTGATGGGGAGACGGACCAATCACAGGGGAGCACTGCTGGGGAGACAGACCAATCACAGGAGAGCACTGCTGGGGAGATGGACCAATCATAAGGAAGCACTGTGGTTTGGGCAGAAGCCAGCACTAAACAAACCAAAACAAACATGGCGACGCCAACTGACGTACTTCAGTGTATTTTAGCGGAAATACAGAGTATTGTGTTTGTAAAAAAACATGCAGAAGGGAAGCATTTTGTGCATTTGTGGATTCAATAAAGTTTGATTTGTTGGCTTGATCTACTGTTGTGACGCTTCCACCAATCAGCACGAAGTTTGAACACTCCCATCACTGGTTCTGAACTCCTTCAGTGAGAGCCGTTCCAGATTGATTGAAGTACAACTGTATTCAGAGGGATACACATATCATACACATGTGGATAATGCTTTTTTAAAGGGGCTGTACCCAGTTTTTTGTGCTCCTTGTCAAAATCTGATCTCGTCAGATGTCGTCGTGTCCTTAGGCAAGGCACTTGCAGTATCAATGTGGTGTATGATTGGTGGTGGGAGGGGCCAATCATACAGATTGGCTTCAGTCAGTCAGCTGTGGCTAGTACTACCACCATCAGTGAATGAATAATTCATGAAAGTGGGAAAAAAAAAGAAAAAAAAAAAAGTAAGCTGCGATTACTTTTATGGGTAGGCAAGCAGACTTGGGATGGACATTAATATTTAGTCAATAATAACTTTATAATGCCACTTTTTATACTTAGTATACATTGGAAATTAGTATATTATTTTACTGACATTAAATGCATATATGCTAAGCAATTTTGGAGTCAAATTAGGGAGACCTAGACCTACATAGTTTACTAATATTTGTATATATCGGACTGTATTCGACACCCTGTACAAACTTGGCTGTTTGTGAGCTATTTGTTTATTCAGCTGAGCGTTCAGTACTATTGTTATGTATTGTTACTGTTATGTAATTATTTTTATGCATCTAGAAACCATATGAGAGATATGACAGCTCTACACATGTGTAATGCACTTATTACACAAAATGGACATTCATGAAGAGATACTATCAACAGACACTGGTCAGAAAGGTGCACTTATAATACAGCCTCACTTATAATACAGCCTGATGTGTCACAAACGTAGAAGAGCACGCTTACACTCATCTCTCATAGATGCAAATCAAAACGACATCTAAAGAAATGTCCTGTATTTCCCTGAAGTGGAGGAGGTCCAGAACAGACACATCCCTCCACATGTGTGTAATAGTGCTGTTATTCCACTGACACTGTCACTCATTCATAAACACTGACGAGCCGGGCTCCTCGCTGCCCTCGCAGCCGCTCTAACTTCACCATTCTGTCTGGATCCTCCATTTCACGCAAACTAGCCGTGAAACTAGCTCACTTTTTGATTCAGTGACTGAATGTATTTCAAAATCTAGTGTAATCATTACAAACGCGAAACTACAAACAATGACTTGTTACTAAAAGCAAGTTATTTTTAGACACTTGTGTTGAAAGTTAGCGCTACTGTTTTCGTCTCCTGCTGCACATGCACACTTATTAGGAATAGCCGCACATGTCTGATTCTCATGGATGATGATATGGGTTTATTCAGCACTGTTGGAGCTGACTGTGGTCCTCAGTACACATGCACAAACTTCTTAAACAACCAGCTAGTCTCTCTGGTTGTAAGAGCACATGTAGAAAGCCATGCTCTCAACATGTGCCTCTAGGCCTCCGTAGAAGGGCAAAACAATGCAAATTAATGGGACGTTTGGAACCGCGGTTGGTGCAGTCTTCTCAATGACCAGAAGAGTGAAGTAAAGGATACCGCCACTACAACCATGTTTCAAACAGACACAAGTGAAGGGAAAACAAGATTATTTGGAGATAATTCGAAACTTTTAGGGTCGAAATGAGACCACTGTGTGCTGTCTGCATTTAATTATAAAGTGTGTTTATGTGTTAGGAAAGGACCTTGAAAGTACCTTAAGAAACATACATTCATACTGTGAGCAGGCTCTCCTCTCCTCTGATCTGACCTGTGTGCCTGGAGACAAGAAGGTGGCGGGCCCTCTAGTCGACAAGTTACATAGTTCTGTGAAATTGAGGACAATGATGAGGACATGTATTTCTGGGCCTGTACTTGACTAAAGTGCGCATGACAAAATGTATTTTTGTGCATTACCTCTATGACTGGATCATGTAACTGCACTCAGAATACTACAACTGCATATGAGTTCAATTCAAAACAACTATTTATACAGAAAGATTCTAGGAAAAAGTGTATTTATGTGGTAAAAGGCTGATTAAACACAGAATTCACTCCCAAATGGTCAGCAAACCCACTCCCTGCCTTCTCCTTTCTGCTGTTGTGCATATAATAACTCATCTAAATCACATGATTAGTATTTTAATATATACATTTCTTCGGCCAAGACACCATCAACCAAAAAATCGACTGAAAACCTACAGGCCTATACACAGTGAGGTGTGTGTGTGCATGTGCAAAGCCAGTGGTGTGAGTCCAAATAAAAACACTGCACAAGCCAATTAGAACTGTGTGACTTCCAGAGTGAGGTTGTGAGGAGGCTGCCATGACACTACCCCCTCCACCCCCCTCCCTCCTGCCTTCATAATTTAGCCAGGGCCACTTGGAAACCTTTACATAATCTACTGAAAATAGTCCCTGTCAGTGACTTCCCGTGCTCCAGCTCACACTCTACACACATTCTCTGCAAAACGTCATATCTAGACAAGTTAAAATAATGTGAATCAAGAGACAGTTATCTTGGTTTAATTAGACTGATAAACCAAACACTGTTTTGCACTTAAAAGGGCCCATATTATGCTTTTTTCCCACATCTATGTTGTTTCCTCGCCAAAAACATACCTGGTTTTGTTTCATTCACACATGTTTAACACACAAACCCGGCATATTTAGGCTGAGATCTTTTCTCAAACAGAAACACTCCACCTTGTGATGTCATGTGGTAATACCACAAGGAAATGTTCGTTTGTGTTTTTAAACTCCATACACCTTCACAAGAATCTTTTTGATAATTTCAGACCTGGGACGGCCAATCTCTACTGAACCAAAGGTAAAAGCGGTTAACTTGAAAACTACAGCTTCATGACATTACAAGGTGGAACAAAGCATTTTGGGCTTTGTTGACACTGACTAATAATAAAGGATTACCCAAACATGTGTCGATGAAAGAAAATACAACTCCAGGTATGTGTTTGAGAAGGTAACAACATTCTAACATGGCTTAAAGCTCACAAGAGTCATGCTTGCGTAATACAAAACCTTTAAAGACATTATGTAACTTAATGGAAATAGAAAGTTAAAACCATACTTCAGATCAGTCTAGTTTATTGCCTGCATAACGTGGAATATTGTATAGCCAACAGAATAACATTTCCATGAAAACAAGCATTATGAGACCCTCTTCCAGGCCAAATCATAGTCAAGTTTGTGGAGATGCATTATTTGATCTATCTTGCATTGTTCAATAGTTTTGGTTGCTAACAAATACATGTTTTTATCTTTTATCGTGTTGTAACATTGTCTCATCAAAAACATGCTTGAATGACCTATTTGAACCCTTAGTTAGCTGTATGATTCTGTACAAGGCTCTGCCCACAAACCTACGTCACCCATGCTCCTACATGACAATTCTCCAAAAATATACAAAAACATGATGCGAATGTGCAGTAGTTTCATTAGCGGCGTGCACGCTAATTGTGTTGCGATATTTCACTTGGCTTAGAGAGCAAAGTGAAATATATACAGTATACCCAACTATTACAAGACCCAGCTGAATTACAGATCACAGTGCTACCCTTATTGACAATATTTTTACTAACAATATGGACAATAATATTAGTGGTCTAATGATCTGCGATATAACAGATCACTTACCAGTATTCCTGCTTTATGGTGAAAGAGTTAAAAAGAACTACAATGTTAATAATTATGAATATAAAAGAATGCGATCTGATGAAACTGTTAGATCACTGAATGAAACCCCTAATGATCAGGATTGGAGTTCAGTATACTTGGAGAGTGATGTTGACAGAGCCTATAATCATTTTTTAGATATAGTTCTAACATTATACAATAAACACTGTACCATTCAACAATGTAGAACCAAAAAAAAGAAACACAAATTGTCCTTGGTTAACGAAGGGGTTACAAAATGCTTGTAAAAAAAATAAATAAATAAATCTTTATAGACAATTTATAAAATTGAAAACGAAGGATTCAGAAAGAAGGTACAAATTATATAAGAATAAACTGACAGATATCATAAGAAAGAGTAGAAAATTATATTATAATAAACTGCTCAAAAATAATAAAAAATAATGGAAAAAAAAATGTGGGGTATATTGAATAGTGTAATTAAAGAAGGCTCTAAAAAAGAACTTGTACCCTGATTACTTTGTTGATAGGAATGATGTGATAGATGACATGCCCAATATTGTTAACAACTTTAATGATTTCTTTGTAAAAAAACAGGTCCTGAACTGGCGGAAAAAATTCCAGAAATAAGCACCACAATACAAGATGAAACACTTATTGAAAGATATCCAAATCAAATTTTTCTTTCTCCTGCAACGGAACTTAATTAAAAATTTAAAAATAAATTGTCAGCTGACTTTTATGACATTGATATGACTATAGTTAAAAATGTAATTAATGGTATTATTAAACCCTTGACATATATTTTTAATCTATCATTTCTAAAGGGATCATTCCCGGATAAGATGAAAATTGCAAAAGTAATTCCACTCTACAAAAATGGAGACAGACATGTGCTCACTAATTATAGACCAGTGTCTTTACTCTCTCAATTTTCAAAAATTATTGAAAAATTATACAATAATAGATTGGAATCATTTTTAGACAAACATGAGATAATGAACCAGAGTCAGTATGGGTTCAGATGCAGAAGTTCAACATCAATGGCACTTATAGATGCTGTGGAGAAGATAACCAATGCACTAGATAGTAAAAAAGTATGTCGTGGGGGTTTTCATTGATCTAAAGAAAGCTTTTGACACTCTTAACCACTTCATACTACTCAAAAAACTCAAACTGTATGGCATAAGGGGCATTGCACTAAATTGGATTGAAAGCTATCTGACCGGAAGACAACAGTTTGTGAAAATGAATGGATATATTTCCAGATTTAGGAGAACTATTTGTGGAGTGCCACAAGGTTCAATATTGGGACCCAAATTATTTAATTTGTACATAAATGACATATTTAAAACATCTGATATAGTAAAAATGATTTTATTTGCAGATGACACCAATATATATATATATTCTAATGACAATTTTAATCAATTTATTACAACTATGAATATAGAGTTAAGTAAAATTAAATTATGGATGGATTGTAATAAGTTATCCCTAAATTTAAACATGACAAAGGCTATATTTTTTGGTAATTATAAAATAAATTTTGAAGTCCATCCATCCATTTTCTCCCGCTTAATCCAGCTGGGTCGCGGGGGCAGCACGCTGCCCATTACTCTGTGCACCAATTTTGAAGTTTCAGTTCATACTGATGGTGTTAAAATCGAGTGGGTTTCTGATAATAAATTTTTAGGTGTAATGATAGACAAAAAGCGAAGCTGGAAACCTCAGATCAGATACACATAATCTAAGGTCTCGAAAAGTATAGCAGTAATCAACAAAGTGAAATACATTCTTGATCAAAAGGCTCTTTACATATTGTACTCCTCACTCATACTTCCATATCTGACATATTGTATTGAGATTTGGGGCAACAATTACCAAACTTTACTTCTTCCCCTTTTCAAATTGCAAAAATGTGCTGTGAGAATAATGCATAAGGTCGGGTACCTGGATCATACAAACGACTTGTTTAATCGAAATTATAAAAAAAATATTTGATTTAGTAAAATTCTACACTGCTTTGCTTTTGTATAAAGCAAACAAAAATTTACTACCATTCAATATCCAAAAACTGTTCAGTACACTAGAAGTACACTATGAATTAAGGGGAAGGGGTAAATTTAAAACAAAGAAGTGTGTAGAATCCCTCAGTCGTCCAGGTAGAATCCATAGCAAAAGGAGAAATTTAATTTGTCAACTGGACAGAGTTTATTTATTTCGCAGCTCATCCGAGCTGCTTCTTCAGTTCTGGTCAGATGCTGGCGGACACTGCTTTATATCTGCTTGAAGGGAGGAGCTTAATTACAATGAAAATTACTCTCAGCCCAGGAGAAGGGGTGTAACTATTCCTTACCTGGCTGGCGTTTCCGAAAAACTACAGAGGATCTTCAGACAACATGAAATCCCAGTCTATTTCAAACCCACAAACACTTTAAGACAAAAACTGGTCCATCCTGAGGACAAAACACCGAGCCACAAACAAAGCAATGTGGTCTACTCCATTCAGTGTAGTGAAGACTGCAGTGAGCGCTACATTGGAGAAACAAAACAGCCACTTCACAAAAGGATGTATCAACACAGACGGGAAAACCAGGGTGGGCCGCAATCTGCTGTACATCTCCACCTAAAAGCCACAGGTCCAGATCTTGGCCAGAGAAAAGAAGTGGTTTGAGAGGGGAGTTAAAGAAGCTATTTTTGTCAAGAAAGAGAATCCTTCCTTGAACAGAAATGGGGGTCTCAGGCATCATTTGTCTCCCATCTATAACTCTATCCTCAAACCTAAATCAAAACAAACTGGGAAAACAATGGGACTAGCCAGGACATGACCAGAGGTGTGAAAACACCCATCATGGCCCTGAATCGATATGCTAACTACTCCCCCACTCCCACTCCATATTGAATAGACTCACATGACTAACAGAAACTGTAAACAACTCCATATTGAATAGACTCACCTGACTAACAGAAACTGTAAATAAATATGTGTTGTCTCAGAGTAATTTTCATTGTAATTAAGCTCCTCCCTTCAAGCAGATATAAAGCAGTGTCCGCCAGCATCTGACCAGAACTGAAGAAGCAGCTCGGATGAGCTGCGAAACGTATTCGACCAAATAAACTCTGTCCAGTTGACAAATTAAATTTCTCCTTTTGCTATTAAAACAAAGAAGGTGAGAACCACCAGGAAGAGCATGTGTGTATCTGTGTGTGGGTCAGTCTGTGGAATGGTTTGGGAGAAAACCTGAAGCAGTGTCCAAATATTCACAGCTTCAAAAGAAATTATAAAGAGTTTTTGCTTTCGTGGTATAAGGGTGAGTGACAGCACTGGGTGATCAAAACAAAACAAAACAAAACAAAAAAAACTTGGGTAAAAATGGTATTAAGTATGCATAGTGTGTAATTTATTTTGCTATATGTAAATATTTGTAAAGTTTTGTGATCAATGTACATAAGCAACCACATAATCATAATTTTAATTTTGAAACTATGTCATGAATAGGGGTGGGTTAATATAAGTTTTTCTTTCAAGAAATGTGCTTTTCTGTTGTTTACAATGTGTATATAATATGTATATGATTATTGTTTCTCTCTTGGCACAAACTCGAAATAAATAAATATGAATCAATCAGATTTATAAAACATGTTAACATGGTTTATATTATTTTTAAAACAATAAAAGGTAACATGGTGATACAAATGCAGTATGTTATGTATCAGCAGTCAGTACCCCATAGAAGAAGTAGAAGTCTCTTTAATAAACATCTTGCTGTGGTCAGGATTGCATTTCCGAAGTTCTGATCTGTAAATTGACCTGGTATTACACAAATCTACTTAAATCAAGATAAGATTATTTTTAATGAAGATGCTGTTTCACTTTTTTGCAGTGTAGCGAGTTATCTAACCTCACAATCTGTGTATGTGTGTGTCCAGAGAAGGACCTGTCCATCTCCACTGTCTGACCAAGTTTCTTAAGCTGCCACTAATCAACAAAGCGCCTGTCGGGGGTCAGAGCCCTGGGGAAGCTGAGGGCCATTTTCCAATTAGTGTCACGGGAGAGAAAAGCTCCAGTCTGTGCAGCGCTGTGAGGGAGACCGCTGAGGACTGGAGCTTTTTGCAAGGGCACAATGAGAGAGAGGCCCGGGCACCAGCTCTGCCTCTGGGGCGACAAGATTAAACGATTGTGACAGCAATTTGGGCAAAACAACAGTGTGCCTCAGACAGACAGGCAACGTTGATGCTCATTCATTACCCTGCCACAAGAATGGGGGCAGGGCCAGCTCCGCCACGGACACATCAATTAGCCCACCACATTAGCATTCTGTGTGTTAGCAGTCTGCGCTAGGGTCACACCACAGCCAGAACAGGGTTCTTCAGCATGCCCTTCACAGCAGTATGAAGAGCCCACACACAGAGACGCTAAGAGAGCCACAGGAGCTAAAGAGGTCATCAAGTTTGGAGGAGTCTGTATCTACAATTCCAGTCAAACATGTTAGTCAAAATGGAACAGGATAGCTTTTCACCAAGTCACTGACTAATCATTGCTTACGTTATAGTAATATCCAGGTCTTAAAGAAGGGGTATTACACCTCTATGGGGCATTAACTGCTAACACATAACATACAGTGGAGGAAATAAGTATTTGATCCCTTGCTGATTTTGTAGGTTTGCCCACTGACAAAGAAATGAACAGTCTATAATGTTAATGGTAGGTTTATTTTAACATTGAGAGACATTTCCAGAAAATAACTTTAAAGAAAATATATAAACTGATTTGCATTTCATTGCGTGAAAAAAGTATTTGAACCCTCCAGCCAAAAAAGACAAAACTCCTTGTTTGCAGCACAGAGGTCAGACGTTTCTTTATAGTTGATGACCAGGTCTGTGCACATATCAGAAGGAATTTTGGTCCACTCTTCTTTGCAGATCATCTCTAAATCATTGAGGTTTCGTGGCTGTTACTTGGCAACTCGGCGCTTCAGCTCCCTCCATAGATTTTCTATGGGGTTAAGGTCCAGAGACTGGCTGGGCCACTCCATAACCTTAAAGTGCTTCTTCTTGAGCCAGTCCTTTGTTGCCTTGGCTGTATGTTTTGGGTCATTGTCGTGTTGGATGAACCATCCACAACCCATTTTCAGTTTCCTGGTGGAGGGATGGAGGTTGTCACTCAGGATTTTAACGGTACATGGCTCCGTCCATCCTCCCGTTTGACACAATGAAGTTGTCCCTTGGCAGAAAAACACCCCCAAACCATAATGTTTCCACCTCCATGCTTGACGGTGGGGATGGTGTTCTTGGGGTCATAGGCAGCATTTCTCTTCCTCCAAACACGGCGAGTTGAGTTAATGCCAAAGAGGTTGATTTTGGTTTCATCTGACAACAGCACCTTCTACCAGTCACTCTCTAAATCATTCAGGTGTTCATTGGCAAACTTCAGGCGGGCCTGCACATGTGCCTTCTGAAGCAGGGGATCTTGCTGCAGGATTTTAATCCATTGCGGTGTAAAGTGTTACCACTGGTTTTCTTAGTGACTGTGGTCTCTGTTGCCTTGAGACCATTGACTAGCTCCTCCCATGTAGTTCTAGGCTGATTTCTCACTGTTCTCATGATCATTGAAACCCCATGAGGTGAGATCTTGTGTGAAGCCCCAGATCGAGGTCGACTGATGGTCATTTTGTATTTCTTAAATTTTCAAACAATTGCACCAACAGGTTTATACAGGTGACTAGTTAAGACAGGAGTCTAATTCAGGTGACAAGTTGATTAGGAGTGTCTAACTGGTATGTGGGAGCAGAACTCTTAATGGTTGGTAGGGGATCAATTAATTATTTCACACAATGTAATGCAAATAAACTAATATATTTTCTATAATGTGATTTTCTTTTTAATATTCTATCTCTCAATGTTAAAATAAACATACATTAAAATTATAGACTGTTCATTTCTTTGTCAGTGGGCAAACCTTCAAAATCAGCAAGAGATCAAATACTTATTTCCTCCCCTGTATGTAGATCACCATATTTCCTTGTATTGTTTTGAAAATGCTATATAAAAACAACAAATTAACACTTTAGTTTTTACCGCTGTCACATTACAGTCGTCATGCATGAGTTTTGTGAAGTTGCGGTGTATTATTTTGTATAATATTTTTGTATATTTCTGTAAAATGGCCATGCAGGACCATGGAAGACATAGTCCTGCATGCAGAGCACTGATAGGTTTGAACTGCTAATTGTAAGGGGGGGTTTGAATAGTGCCCAGGAGAGATCAGTAGATTGCTCAAACATGCATAGATGACATATAAAATGTTTCTGATGCGTGAATAACAACGTTATAACATGGTAGAAAGCTCCAAAAAGTTGATTTAGCATAATACCACCTCTTTAACGACAGCATAGCCTTATAGCAATATAAACATTCTATCCTATTCATTTTAATAAGGCAGCAGCAAAATAAAAATAAAACATGATTTTTGACATTTGTAGACAAATGTTGCTGTTTTTATGTTTATTATATCTGGCAACAAATAAACCTAAAGCTAAATTTTTCTAAAGTTAACTTACTCATGTGTGGTGCCTGATGAAACTGTATTGTCAAACTTGGATTTTGGTGCATTACTGGAAATATTATAATGTGATCACTGGCATTCATATAAATTTTGTCACCAAGTCCTGTGTAATACACAAATCTAAATGCTGTTACATGTGGTAATGTATTCTCATGAGGCAGCCCCGTGAGGGATTGAGTGGTTGTCCATTGTCAAAACAGCCCTGTGTTTTCTTTGTTTGTGATGTTTGGAGGCTAATGCTAATTCTTATTGAAAATGCATTAGAGCTAATCTATGGAACAGTACCAGCCTGGGGAACACTAGGAGGGTCTTTGCTCTGCATTTGTACGGTCACTGATCTGGAAAAGCCTATTTTCAAACTACCCCCAAAACACTTATTAAGAATATATTTATTTTTTGATTCTCACCACTTATTTATTTATTCAATTACGGTGACACCCATAGGGCTCAATAGTGTCCTAAAGCCATTTTTTTGGAGGGGAAAAAAACACTATGGGACATGATGCTATGATGGTGTCAAATTAGACATACTGTGCTTGTGTCTGCTCGATAGTTCCAATCTATGACATCTATGGACCATTATGTTATAATTTGGACAATTTAAATCATAATATTCATCTAAAACTACTTGCAAGCATGCAAAAATCCCTCCAAATACAACTTCAGAGGGTCATTGAGAAGGGAAACAACTATGAAGTGGTTAAAAGTTTGTAGAGTGTGTGTGAGTGATGGTGGTGGTCGGAGGGCCTAGTGGTCCAGATTGGCAGCCTCGCTTCCGTCAGTCTGCATATAAATGCAATAATTTGTTCATTAATTAATGAAAAAAGCTCTGAAAAGTCAATTTTGCTGAATAGGTCTGATTTCAGTGTGACGTACCAGAAGTCAATAGAACTCATTGTTACATTGCTTCAGATCAGTACTGAGATTTAAAACGAACAAAGTATAAAATAATGTGTGTGTTGTAGATACATTTGATGAGCTGTCAGTCGGACTGTCCCCTGCTCACATTCTAACCCTGCTGCAGTGGCTCTGCTCCGGTACACACAGCAGAGCTCTGACTGTTGGCTGTGTGGTGGGAGGGAATTTGCCTGGTGCAAACACAATGCACCTTCCCCAGTGCCTCACAGCCTGATTAACAATGACATCCCAGCTTTTCACCTGACGCTGAGGAGCTCTCCGTTAAAGTGTTTTGGAAAGCTCACACAAATGTTGCCTTCACTAGCTCCTACTCTTGTGCTCTTACTCGTTTATTGTCACGTGAATGGAGCTGTTTTAAATGAAATGGAAAATGAAGCACCTTTAGCAAATGATGAGTTAACAACATGTGCGTAATGTGAGTGCTGGCTGAGAGCAGACATCACTGTACACTTACAATTAGCATGTCAAAGCACAAGGCTACAATCTTTATTCATTAGATGCACTTTGGATGGAAATTATGAAACCAGGGCGAATCGCTTCTGCTGAATGGCATTCAGGATTGAATAATAAGAATGTTTTTGTCCTATATAGAGCATACCCACAAGTCACAGTGGTGTATATAATTCATTCACTCCTCACTATGTGGTGGTAATAACTAATCACTGGTAGCCACATTTACCCTGAGGCGGACTGATGGAAGTGGGGCCAATCTACGCCATCAGCCCTTTCAACCACTATTAAAGGGCCCATACTGCACTATTTTCTGATCTATGTTATAATGTATAATATATATAATATAATTTATAAAACATCTCTGAAGTTCTGTTTTGTTTAAAACACAAATCCTGAGTTCTTCTCTTAAATGAAAAAAAAACAAAAAAAAAAAAAAAAAACTTCCACCTTGTGATGTCATGTCATAATACTGAATGTGTTCCACTGTGTTTTAAACTACATACACTTTCACTAGAATCTGTGGCTGATTTCAGCCCTGGAATTTCCAATCTCTACTTAACAAAAGGTTAACAGTAGCTGTTGTAAAAGTTTACTTGTGTGTGAATGAAACAAAACACAGCTATATGTTTTTGAGGAGGTAACAACATTATAATATGTCTTAAAGCTCACAGGAGTAAAATTTGTGTAATATAGGATCTTTAATCACTCTTTACCAAGAGTAAAGTCAAGTGTAAAAGGCCAAGGATACAACAACAGGTCAACTGATCCAAGTGGGATACAAACCATCAACTTTTGGGCTGGTTGGCAAGCAACCAGAAACAATCACAGCATCAAAATTCAGAATAAACTGGATTAAAGGAGGACTAACCAGGACTATGAACAGGACCATCTCCAAACAAGAGTACTCAGGTTAGCTTTCTGTTGTGTAATTGTATCTGTGTTGTAAACAAGTGTATAAGAGAGGCACAAACACCAGAAATCTGACCCTTGAGCCATTATACCACCATGGTGGGCTGTGCTGTTAATCAAACCACAATGTAATCTAGATCAAACCTTTTCAAATCATCAGTGACCATCTTGGTGCTTTTAAATGGAGAGGTCCTCGGTCAGTGTCTGAGATGACTCCACTCTGATCGGGGCTCATCTGAGTCTGCTACTGGAGGGAGGTGACCCATGGCAGTGGGGACAGTTTCTACTTAGTGAAGTTGTTTCACTGACAGTGACAAAACACAATTCAGTTCTGTCTACTGGACAAACCTTTCACCACCCATCCCTTCCCACCAACAAAAACTGAAGAAGCCACCTGGATGAATGGTGAAACATATTCACTGTAAAACTTTTATCCAGTTGACAGAATTTAATTTTCTTTCACTATGGAACCTGAAACACTGAGGGATTACCCAGACAATGACAATAAAACATATTCTGATTCTAATAGCACACCAATTTCTTTGCCATATAGCTCATCCCGAACCACCTCACATCAGGTACTGTAAGACAGAATTCCTTAGATTGTTCTTAAGGGAATTCTATGATATCCATGTACAGTCTTTCCACCAGCTGATCAGCTGCTTCGGTCCCTGCAGACTGGAGTAGTGTTGTCATGATACTAACATTTCAAGCTTGATTTCAATACAAAGGAATAGACTTAAAACTCAATACAGATTCCAATACATTGATGATAATAATAAAAACACTTTCTTTAGACAATAGAATATGATTTTCAACATTAAATCATAGCACATTGTTTTCTATTACAATGTGGGCTTATATTTGTGTAATCCCTCAGTCGTCCAGGTAGGTTCCATAGTGGTCCATACGAGTCAGTGTGCTCTTATACTTGTCCTGATAGAGTTAAAAATCATTCTAATTCTAATTCTGTCCTGTGAATGGGACATTTTAGTATCAATACCTGCTCAAATGAGTATCTAGTTTCAATACTAGTTTTAGTGTTGATTAGTATTTAATTTTCAACACTTTTGACATCCCTCTCCACAGCGCCCTAGACTGCAGCTAATTACCAGATTTGGCTTATGATCTGCAAGTTTCTTTAGGCACCATTATTAACCACAGAATACTACAACTTTTTACACCAGCAGGAGAGTCATAACCTTGTTTTAATTGCACAAAGAAATTTTGTATTGTGGAATAGTTGCAGAGATGTACACTACAGTGAGTTTAATTATGTAAGTTGAACATAAGAAGATAAATCAATTGTTGCACTTTGTGGTTTGCTCATAAGTGGTGAAGGCTGTTAAAGAGAAAAGCAACAAACAGACTCATTAAAATGGTGATTGGTATCATGTGAAATAGCACACATACAAACACCTCTGTGTGATGATTATATTGTACACTAATATCTTCACACTGGTTGAAGTGAACATATGCATTCTTGTGGCTTTAATTGGCTGTGTGGTTCTGTAGGTGGCACTTTGTGATGTGCATAATGAATTCCATGGAAATAGAAAGTTAAAACCAAACTTAGGAACATTCTTCATGGAGACTACATTTGGGACTACATTCCATCCATCCATCCATCCATCCATTTTCTTCCGCTTATCCGGGGCCGGGTCGCGGGGCAACAGCCTAAGCAGGGACTCCCAGACTTCCTTCACCCTGGACACTTCCTCCAGCTCCTCCGGGGGGACCCCAAGGCATTCCCAGGCCAGCCAAGAGACATAGTCCCTCCAGCGTGTCCTGGGTCTTTCCCGGGGCCTCCCCCCAGTGGGACATACCCAGAACACCTCCTGAGGGAGGTGTCCAGGAGGCATCCGAAACAGATGCCTGAGCCAACTCAGCTGGCTCCTCTCGACGTGGAGGAGCAGCGGCTTTTCTCTGAGCCCCTCCCGTGTGACTGAGCTCCTCACCCTATCTCTAAGGGTGCGCCCAGCCACTCTACGGAGGACACTCATTTCGGCCGCTTGTATCCACGATCTTGTCCTTTCAGTCATTACCCAAAGCTCATGACCATAGATGAGGGTAAGAACGTAGATTGACTGGTAAATTGAGAGCTTTGCTTTTTGACTCAGCTCCCTCTTCACCAACAACGGTCTGGTACAGCGACTGCATCACTGCCGACGCTGCACCGATCTGCCTGTCAATCTCATGCTCCATCCTCCTCTCACTTGTGAACAAGACCCCGTGATACTTGGGCCCAATCTCAATTCTCCCCCTTCGCCCTCTGTCTTAGCCCTAACCCTCTCTTGTGCGCGTTCACGAGAGACAGAGGGGTATCCCAATACTCTTGTCTGTAAGTGCGAGGGATAAGGGGAAGGGCTGTTCCACCCCTCTGAACAGAGCTTTTGCAGATGCACCCTTTGTGCAAAGGGGATAGGCGTGACTTAACGCAAGACGCAGCAGAAAGCAACATGGCGCCGAAGAGCTCGCACAAATGTAAGAATTTTGCACTCAAGAACCTCATAAAAAGTTGTATAAAACTGTAGTAACTTTTGAAAAGTTGTAGGTATACTCATGGCGCCAGCATTTACGCTTTCTGACATATACGGCTTATCGTAACATGCCCGGTTAGAACTATACGAATGTTACGGTAGAATGTGTAAAGTATTATGAATAGCCTAAAAGAACTATATATGCATATATGCTAGACTAGAATGTGTAAAATATATTGCTGTATCTGTATATGTTTTCATTTTGGCCTTGTAACTCGTCTCATGCGCTTTTAGAACTATAGACATGTTACGGTAGAATGTGTAAAGTATTACGAACATGCAATGGCCTAAAATATTATTGTTTTGTTTCGCCTTGTAAATTATCCCCTATTTATATTAAAAATGACATGTTATTAATCACATTTGTATTTTGTTTACAAATTTCTTGTAGGAGGCTGGACTTGTTGGAGTTGTGTCAGCCCAACAAGCTTCAAAAAAGTGGGAGAATTTGAAAATAAAATATAAGGTATATTACATTCTATAATATTTGTAGGTACCAGAACAACTATATATGTTTATGACTATGTATTAATTTTGTTTTATTTTTTGTGTGTACCAGGCATCCTCTACAACTCCGTCCACCTCTGCAGCATTTTAATTTTGTGTTACAGTTGATTAAAATTTGATTTACATATGTTGTACAGAGTATAGTAATTTAAAAAAAATAAAAAATTAAAAAAACATTTGACTTTTTGCAAAGTTCATTTTAAACTGTAATGGAAATCTTTACATAACTATTTACGTAATCAATTTTATAGGTTGAGTATAAGTTAGCTCTGTGATTTCTAATAAAATGGGGTTGTTTAATCAGTCAAATAATGTATCCTTGTGGTATTTCTTCCATTGGATTAATCTTGTTTTTATTACTTGTTATTCTGCTATGACTGACCCAGCCTTGTGCTGACCTGTCTTTGTAGAAGTGTTATGTCTTGACTTATGTATCTGCATCACTCTTTTGTCCAAGGCCCCACACCCCCCGAGGGGTATAAAAACTCTGTATGCTTTGTTTTGATTACCGTTCCAGGGACAGATGCCTCTGTAAGGGACAGTAGGGTGTAATTGTGCACAATTGCTTTAATAAATCAGACTCTTTGATTCAAGACAACTCTCCAGTTTATTCTTTGCAGTTTAGAAATTCCACAACAATTTGGCGTCAACGAACAGTCCTTTTCGACCGGCTCTTTTTCTGCAAGGGTGATCTGCGGCTGGCCACCCTAGGACGGGGGGACGTCTGACCTCCATCCTAGCCTCTGCTCTTCAATTGAGATCGAGGGCCCATCCCTCTCGCTGGAAAACGCCGGCGCTAAACAAGCAACAACTTGTGCTTTATATGTGGTGAGTTGTCTTCTTTCAAATTGTTCTTGGTGGTTTTTTTACCTGCACTCCTTGGTTTAAAAAAAAAAAAAAAAAAAAAAAAAAAGTGGGGAACCACTTGGCTACGCTAAATTGATTAATGTAATTAGTGCTCCTTTAAAACAAACAGGCAAGAATCTGTGACCTCGAGTGATCGCTGCTCTGGGATTTAGCACTGTGTGCGCTGCCTGTGGAGGTGTCCTAGCCTAGGAAAGGCTAAAATAGAAAGGGCCAGTGTGTCCTAGCTCAGGTGAGGCTAAACTAAAAGGGCCGGTGTGTCCTAGCCAGGGTAAGGCTGAACTAAAAGGGCTGGTGTGTCCTAGCCAGGGTAAGGCTGAACTAAAAGGGCCGGTGTGTCCTAGCCTACGAGCTAAACAAAAGACGAATAAACGTCTGGTAAAAAATTCTACCCTACGGACGCGTAGTGGTCGACAATCAGCGCTGACCCATCTTTCATCTAGGTACAGATAGAAACATGGGAGGGAACGGGCAGTCCAAGGCAGCGGCTCAGCAGATCCCAGAAACACCGATCACAGCAGTAATGTCTAAAAAAAATATGGGAAGGAATCCTTGGAGTGTTTGCCAGTATGGGCAGAGAAATTTGGGTTTCCTGATGGGGGTTCATTCAGTATGAACCAGCTCACTAAACTGAAAGAACATTTGGAAAAGGAGAAGGAGAAAATGTTTAATTCCAAAAAACTAACAGGGGAATCGGTTCGGTTAATAGATACTCATCATAAATGGTTGAATGTATGGTTTTCTGAGGCAGAATCAAGGGAGAAGAAGAGAATTGCAAAACAAACGTTACCAAGCGAGCAGGGCAACAGGCAGGGAGATAAGGATGATTGTGGTGTGAAATGTGATTACACAAGTGTGAGTGCGGTTACCAGGAATGCATGGTGGGAGGACAAACCCCCACATTACACACAAACACAGACACACCAGTCTTTGACCACGCACACTGGGCCCAGTGCACCCACATACAACACAAACACTATGAGACCAGATACTGCCGTTTCTTCTTCTCGTCTCTACCCAGATTTGATTGCGCTGACCGCGGACGTGGACCTGGACTCGTGCCCGCCCAGACGCGCCCCACCAAAGCTCGAGACGGACGACCCAGAGATGCCCCCACTTGAACCTGACTCTGAGATCGCTGCCAAGAAGTGCACCACGAAGCCGGGGAGACTAAAAGCACACACCACGTGGGGACAACCAGCAGTGCTCACACGCAACGCAGCTGCAAGTGCCGGGTCAAACACCATGACCGGCGGGAGTGATGCAAATGGACAGTATCCTATGGTGGAGGTAGCGGGTGCGGACGGTCCTCTCTACGTGTACCGCCCGTGGCCTGCTGTGGACATTGCTAACAATGCCAGACCCAGCTGTCGATGGTGTCAAGTTTTCTGAGGAATTTCAGACGTCAGAACTGTGTTCGGAGTCCCTGGTTCAGTGTGTGCTACAACTGTGGGGCAGCTGGACATTATGCAAGGGACTGTCCTGAGGAGCCATGGCAAGGACGTGCCCAGGAGGAAGCTGGCCAACAGACGGGCCAGCCAACGGGCCAACAGACGAGGCAAGGGCGCGGCTCCGACTGACTAGGCTCGGGTCCGGGTGCTGGGTCCGAGGTCACCGACATCACTTCTGACTCCACACCGGCGCCACCAGTCTCGGCGGACGGTAACACGCACCCAACACCACACACACATGAGCACATTCCATTTGAGGCATGGGAGACTATTGGCACTTATTCACGAATTCCTAGAGAGATACGGGATTTTCCCACGTACAAATTATTCATTAATGGAGAAGAAGTTGAATTTTTAGTGGATTCTGGCGCAACCAATTCAGTTATCAAAAGCACTGATCTCTCCTGTACGCCTAAATTGAGTGGTCGCTACTCTTTAGCACTATCTGCTTCCGGGAACACAACTAAAGAACAGTTCACATCCCCTTTAAAATGTTCTAACCCAGACGGCATGGTTTTTAAACATTCATTTTTGTTCTCAAATTTATGCCCAATGAGCTTGCTTGGTCGTGATTTGATGTGTAGGCTTAATCTCTGTTTGATCTCTACACCAAATGGGTTGCAAGTGCTGTCAACAAAAGATTTGGCAGTGCCTCTATTGGGGTTACATGCTGAGACCCCAACCCCAAATTTTGAATTTCATTGGAAATTGTCACCAACTCCTGCAATTGATTTGATTGATCTAACACATGGTAAACTGCGCATGTCTGATGATACTGAGTTTAAACATTTTGGGGACTTGGACTGTTCATTCGAAGTGCCTGCGCACGCTCTTGATGCATTTGAAAACTTATGGGCAGAAGGTAGTGAAGATGGGTTAATAACTGACTATTTTTATTGGAGTGACCAGTTTTCTGCATTATCTGTGGTTAGTACTGACAAGTTACATGATTTTGTTTTCTCATCAAACGTTCACCCCTGCATAGTCTTGTCTAAACTGAGAGATTCAGAATGGGGGGAGGGGGTTCTGTTTGTTGAACATTGTGAAAAAATGACAGACTGGGCACCCACATGTGACCCCTCAGTGAGTTTCTCTCCAGCCGCAGGAGCCTGGAGGATGGCGTACCCCGCCTCCCTCCGAGCTACTCGAGCTGTGTGTGAAACTCCAGATAACAAGTGCTGTGACTGGGCAGAGTGTTTGGTTTCCCAGGGGGAGACGGACACCCTACCAGATCTGCGGGACGTCCCTGATTCATTGTGGGCAAAAGGCCCAACTGATGTAGGTCTAATTCGTGGTTGCCAACCAGTGGTGATCACACCAAAATCTGATGTTCGCCCCTGCCGCCCCCAATATCCATTGCGACCAGAGGCTATTGAAGGTATTGACCCCGTGTTTAATGATTTGCGCGAAGCAGGTGTCATTGTGCCATGTGAATCCGGAGGTGTGCGAAGCCCTATTTTTCCAGTAAAAAAACAATGTAATCCTGGCGAGAAACAGAGATGGCGCTTCACTATTGATTTGAAAGCTGTGAATGAGGCTGTGGAGCCTGTAGCTGCAGTGGTACCCAACCCATACACCATTTTGTCTCAGGTGCCATCGGACGCTAAATATTTCACTGTTGTATATCTGGCAAATGCTTTTTTCTCAGTCCCAGTACATGAGGACTCACAATTTTGGTTTTCTTTCCAGTACAAGGGGAACATGTACAAATTCACTAGGCTGTGTCAAGGCTTTGTGCACGCCCCCACATGGTACAATGCTGCACTGCGCGACTCCCTAGCCCCACTCGAGGTGTCACAAGGTACGTGTATTTTGCAGTACGTTGATGACATCCTCCTATGCGCTCCAAACGTGGAGCAGTGTAAGCGCGACTCAGTGGCCCTGCTACAACATTTGCATGCAGAAGGACACAAGGCTAGCCTATCCAAATTACAATTTGTCAAAGAGGAAGTAGTCTTCCTTGGTCACGTGATCTCTGCCAAAGGCAAAAGTATTTCTACAAAGCGAGCTGCAGCCATCCAAAACATCCCAAAGCCTCAGACTAAAAAACAGCTCATGTCCTTCATAGGCATGTGCTCCTACTGTAGACAATTCATTCCAAATTATTCTGTTATGGAGGCTCCTCTCAGTGCACTGATCCATGGTAAAAATGTCAAGTCCAGTGACAAAATCACTTGGACCAAGGAGGCGGACAAATCATTTTGTGAGTTAAAACAGGCCTTACAGTCCCCTCCAACTTTAGGCCTGCCTGACCCAACTCGACCTTTTACCCAGACTGTTGACGAACGTGACGGTTGCATGGTGTCTGTCTTGCTACAATTGCATGGGGGGTGCTACGACCTGTTGCTTATTTTTCTGCTAAGCTGGATGCTGTCGCTGCTGGGTTACCACGATGTTTGCGTGCTGTGGCAGCAGCTGAGAAGGCTGTCCTCGCGTCACGTGACCTCGTGGGGTACTCTGACTTGACCTTGCTGGTCCCGCATGCTGTTGCTTTAATTCTACTGGAGCAGAAAACATCACACTTGTCCGCTGCACGTTGGCTCAAATACAATGCTATTTTGCTGGAACTACCTAATGTCACGGTCAAAAGGTGTACTCAACTGAACCCTGCTACACTATTGCCCATTGAAGGAGAGGGCGAGCCTCACTGTTGTGTGTCTGAAATTGATCTTGTGTGCACCGCTCGTTCGGATTTGCGGGAGGTGCCCCTGCCTAACCCTGATTTCATTTTCTATGTAGATGGGTCCGCATCCCGAGACACACACACAGGCACAAACAGAGTGGGGTTTGCTGTATGTTCTGACTATGCCACAGTGGCCTCAGGGCCACTACCATCCCACTACTCGGCCCAGACTGCTGAACTCATTGCTCTAACCACTGCATGTAAACTAGCAGCTGGGAAGTCTGTGAATATTTTTACAGATTCCCGGTATGCTTTTGGTGTGTGTCATGACTGGGCTGGGTTGTGGAGACACAGAAAGTTTTTGAAATCTGATGGTAAACCTATTTTGAATGCTTCACAGGTTGCTGATCTACTTGAGGCCATTTTATTGCCATCCGAGGTGGCAATTTGTAAATGCCAGGCTCACACTAATCGCACTGACCCCATTTCTCTAGGAAACAGGAGAGCCGATGCCGCGGCGAGGGCTGCATCTTCTCGCCCTTTGACACACATAAACTGTCTTTCTGACTCAGACGCTAATGTTGACATTCTTTCCTCCTTATCAGCTATGCAGACCTTGGCTACTCAGGCTGAGTCCGCACTGTGGGCCAAGTGTGGGGCTGTGAGGCGTGAGGGGGTCTGGTATGGCCCTGATGACAGGCCATGCCTGCCCTCACACTTTTTCAGACAAATGGCCATACTATCCCACGGTCGCAACCATGCCTCAAAAGGGGGGATGATTCAAATTGTAACACAAAATAGGTTGCACAAAGGGGGACTTGGATACACGCATCGCACTGTCGAGTGATCCCTAGTCTAAAGGAGGGGGCCGAGGAGATCCCGTGCGACCCAGGTGAAGGGTGCAGCACACCCGAGCAACAAGGGGTGGTTTCGCAAACTGCCTCGGACGACGCTGTAGCTGGAGCAGGCCGGCAGGATGCCCCTGCCAACTCTGGGTACGAGGGGAGACCTAGCGCTACCTCCAACTCCACTATAACAGAGCCAGACCCACAGGTGGGCTCCTCCGAACACAAGCCACGCGGGAGACCTCCTGGGGCTCGAACGGGGGCCAACCGAGCTCCACCTGCTTCTACTGATCGTGTGCTGAGGTCTCGTGGTGACAGAGGCTTACTCATCCATTGGGTTTTATTATTTTATTTCCCATCTTTCAGCTTTAGCTATACTCCTGGGTGCTAACACTTATAAAAAACAGCTGCGTCTATGTCTTAACTGTGTTTATATAAACTTGGTATTTTGGTTGATTAAGAATAAAATGTGATTTTATTATTATCAAAAGGGGGGAATTGTAATGGAAATCTTTACATAACTATTTACGTAATCAATTTTATAGGTTGAGTATAAGTTAGCTCTGTGATTTCTAATAAAATGGGGTTGTTTAATCAGTCAAATAATGTATCCTTGTGGTATTTCTTCCATTGGATTAATCTTGTTTTTATTACTTGTTATTCTGCTATGACTGACCCAGCCTTGTGCTGACCTGTCTTCGTAGAAGTGTTATGTCTTGACTTATGTATCTGCATCACTCTTTTGTCCAAGGCCCCCCACCCCCCGAGGGGTATAAAAACTCTGTATGCTTTGTTTTGATTACCGGTCCAGGGACAGATGCCTCTGTTAGGGACAGTAGGTTGTAATTGTGCACAATTGCTTTAATAAATCAGACTCTTTGATTCAAGACAACTCTCCAGTTTATTCTTTGCAGTTTAGAAATTCCACAACAAAACAAACTCAAAAGGAGCACAATACTTCAAAACTTTAAAAATAATGTCATATTGTTGCGACTGCAAAGGGGTGTCCCATTTCTAAGGGTTTAAAACAAACCCTTTGCCTTAACCCTCTGTTTAAAGACAGAGTGTAAGGGCGAGGGCTAGGGCTAAGACAAAGACAGAGGGGTACAAAAGAGAATTGAGATTGGGCCTTAAACTCCTCCACTTGAGGCAAGGACTCTCCACCCACCCACAGAGGGCAAGCCACCTTTTCCCAGTCGAGAACCATGGCCTCGTACTTGGAGGAGCTGATCTTCATCCCTGCCACTTCACACTCAGCTGCAAAATGCCCCAGTGCACGCTGGAGGTCCCGGTTCGATAAAGCCATCAGGACATCATCATCTGCAAACAGCAGAGATGAGATCCTGTAGTCCCCAAACTGGATCCCCTCCGGCCCTCTGACTGCGCCTAGAAATTCTGTCCATAAATACAATGAACAGAACCGGTGACAAAGGGCAGCCCTGACGGAGTCCAATGTGCACCTGGAACAGGTCCGACTTACTACTGGCAATGCAAACACAGCTCCTGCTCTGGTCATACAGGGACCGAACAGCCCTTAACAAAGAGCCCCGGACCCCATACTCCCAGAGCACTCCCCACAGGACCCCACGAGGGACATGGTCAAATGCCTTCTCCAGATCCACAAAGCACATGTGGACTGGTTGGGCAAACTCCCATGAACCCTCGAGCACCCGATGGAGAGTATAGAGCTGGTCCAGTGTTCCGCGGCCGGGATGAAAACCACACTGCTCCTTCTGAATCCGAGGTTTGACCATCGGTCGGATTCTCCTCTCCAGTACCCTGGAATAGACCTTACTGGGGAGGCTGAGAAGTGTGATTCCCTGGTAGTTGGAACACACCCTCCAGTCCCCCTTCTTAAACAGATTGACCACCACCACGGTCTGCCAGTCCAGAAGCACTGTCCCCGCCCGCCATGCAATGTTGCAGAGACGTGTCAGCCAAGACAGCCCCACAACATCCAGAGACTTAAGATACTGGGGACAGATCTCATCCACCCCCGGAGCCTTGCCACCGAGGAGCTTGCCAACCACCTCAATGACTTCAGCCAGGGTGATAGACGAGTCCGCCTCCGAGTCCCCAGCTCCTGCTTCCTCCACAGAAGACGTGACGGTGGGGTTGAGGAGATCCTCAAAGTATTCCTTCCACCGTCCAACAACATCCCCAGTCGAGGTCAACAGCTCTCCACCTGCACTGTAAACAGTGTTGGTGAAGCACTGCTTCCCCCTCCTGAGGCGCCGGACGGTTTGCCAGAATTTCCTTGAGGCCATCCGATAGTCCTCCTCCATGGCCTCTCCAAACTCCTCCCAACCCCAAGTTTTTCCCTCTGCGACTGCCCGGGCTGCAGCACGTTTGGCCCGCCGGTACCTGTCAGCTGCCTCAGGAGTCCCATGAGCCAACAAGGCCCGATAAGACTCCTTCTTCAGCCTGACAGCATCCCTTACTTCTGGTGTCCACCGCCGGGTTCAGGGATTGCCGCCGCGACAGGCACCACAGACCTTACGATCACAGCTACAAGCAGCCGCATCGACAATAGAAGCCGAGAACAAAGCCCACTCGGACTCCATGTCCCCAGCCTCCCCCGGAATCTGGGAGAAGCTCTCCTGGAGGTGTGAGTTGAAGGTCCCCCTGACAGAGGGCTCTGCCAGACGTTCTCAACAGACCCTTACTATACGCTTGGGCCTGCCAGGTCTTTCTGGCTTCCTCCCCCGCCAGTGGACCCAACTCACAACCAGGTGGTGATCAGATGACAGCTCTGCCCCTCTCTTCACCCGAGTGTCCCGGAGGTCAGATGACACGACAACAAAGTCGATCATCAACCTCCGGCCTAGGGTGTCCTGGTGCCACATGCACTGATGGACACCCTTGTGCTCAAACATGGTGTTCGTTATGGACAAACCGTGGTTAGCACAGAAGTCTGATAACAGAACACCGCTCGGGTTCAGATCAGGGAGGCTGTTCCTCCACATCACCCCTCTCTAGGTGTCACTATCGTTGCCCACGTGGGCGTTGAAGTCCCCCAGTAGAACAACAGAGTCCCCGGTTGGTGCATTCCCCAGTACCCCTCCCAGAGACTCCAAGAAGGCCGGGTACTCTGCACTGCTGTTCAGCCCGTAGGCCGACACAACAGTGAGAGACCTGTCCCTGACCCAGGAGCGCAGTTTCACTGGGGTGAACTCCAACACACAGCGGCTGAGCTGTGGGGCAATGAGCAAGCCCACACCAGCCCACTGCCGCTCCCCGCGTGCACTCCAGAGAAATGGAGAATGGGACTACATTATAAGAAAAAACATTTTGAAAACTACAATTCGGTCTCCAGCACTTTACTTAGATGTTGGGGCGCCCTCTGCTGTCTGCTTGTTGTGAACAGTTTGTGAAATGCTCCGAACCAGTCTGAGTGTCACGCAGGAAACTTGGACTCAAATGCAACACAAAGAATGCAATCAAAAGCAAAGGCCTTGGTTCAGTTCAACAGAAAGTGTCCTACAATAGGAAAAGCTTAATATGTCAAATCAGGCTGATAAATAACAAAGGAAGTTATGAGTATATTATGTGAACTAAAATATGCTCCAAAACTGGGAAATTCTGTAATTTGAAAACGGACAGGGGATAACTCAGAAACAGATTCTTCAAACAGGGAATAATGCAGAATTGCACAAATTGCAAACAACAGATTTCACATTCAGAGTTTCAGATACAGAGCTGGAGAGTCTCTTGACTTGTCGACAATCTAGCAAGAACTGACTGGGCAGAAGGAGTTTATATAGACTACCCTGGGATGATTGGGGAATGAGCGGCAGCTGCAGGAAAAACAGGGAGGCAGCAAAAGATGGACTGGATCAGGCCAAGAACTGGAGCTGGACTGGGGATAACATGTAAACAATAGGCAAAACTGTGACAGAACCCCCCCTCTCAAGGGACGGCCCCTGACGTTCCAAAAGCAAACTCCGAACACGGGTGGGAGGAGGGGGCCTGGAGGAGGGTCAAAACTCTTCTCAAAGGTCAGAGACCTCAGATGGACCACCCAGGGTAGTAGAAGGAACCACACGAGAACCCGAAGAGCCCTTTGAAGGTTGATCTGGATGTTGCTCATGGAAAGCCGTAATGAGAAGAGGGTCCAAGATAAAACGGGCGGGCACCCATGAACGCTCCTCTGGACCATAACCTTCCCAGTCAACCAAGTATTGGAGACCTCGGCCACGACGTCTGGAACGCAGAAGGCGCCGCACTGTATATGCAGGTCCACCATCAATCAGACGTGTCGGTGGTGGCGGAGGCAAGACGGGAGCGAGAGGACTCTCGCAGACCAGCTTCAGCTTTGAAACATGGAATGTAGGATTGATTCGCATGGCTCTGGGTAACTTGAGACGTGCAGCCACTGGGTTGACCATCTTTTCAATTTCAAAGGGGCCAATGAACTTTGGTGCCAGCTTCTTAGAATCAACCCGAAGTGGAAGATCCTTGGTGGAGAGCCAAACCATGTGACCACTCTGGTAAGCAGGAGCCTCTGAACGGTGGCGGTTGGCTGATGCAGAGTAGCGCTGTGCAGAACTCAGCAGAGCAGTCCGGGCCTGTTTCCAGGTTCTGTGGCAGCGTTTTATGAAGGCTTGAACAGAGGGGCAAGAAACTTCCTTTTCCTGATATTGGAACAGAGGTGGTTGGTACCCATAGGCACACTGGAATGGGGAAAATCCTGTGGCAGAACTTCTCAGCGTGTTATGGGAGTACTCGACCCACAGTAACTGCTGAGACCAGGAAGACGGGTTCCTGGAGGCCATACACCGCAACACTGTCTCCATCTGCTGGTTTATTCTCTCAGTCTGACCGTTGGACTGAGGATGATCGCCTGATGATAGGCTAGCAGTGGCTCCAAGAAGTGAACAGAACTCACGCCAGAAAATGGAGGTGAACTGTGGACCCCGATCAGAGACGATGTCTGTGGGGAGTCCGTGTAGCCGAAATACATGCCGCAACATGAGCTCAGCTGTTTCTTTGGCAGAAGGGAGTTTAACCAGTGGAATGAAATGAGCCATTTTACTAAAGCGGTCAACTACAGTCAGGATGGTGGTGTGTCCATTGGAAACAGGTAAGCCAGTGACAAAGTCCAGGGATATATGGGACCAAGGTCGGTGGGGAACAGGTAAGGGAAGAAGATGGCCAGCAGGTGCTTGGTGACTGGGTTTAGACTGATTGCAAACCTGACATGCATTGACAAAATCTCTGGTGTCCTCATCCAGAGTACCCCACCAGAACCTTTGTAGCAGGACCTCCTTAGTTCGCTGGATCCTGGAGCTTTGAACTGTGAGCCCACTGAAGAACATCTGACCTGAGGTGCTGTGGAACAAACAGGAGGTTGTTTGGACAAGTGCTGGGGCCAGGGTGGTCTTCCAAAGCTGTCTTGACTCGTTCCTCCACCTCCCAGGTGAGAGTGGCAACCATGTGAGAGCTGGAAAGAATAGTATCTGGGTCGGCAGAGGCGTCCTCAGGGGTGGAGAACTGGCGGGACAGAGAATCGGGCTTAGTGTTACGGGAACCAGGACGGTAGGACAGTGTAAAATTGAATCGAGTGAGGAACAGGGCCCACCTAGCCTGTCGACAGTTGAGACGTTTAGCAGACTGGAGATATTCAAGATTCTTGTGGTCTGTCCAGACCAGGAATGGAATCTTGCTGCCTTCAAGCCAGTGTCTCCACTCTTCCAAAGCCAACTTCACAGCCAGCAACTCTCTGTTCCCAATGTCATAGTTCCTCTCCGCAGGTGACAGGCATTGCGAGAAGAAGGCACAGGGGTGTAACTTTAGGTCATCAGATGCTTTCTGTGACAAAACAGCCCCTACACCAACATCTGATGTGTCGACTTCCACCACAAACTGCCTCTCAGGATCTGGCATTCGGAGGATAGGAGCTGTGGTGAAGAGGGTCTTCAAGGTCTTAAAGGCTGCATCAGCCTCTGGAGACCACCTATAGGGCACCTTAGAGGAGGTGAGAGCTGTAAGGGGAGCAGCAACAGAACTGTAGCCCCGGATGAACCTTCGGTAGAAGTTCGCAAACCCCAAGAAGCGCTGCAGCATTTTGCGGGTCTCAGGAACAGGCCAAACGGCAACAGCTTCCACCTTGGTAGGGTCCATGGAGACACTTCCCTGACCAATAATGTACCCCAGAAACGCAACTGATGAGGCGTGGAACTCACACTTCTCTGCCTTGACAAAGAGTGAGTTTGCAAGCAAGCGTTGTAGGACAGTCTGGACGTGATGAACGAGTTCAGGAGTAGGAAGAGGAACAAGATTTATTTTTAATTGCAGGGCCAGGTTCTCATCAATGAAACAGATGTCCGAGCCTGAGTCAATTAGAGTGGTCACAGTGTGAGTACCACTCTCAAGCAACAAAAGAGCTTGAAACTGAGGGCGTTTAACAGGGGATGAAGTAGAGGATAGACTCATCAGTAGTCCCCTTTCTACTGATGAGCCTGCCCTTTTACTGGACATCTGGAAACAAAATGGCCGGGCTTCCCACAGTAGAGACACAGATTCCCCTGGCATCGACGTTGTCGCTCTTCAGGAGAAAGACTAGTACGGCCTACTTGCATGGGCTCAGGACCTCCATCTAGAGGAGCCAGAGTGTGATTAAAGGAATCTGAAACCAACGGAAGACGTGGTCGTGAACTTGGTTGTTGTTCCGGAACTTTCAGCTTTTTCTCTTGTCGGCGAGCTTGGATTCGACGATCAAGTTTGTTTGCCAGTTCTATCAGGTTATCAAGATCAGAGGGGAGATCATATGAAACCAGCTCATCCTTAATGTAGTCATTCAGACCCAAGAGAAAAGCATCCGATTGAGCTGCGACGTTCCACTGACTTTGAAGGGCCCGGGTCTGGAATTCAATTGAATAGTCAGCAACTGTGCGGGCTCCCTGATGCAATCCCAGTAACCCCCCAGCAGCGTCAGGCCCGGTGGATGTGACACCAAACACTTTATGAAGTTCTTTTGCAAATGCATCAAAAGAAGTACAGGCAGCTGTCTGACGCTCCCATTCCGAGGTTCCCCAAAGCCGCGCCCTTCCTGTAAGATGATTGATGGCAAATGCTACTCTGGCTCTTTCTGTGGAGAAAGTGTGTGGCTGTAGGGCAAAGAGAATGGAGCAGTTGGTCAAAAATGGATTGCACCCTTCTGGGTCTCCCCTATAACGTTCAGGTGTGCCTATTCTGGGTTCAGAAACAGATCCAGGTGCCATCACTTCAACTGAAGGTTGCGGAGCAGGGTTCATAGGAGTCGAAGTAACTGCAGTGACTAGCTGGGTAACAGTGACTGCCAGTTGCTGGATCTGAGCTGTCAAAGTGGCCATGTCATGTTCCCTAGCTGCAGTTGCCTCCCGAGCAGCAATAGCAGCAGACGCGATCTCAGCCTGCTGTTGCTGCAGGCTTCCTTCTAGTCTAGCAAGCCTATCCATAGGGCTTTCCTTGTGTGCTGAGTCCATAGTTGCTAGATTGTACTGTCACGCAGGAAACTTGGACTCAAATGCAACACAAAGAATGCAATCAAAAGCAAAGGCCTTGGTTCAGTTCAACAGAAAGTGTCCTACAATAGGAAAAGCTTAATATGTCAAATCAGGCTGATAAATAACAAAAGAAGTTATGAGTATATTATGTGAACTAAAATATCCTCCAAAACTGGGAAATTCTGTAATTCGAAAACGGGCAGGGGATAACTCAGAAGCAGATTCTTCAAACAGGGAATAATGCAGAATTGCAGAAAGGGAAGCTATGGAGGTGTACATTAAAGACTCCCTAGCTGCAGGGCTCATTCGTCCCTCTTCTTCACCAGTTGGAGCTGTTTTTTTTCTTTGTTGAAAAGAGAGGCACTACCTTGCGGCCATGCATTGATTATCGGGGGTTAAATGACATCACTATAAAGAACAAATATCCCTTAACTCTCATTGATTCCGCTTTTGAGCCCCTTCATCAGGCGACCATTTTCACTAAACTCGACCTTTGAAATGCTTACCATCTGATCCGTATTCGCCAAGGAGACGAGTGGAAGACAGCGTTTAACACACCTTTGGGACACTTTGAATATTTAGTGATGCCTTTTGGCCTGACAAACGCCCCTGCTGTCTTCCAAGCCCTTGTGAATGATGTTCTCAGAGACATGTTGAATTAATTTATCTTTGTCTATCTGGACGACATCTTGATTTTTTCCAGAGACCTGCAAGAACACGTTCAACATGTGAGGCTGGTGTTATAGCGGCTCTTACAGAACAAACTCTTCGTCAAAGCTGAAAAATGTGAGTTTCATGCTCCTTCTGTTACTTTTCTTGGTTTTGTCATTGAGCAGGGGCAACTGAAACCCGATCCAGCAAAGGTGAAAGCAGTCGCTGAATGGCCCAGACCAGAAACCCGTAAGCAACTCCAGCGCTTTCTAGGATTTGCCAACTTCTACAGACGGTTCATAAAGGATTTCAGTCGTAAGGCAGCCCCGCTTACTGCTTTGACGTCAACCTCTGTCCCTTTTAAATGGTCTATTGAAGCAGAAGAGTAATTTTCCACACTCAAACAACTGTTCGTAACTGCACCTGTTTTGTCTCACCCAGATCCCTCGAGACAATTCATCGTAGAAGTGGATGCTTCGGATACTGGAGTGGGAGCTGTACTCTCCCAGCGCTCCCCCACTGACCAGAAGATGCATCCTTGTGCCTTTTTCTCCCGACGCCTCACCCCTGCTGAAGCCAATTATGACATTGGCAACCGTGAACTTCTGGCAGTAGTTTTAGCCCTGCAAGAATGGCGTCACTGGTTAGAGGGAGCGGAGCATCCTTTCACTGTGTGGACTGACCACAAGAATCTGTCTTACATCCGTTCAGCTAAAAGGCTAAATTCCCGGCAGGCTAGGTGGGCATTATTTTTGGGGAGATTTAACTTTGTGATCACCTACCGTCCTGGCTCCCGCAATGTCAAGCCGGATGCCCTGTCCCACCAAGCCACTTTGGAAGAGTCCAAGCCCCAGTCTAGTCCCATCCTCCCTTCCACCTGCATTCTGGGAGCCGTTAGATGGGAGATTGAGAAGGTGGTTCAGGAGGCTCAACGAACCCAACCTGACCCAGGTAACGGCCCCCCTGGCCGCCTGTTTGTTCCTGATTCAGTACGGTCTCAAGTCCTCCAGTGGGGGCATTCCTCCAAGTTAACTTGTCATCCTGGTTCCAATTGAACTTTGACATTCCTGAGGCAAAGATTTTGGTGGCCTTCTATGAATCGTGATACTCATGCTTTTGTGTCTGCATGTCCTGTGTGTGCTCGCAGTAAATCCCGTCACCTGCCTCCTGCTGGCCTTCTTCATCCTCTACCAATCCCCAGTCGACCATGGTCACACATAGCGGTGGATTTTGTCACGGGTCTCCCCTCATCTGACGGTAATACCACCATTCTTACAATTGTGGACAGGTTTTCTAAAGTAACACATTTTGTACCCCTCACCAAACTACCTTCTGCTCTTGAAACTGCCAAACTCCTTGTCCAGCATGTGTTCCGTCTTCATGGTATTCCGTCAGACATTGTCTCAGATCGTGGCCCGCAGTTTTCCTCCCAAGTGTGGAAAGCCTTTTGTGAGTCCCTGGGGACCTCAGCCAGTCTTTCTTCTGGCTATCACCCGCAATCCAATGGACAGACCGAGAGGGCTAACCAGGACCTGGAGTCTGCATTAAGATGCATCGTTGCCCGTAACCCCACCTCCTGGAGTTCCTTTTTGCCTTGGGTCGAGTGTTTCGTATATTCAGCCACGGGTATGTCTCCCTTTATGGCCTCACTGGGTTTTCAACCTCCTTTGTTCCCTGAGCAGGAAACAGAAGTGGCGGTGCCATCTGTCCAGGCCCACCTACGACGTTGCCACAATGTTTGGAAAGCGACTAGAGCGGCCCTCAGACGTACAGCTGTCCGCAACCAGGAAATGGCCAACCGCCACCGCACGCCTTCTCCTACTTACCAACCCGGGCAAAAGGTATGGCTCTCTTCTCGAGACCTGTCCCTTCAGGTGGAGTCCCGAAAATTGGCTCCCAAATATGTTGGTCCTTTTCCCATTGAAAAGATTATAAATCCCTCAGTTGTTCGTCTGAAGCTGCCAGCATCTATGAACATCCATCCGTCATTTCATGTTTCTCTCTTGAAGCCTGTTGTCTCCAGTCCTCTTTGCCCTCCAGCCGATCCCCCTCCCCCCACCCGGCTTGTTGATGGCCATCCGGCTTTTACTGTACGGCGCATTGTCGATGTCCGACGCCGTGGGAGGGGCTTCCAATATCTCGTGGACTGGGAGGGATACGGTCCGGAGGAGAGGTCGTGGATCCCTCGGCGGTCCATTCTGGATCCATCCCTGCTCCGGGATTTCTATAGGGCCTTTCCTGACAGGCCCGGGAGGACGTCAGGAGATGTCCCTTAGGAGGGGGGGTACTGTCACGCCCCTGGGTGTGGCACTCCTGCTCCCTCTCCTCCACTCCCCTTCCCCCATGTGTGAGTCTGCTGGAGCTGCACACCTGCACCTCGTCAGCTGCAATCAAGAGGCAGACAAAGGAGCAGCTCTCCAGACAGACTCTGCCAGATTGTCTGTCCACCTCACGGTGAATAGTTACAACTCCAGCTCTTGAATCCAAACCTGCATGATACTTACCTCGAACCTGTGTCTCCAGTTCCCGTTCCCGTCCTGCCGTCAGTCTCCTGCCCTGGGTCACCTGCCTTTGGTCTCCTGCCTCCAGTCTCCTGCTCCAGTCTCCTGCTCCAGTTTCCAACTCCAAGCCTCTGCTCCAACCTCCAACCATCCGCCGTATCACAGCCTCTTCAATAAACTTACCCTGTTATAGCTGAAACTGTTTCTGGTCTGTTCTGGGGTCTGCCTGTTCGGTCACAACACTGGAGAGTCTCTTGACTTGTTGACAATCTAGCAAGAACTGACTGGGCAGAAGGAGTTTATATAGACTACCCTGGGATGATTGGGGAATGAGCGGCAGCTGCAAGAAAAACAGGGAGGGAGCAAAAGATGGACTGGATCAGGCTAAGAACTGGAGCTGGACTGGGGATAACATGTAAACAATAGGCAAAACTGTGACACTGAGATCACCTTAACAACCAGCAAACACTTTCTGTTTTTTGATCTGTGATGTAATTATCTGGGAAATGAAATGAAATAAAAGAGAAGACAACCTCTTAAAAAGGATAAATGAAACAAGCTCAGGACCAGGTCAGATCTGTGCAGAGGCAAGCCTGCTCAGTAAGAAAGTTTTTTTTTTCATCATAAAACATCAAAATCCAATAGAATTTATTTGCCAACACAAGATATTTATCATTACCAAAATATTCCTGAATAAAAAAGCTTTTACTGGTTAAAAAAAAAAAAAAAAAAAAAAAAGAAAAAAAAAAGTATATAAAAAATACACATACTTTTTCTTTGTAAATATAAGACCACCCATTGATTGTATAAAGCCTACAGCTCCGCTTTGTGTTTCTCTTTGTACACAACTGATCGGAGGATCTGCTCTGACCAGAGAGTGGGTCCAGGCTGCAGGTGGTTGGCTCATTCATGTGCTTTGAAACTAGTGGGAGGTGAATGTTCCAAACAGTGTGAGTAAACGCAGCCCATGCTGCTGTACAAAACTCTACATCTATGTCCATCTTATGGTTAATCTAGAAGTCAAATCATTAAGTCACTCATTATTACTCATATAATAATCCCTGTACCTGACTTTAATTTCTTCTATTTCAGGTAAACTCATTTTACCACATACGGTGTATAGCCATAGTAGCTTTTAGTTTAAGAGTCGATATTACGCAGTTACGTTATAATATTGTTTCCTCATCACAAACGTACCTGGAGTTCCTTTTTTTTAATTAATTAATTAATTAATTAATTTATTTATTTATTTATTTATTTATTTATTTTATTCACACATGTTTAACACACGAACCCTGCATATTTAGGCTGAGTCCTTCTCTCAAACAGAAAACACTAATGTGATGTGTCATGTGGTAATATAGGAAGTGCTCCACTCTGTTTTTAAACTCCATACACCTTCACTAGGATCATTTAGATCTGCTCTAGAATTGCCAGTCTTTACTGAACAAAAGGTAAAAAGGTAGCTGTTAACTTGAAACAGACAGACTAATAATAAAGGGTTACTCAAACATATGTGAATAAAACCAAACACGATTTCAGGTTTTCAATTTTGGATAATATAGGACCTTTAAAAGATATGAGACTGAAAGATATTCAAATCAGATGAATGAGAAGAGGGGGACTAGACATTCTCAAATCCAAGCAGTCATGTGTAATCCACTTCCATCACTTCCATGTCCATGTTGTCACTGTGGTGACTGGTCAGTAGACACCAAACAACTGTATTGTTCTGTGAGAGGGTACACACTGTCTGTCTGTCTGTCTGTCTATCTTCACTCATTGTGTCCTTCACCCTTCATTTGTGTGTGTGTGTGTGTGTGTGTGTGTGTGTGTGTGTGTGTGTGTGTGTGTGTGTGTGTGTGTGTGTGTGTGCGTGCGTGCGTGCGTGTGTATGTGTGTGTGTGTGCGTGTGTGTGTGCATGCGTGTGTGCGTGCGTGTGTGCTGTGGCCTCAGTTACTATTAAGACATATGTCTTAATGTGTCTTAATGTGCTGAATTATCGGTGTCCTTATAGCAGCATCTACACTATATTGCCAAAAGCATTCGTTCACCTGCCTTGACTCGCATATGAATTTAAGTGACATCCCATTCTTAATTCATAGGGTTTAATATGACTTTGGTCCACCCTTTGCAGCTATAACAGCTTCAACTCTTCTGGGAAGGCTGTCCACAAGGTTTAGGAGTGTGTTTATGGGAATTTTTGACCACTCTTCCAGAAGTGCATTTGTGAGGTCACACACTGATGTTGGCCTGGCTCTTCAGTCTCCGCTCTTATTCATCCCAAAGGTGTTCTATCGGGTTGAGGTCAGGACTCTGTGCAGGCCAGTCAAGTTCATCCACACCAAACTCTCTCATCCATGTCTTTATGGACCTTGCTTTGTGCACTGGTGCACAGTCATGTTGAAGAGGAAGGGGCCATCTCCAAACTGTTCCCACAAAGTTGGGAGTATGGAATTGTCCAAAATTGCTTGGTATGTTGAAGCATTCAGAGTTCCTTTCACTCTGCAACTAAGGGGCCAAGCCCAGCTCCTGAAAAACAACCCTACACCATAATCCCCCCTCCACCAAACTTTATACTCGGCATAATGCAGTCAGACAAGTACCGTTCTCCTGGTAACTGCCAAACCCAGACTCATTTACCAGATTACCAGATGGAGAAGCGCGTTTCGTCACTCCAGAGTCCTGCTCTAGAGTCCAGTGGCAATGTGCTTTGCACCACTGCATCCAACGCTTTGCTTTGCACTTGGTGATGCATGGTTTGGATGCAGCTGCTTGGCCGTGGAAACCCATTCCATGAAGCTCTCTATCCACTGTTCTTGAACTAATCTGAAGGCCACATGAAGTTTGGAGGTCTGTAGCGATTGACTCTGCAGAAAGTTGGCGACCTCTGCCCACTATGCGCCTCAGCATCCGCTGACCCCGCCCCATCAGTTTACATGGCCTACCACTCCGTGGCTGGGTTGCTGTCATTCCCAGTCACTTCCACTTTGTTATAACACCACTGACAGTTGACTGTGGAATATTTAGGAGTGAGTATTTCACGACTGGACTTGTTACACAGGTGGCATCCTATAACAGTACTACGCTGGAATTCACTGAGCTCCTGAGATCGACCCTTTTTTTTTATTTATTTATTTTTTATTTTTTTTATTTGAAATAGAGACAAAACACATTAATGAACATATACATGATATGTAAATATGTTATCAGATTGTAGCCCAGGGCTAATTTCCATCTGCTGTCCCTAGACAGGTTGATGTAATCATAAAACAAATACACACAGTAAAAACAATACACCCAGACAGACAATACAATAATACAAATAGACAGACATAAAGAGATGGTCAGTCACAAGATCACAGACACAGGTCAACTAAAGGATGTTGGATTATTTGATCAAAATTGCAAGCTGTCCTGTCTAGTTAAGGTGCCAGTGTACAAGTTTTGCACACAGCCCATTGCTAAAATTATTATAGTACATTGCACAACCCTAAAAAAAGAAAAGAAAAAGTGCAAGCTGAGATTGCTGAATAACCCGGCTTATAAAGTGCTATTCTACAATGTATTGCATGTGCCCTCAAAGGTAAAATTATTTAGTATATTGCATATTGCCCATAAGTAAAGTATTAAAATGCTTAATTAATAAATAGTATATTGCCCATTGCCCATTGCACATTATAAACTATAGTAAATGATCACACACCTGTGTGGACCTGAGCCATGTCTTTAAATGGCCTTTAAAAGTAGTGAAGCTGGGGGAGTCTCTAACTGTGGGTGGATTCTTTCACAAATGTTTGTAGAAACCTGCCTAGGATGCTTAGGTGCTTGATTTTATACACCTGTGGCCATGGAAGTGATTGCAACACCTGATTTTGATTATTTGGATGGGTGAGTGAATACTTGAATACTTCAAATTTTTAAGACAGTAAAAATCAGGTACAGTGCTTTTAACACCCTGTGTGTTACTATCCATCTGTACTAGCCCTCTGCAGCGTACTCTTAAAATATAGAGTTTCATTTTTTCAATGAGACTTGGAGAAAAACCCATACTCAACCAGAAATATCAAATATTACAGTAAGTTCACCTTAACCTTAACTCCAGCCCCAAATGTGATCTGCTGTGTTTGCAATTGTGAACATCTTCTTAATCACTGCACCACTGTTTTAGTAAGATCTGAAAAGGTAAAATAAGTCAAATATAATAAAGTATGACTATGTACTATACAGTGACATTTCTAGGGTCAAAAAGACTTCACTTGACGTATACAGCACTTCTGAAACTACAGTAAATCAGGACATGTCGGGGCATTAGACACATCAGAATCAGAAAAGCTTTTATTGCCATTGTCAGTGAACACAATTCACAGACTAGGAACCTGCTTTGGTGATGAGGTGCAACATGGAACACTGAATAGTAATAATAATAATAATAATTATTATTATTATTATTATTATTATTAAGTATCACTATTTAAAAATAAAGTAAGAGCATGCAAAAAAAAAAAAAAAGATTAAGGTATATAATAAAAAATAAAAAATAAAAATAGTCTCGTATATACAGAAGCATCAGAACAACAGTGCAAACTGACAGTGCAAAAGATCAAGTGATGTAGCATGACTTATTTAAAGTGGCTGGTGTTATAGTATCCAGCTTAGTGTGGGTATTATAAAGTGTCCTTAGTACAGGTATTATAACGTGTCCTTAGTACAGGTGTTATAAAGTGTTCATAAAGTGTTCATGAGTCCAACGGCAGAGGGGAAGAAACTGTTCTTATGGCGAGAGGTTCTGGTCCGTATGGACTGTAGCCTTCTGCCAGAGGGAAGTGGCTGGTATAGTCCATGTCCAGGGTGAGAGGGGTCAGCTGCTATCCGGCCTGCTCGCCCCCGAGTCCTGGAGACGTACAGGTCCTGGAGAGATGGAAGGCTACAGCCGATCACCTTCTCAGCAGAGCGCACTATGCGCTGCAGTCTCTGTCTGTCCCTGGCAGTGGCCCCAGCGTACCACACAGTGATGGAGGAGGTGAGGATGGACTCAGTGATGGCCGTGTAAAACTGCACCATCATCTGGGCTGGCAGCTTGGCTTTCCTCAGCTGCCGCAGGAAGTACAACCTCTGCTGGGCTTTCTTGATGAGGGAGCTGATGGTCGGCTCCCACTTGAGGTCGTGGGTGATGCAGGTGCCCAGGAAGCGGAAAGAGTCCACAGTGGTGATGGAGGAGTCTGTCAGGGTGAGGAGAGGCAGGGGGGCTGTGACTTTCCTGAAGTCCACGATCATCTCCACTGTCTTCTGGGCGTTGAGCTCCAGGTTGTTGCTGCTGCACCAGGACACCAGCCGGTCCACCTCCCTCCTGTATGCAGACTCATCGCCGTCCGAGATGAGCCCGATGAGGGTGGTGTCATCCGCGAACTTAAACAATTTTACGGAGTCGTGGCTGGAGGTGCAGCAGTTGGTGTAGAGGGAGAAGAGCAGGGGAGAAAGTACACAGCCCTGTGGAGATCCTGTGCTTATAGTCCGAGTGTCCGAGACATTCTTCCCCAGCCGCACGCACTGCCTCCGGTCTGTCAGGAAGTCAGTGATCCACCTGCAGGTGGAGTCAGGCACATTGAGCTGGGTGAGCTTGTCCTGGAGCAGAGCAGGGAGAATGGTGTTAAATGCAGAGCTGAAGTCAGGAACCTGGCGTAGGTTCCTGGGGAGTCCAGATGCTGAAGGATGACGTGGAGGGCCAGGTTGATGGCGTCGTCTACTGACCGATTTGCTCTGTAGGCGAACTGTAGAGGGTCCAGGAGGGGGGAGGTGAAGGACTTGAGGTGAGGCAGAACCAGGCACTCAAATGACTTCATGACTACAGACGTCAGCGCCACAGGCCTGTAGTCATTAAGTCCAGTGATCCTGGGCTTCTTGGGGATGGGAACGATGGTGGACAGCTTGAAGCAGGCTGGGACATGGCATGACTCCAGGGAGGTGTTAAAGATGTCCGTGAAGACAGGAGCCAGTTCTTCAGCGCAGTGTCTCAGGGTGGAAGGAGAGACACCGTCCGGACCTGGGGCTTTCCTTGGATTTTGCCTTTTGCCTCAAGCTGCTTCCAAAAATGTCAGAGTATTATTGTCCACATGAGAGCATACCAAGTGATGAGAATGAGTGAGGAGAGCAAGTGATGAGAGCGTGAGGCGTTTGAGGATGTGGGACAGAACAGCGGCCACTGAAGCTGTGACTGACACAACAACACTTCACTTAAACAAAGACAGAGGCAGCCGCTGCACAGACTCATGGAATATTGATACAAAGAAAAGGAGCTGTGGAGTATTCTGTCTGCATGAGTTTTACACACAGACTACAATAGAACTCAGAGATGGAGGAGATACACCAGGAGGAAGAGGAGGAGAGGCTATCGGTTTGGGAAAGTCATGGTAAATCATTATACATTTGGTGCAGGTTGGTGGCTGTAGGCTCAGATACACTGTGTTACAGTTTTCATTAAAGAGAACAAGATAGTGTTGTTACACCTAAGCCTAATGTTAAATCAATGGAGATTTAAACAACAGGAGTTGGCCAACAGGCCCCCCCCCCCCCCCCCCCCCCCCCCCCCACGTGACGGCCCTGACACGCTATTGTCCCTTCCCAAGTCTGCCCAGGCCAACACATCATCCTCCAAAACAATTACATAGTGCACCTTTATTTATTTTATTTTTTTTAGGAGACTTTGTTTCTTTGCTTTTAGTCATTCATAGAATTTGCTTCCCAAGTTGGGTGCAAATCCGATAATGCTGACATTTCATGTCTATGGAACGGGGTGCTATAGTGTACACTTTTCATATGCTTTATAATGTATTATATTCAGGATCATGCATTAGTGATTCAAATTTGAGCCAAATCGGTCTTTGTATGCACGAACGGGACAAAATTTTGACATTTGAAAATATCAAAAATTCAGAATGAAAATTGCAGCTTCGCTGCATGTAAACCGTGAAAGTTATCAAAATAAATTGAATAACTTTTGATGCCCCACTTCTCTAGATGATGTACGGTGATTTTCAGCCCTGTCGTTGAAGCACCATCAGAGGAGTTCGTTAAAATGCAACGTCAGCGAAAATGCTGACTCTGCATTTTTAAAATTTAAATCCCAGATGGCCGATTTCTGGTTTGTCAGGGGGCATGGTCATAATCATATTTTTTGTTTGTTTTCACATGACGAACGTGTGTAACGAATTTAGTGGCTCTACGACAAACTTCACATCAGGACAGCTCCCATAGGCGCAATGTATTTTGACTTTTGTAGGTGGCACTGTCGTGCCATTTCTTTTTTTATGTCCAGTTATGCAACACATATTTTATCAAATTTTTTGGCACTTCTGAATTTTGGGCAAAATTTTGTGTGTTTTTGAATATATCCATCCATCCATTTTCTTCTGCTTATCTGGGGCTGGGTCGCGGGTGCAACAGTCTAAGCAGGGACTCCCAGACTTTCGTCACCCTAGACACTTCCTCCAGCTCCTCCGGGGGACCTCTAGGCATTCCCAGGCCAGCCGAGAGACAGTCCCTCCAGCGTGTCCTGGGTCTTCCCCGGGGCCTCCTCCCAGTGGGACATTCCCGGAACACCTCCCGAGGGTGGTGGCGTCCAGGAGGCATCCGGAACAGATGCCCGACCCACGTCAGCTGGCTCCTCTTGACGTGGAGGAGCAGCGTCTCTACTCCGAGCTCCTCCCATGGGACTGAGTTCCTCACCCTATCTCTAAGGGAGCGCCCAGCCACTCTACGGAGGAAACTCATTTTGGCCACTTGTATCCGTGATCTTCTCCTTTCGGTCATTACCCAAAGCTCACGACCATAGCTGAGGGTAGGAACGTAGGCATAGGTGGACGCTTTGCCTTTCGGCTCAGCTCCCTCTTCACCACAATGGTCCGATACAGTGACCGCATTACTGCCGACGCTGCACCAATCCGCCTGTCAATCTCATGCTCCATCTCCCCTCACTCGTGAACAAGACTCCAAGGTACTTGAATTTCTCCACTTGAGGGAAGGACTCTTAACCCACCTGGAGAGGGCACGCCACCTTTTTCCAGTCGAGAATCATGGCCTCAGATTTGGAGGAGCTGATCCTCATCCCAGCCGCTTCACACTTGGCTACAAACCACCCCGGTGCACGTTGGAGGTCCCAGTCCAATGAAGCCATAAGGACAACATCGTCAGTAAACAGCAGAGATGAGCTCTTGTGGTCACTAAACCCCAAGCCCCTCTGGCCCCTGACTGCGCCTAGAACTTCTGTCCGTATATACAATGAACAGAACCGGTGACAAAGGGCAGCCCTGGCAGAGTCCAACATGCATCGGAAACAGGTCCATCTTACTACCGGCAACGGCTCCTGCTCCGGTCATACAGGGACTGGACAGCCCTTAACAAAGAGCCACAGACCCCATACTCCCAGAGCACTCCCCTGAATCCGAGGTTCGACCATCGGTCGGATTTTCCTCTCCAGTACCCTGGAATAGACTGTACCAGGCCAGGGAGGCTGAGGAGTATGATTCCCTGGTAGTTGGAACACACCCTCCGGTACCCCTTCTTAAACAGAGGGACCACCACCCCGGTCTGCTAGTCCAGAGGCACTGTCCCTGACTGCCACACAATGTTGCAGAGACGTGTCAGCCAAGACAGGCCCCCAACATCCAGAGACTTAAGATACTCAGGATGGATTTCATCCACTCCTGGAGCCTTGCCACTGAGGAGCTTGCTAACCACCTCAGTGACTTCAGCCAGGGTGATGGACGAGTCCGCCTCTGAGTCCCCAACCTCTGCCTCCTCAGAAGACGTGACAGTGAGACTGAGGAGATCCTCAAAGTATTCCTTCCACTGTCTGACAACATCCCTAGTCGAGGTCAGCAGCTCTCCACCCGCACCGTAAACAATGCTGGTAAAACACTGCTTCCCCCTCCTGAGGCGTCGGACGGTTTGCCAGACTTTCTTTGCTGCTGTCCAATAGTCCATGGCCTCTCCAAACTCCTCCCAACCCCAAGTTTTTGCCTCTGTGACTGCCCGGGCTGCAGCATGCTTGGCCCGCCGGTACCTGTCAGCTGCCTCAGGAGTCCCACGAGCCAACAAGGCCCGATAAGACTCCTTCTTCAGCCTGACGGTATCCCTTACTTCCGGGGTCCACCACTGGATTCGGGGATTACCGCCACATCAGGCACCACAGACCTTACAACCACAGCAACGAACGGCCGCATCAACAATAGAGGCAGAGAACAAAGCCCACTTGGATTCCATGTCCCCAGCCTCCCCCGGAATCTGGGAGAAGCTCTCCCGGAGGTGTGAGTTGAAGGCCCCCCTGACAGAGGGCTCTGCCAGATATTCCCAACAGACCTTCACTATTCGCTTGGGCCTGCCAGGTCTTTCTGGCTTTCTCCTCTCCCAGCGGACCCCACTCACAACCAGGTGGTGATCGGTTAACAGCTCTGCCCCTCTTTTCACCCGAGTGTCCAAGATGTTCGTTATAGACAAACCGTGGCTAGCACAGAAGTCCAATAACAGAACACCACTCGGGTTCAGATCAGGGAGGCCATTCCTCCCATGTGGGCGTTGAAGTCCCCCAGTAGAACAACGGAGTCCCCGGTCGGTGTCCAGTACCCCTCCCAGAGACTCCAAGAAGGCCGGGTACTCTGCACTGCTGTTCAGCCCATAGGCCGACACAACAGTGAGAGACCTGTCCCCGACCTGAAGGAGCAGGGACACGACCCGTGGGCAACCCCAGAGAAATGGAGAGTCCAGTCCCCCTCAAGGAGTTGGCTTCCAGAGCCTAAGGTATGCACGGAGGTGAGGCTGACTATATCTATTCGGTAGCGCTCAACCTCCCCCATGAGCTCGAGCTCCTTTCCCCCCAGAGAGGTGACATTCCATGTCCCCAGAGCTAGTCTCCATGTTGAGGCCCCTGCCTTTGACAACCGCGCAAATCTCCCTGCAGCGGCACCCTATGGATCCTCCTGCGTGTGGTGGGTCCACGGGAGGACAGCCCCACATCGCTCTTTTGGGCTGTGCGCAGACCCGGCCACCAGACGCTCTCTGTCAAGCAAGTTCCTAGTCTGTGAATTTGTGTTCACTGACAATGGCAATAAAAGCTTTCTGATTCTGATTCTGTCAAGCACCCACCCCAGGCTTGGCTCCAGGGTGGTGCCCCAGTAACGCCAATCTGGGCGACGTATATGTTTCTCGTCATGGGGGCTTCTGACCCAATCAGAAGTCTGACCCAATCCCCCAGGACCTGTTTGCCTTAGGTGAACCTTCCAGGGGCATGAAGCTCCCGACAACATAGCTCCCGGGATCATTCGGGCATGTTTTCACTATGTTTAGGGGTGAAATTAGAGCTCAAATAGTAGAAGAAGAATAAAAAAAATAATAATAATATTTTTTGCAAAAACAATATATCTGTTAACATGGGAACAGCAGGAGTGTATTTGCGGGACAGGAGCACTTCGCTACTTTCATATGTCATAGTCAATGTTGACTATGACATGTTAGCAAAAATAAATACGCATATCCCATGCCGAAGGGTTGCTAGCATAGTGCTGTTCATGTAGGGAGCGAACGAGAGATGAACTTCCTAAGACAGTGACAACATCGGTGCGAAAGCCTAATAACTGAGCAAAAACAATATATCCATTAACATGGGAACAGTATATTATACATTTTTTTAAAGCTCTCTACTTTCCCCACATCACCGTGGGGTCATTGATGAATGGCGAGTGCGTCTGCACCATCTCGTCGGGGTTGCCTCCTGACCTCTTCATTTTAGCAGCAACTTCCATTCATTTTAGCAGCAATAAATATGGCCCAGGCCTTGGGGCGTGGGTTACTGGGATACTGCTGTTCATGCTGGCGGTGACTGAGAGGAAGAAGCTGCACGACGTCCTCTCGCATGCGCCCATGTGCTCATCATTGTCCATGCACGCATCGTAGCGAAAGCAATAGGCCCTACGCCCTGTTGGGGCTTGGGCCCAAAAAATGTTAGAATGCAATGTTCAAATGTCATTCTCATTCTCACACCTCATCCAAAACATACCTGGAGTTGTGTTTTGTTTCATTCACACATGTTTGAGTAATCCTATGTTATTAATCTGTCTACATCTCAAATAATCAAAATGCTGTTCCTCCTTCTGATGCCATTAAATGGTAGTTTTCAAGTTAACAGCTCCTTTTATCTTTTGTTCAGTAGAGATTGGCAATCCTGAGGCTAAAATTGTCCAAATGATTCTAGTGAAGGTGTATGGAAAAACACAGTGGAGCACTTCCTGTATTACCACACGACATCAGAAGTTTGAAGAGGGTGTTTTCTGTTTGAGAGATGAACTCAGCCTAAATATGCTGGGTTTGTGTGTTAAACATGTGTGAGTGAAACAAAACACAACTCCAGGTGTGTTTGTGATGAGGAAACTACATTATAACACAGTACAGTATATTAGAAAATAGTGTAAAATGGGCCCTTTAACCCACATTCTTTATTCTGAAACCAAGTCAGTAAATTGAGACTAAGCTCCTGTGGAGGAACCAACCCCACTCCACTCACACATGAGCCCCAAACCCAGACATGGTTCCTGGGTGGGGCCTCAGCTGCACCATTCCTGGCGACATCACAATCCTCAATATTAAACTGCTCATAGAGGTTTATGAACTGCTCTTGACCCATCACATACCTGGTTGCCATGGGAGACCAGGGGCAAAATGCAACATAGCTCAGTGAATCATTTCAGTACAATCTGCCCCACAACAGTAAGTGGCAGTACAAGGGGGAAACTGTTGTTGTGGTGTTTAAGTCTATGTGTGTGTCTCTGCACTCTTAAAGGGCCCATATTATGCTATTTTTGTAACTATGTTAAAATGTTTTTTTCTCATCAAAAACATAACACATAAACCCTAGTTCTTCTTTCAAACAGAAACACCAACTTGTGATGTCATGCGGTAGTGTTTTTAAACTCCATACACCTTCATTAGAGTCATTCAGATCATTTCAGTCCTGGAATTGCCCATCTCTATTACACAAAATGTAAAAGGAGCTGTTAACTTGAAAACATGTGTGAATGAAACAAAACATAACTTCAAGTATGATTTTTATGAGTTAAGAACATTTTAACATGGCTTAAAGCTCACAAGAGTCCATTTTGTATAATATAGGACCTTTTTATCTCTCCACTGCCAAGCACAGTGCTGCTTTACACCAGCTACAGGTAGAACAGCAGGGGAGTACACACATGCACCCACCACACCTCACCACATGTGTAAAGCTTTATCACTGCAATATTACTGGACGTAGAGACTAACTGAGGTAAGGCCTATTGATTTAACACAATAAAGTCCCTCATCCCCAGTTATGTGACATTCACAAATCAGATCTGGTGTCTGAGGAATTACTGAACACATACAAAATACTGAGGGACACTGGCACTTTTTATCTTCATGCACACTACTGCCATCATACTGGAAATTCAAAGGCATTAAGATGTAAAGAGGAAAAAAAACTGAGTACGACTATGTCTCCTTGTGCAGTCTGTCAGGAGGCCTGTACTGTCACTACTCCTGATGAACTGTAGCAGTGTCAGCTGCGCACAGATCAGAGCTCACACAAACACGCACGCACACATGCACACACACGCACACTCCCCGCTGCCTGCTCTGATCCTATCACCGCACCATGCATTAGTCAAGCCTTGTGGCCCCTGTGACGTCTTCAGAGAATATGTGAAGCGCACAAATCCATCAAGAGTAATGTATACCCCCAGGGCAGCCATCTTTAATCCTTACCCATCATGCCTCAGTCATAAAGTATGCAATCACGGCCCAGTTTGGAGGCAACAGGCGCAGTACGTGGGAGCTTCATGCTCTATTTAAGGGGCCAGCGCACAGAGGGGAGTGTGTGTGTGTATGTATGAGTGTGCGTGTGCGTGTGTATGTATGCGTGTGCTTGTGGCAGCTGCTTGCTTTGCCCTCAGGTACTGTGGGCTGAAGACCAAAGCACAGCCGCAACATGCCACTGCTCTGACACCCTTCAGAGGCAGAGCTTTTACTCAGGAAACTCCACTGTGCACATGCACTGCAAACACAAGCCTGGAGTCACAAAGACACAAGGTAGAGGTGAGATTACAACTTAACAAGAGCCTGTTTGAACGCTTCATTTAGGACTATAAAAGATTTTTGAGGCATTTATTTCAAGAAGCCAGACTGACTACGCAATTAATCAAAGGACTAATTACTGAGAGGCTATTTTTATTTATTTTTTTTATGTATTCAAATTATTCAAACATATAGAGGGAGTATTGAAACAAACTGTCATGGTGTGCAGTGATATAAAGATACAGTGCAAACACATATACTGGAGACCTTCACTCATGTGGCCAACTGCTGTCACAGCCTTAAGGACATTTTGTTTCATCTTTATACAGCTGCATAAAATCAGAGATAAGGAGGCACTTTGGAGGAGTGGTGATTGTCCGCTCTGATAGAACACAAATGACAGCTGGATGTGCACAGAGCAGAGCACAGGCTCCCAGGCTCCCCGGATCTGAGTTAAAGTCTAAACCAGTGGTACTTTAGTGCACAGCATGTTCTGTAGAGTGGCCACTGTTCCAGGTACACTGTGGCATGTTATGAATATTTTTGCACTTGGGAAAAGTGTGAATGTCTAAGAGACTGTAATGAAGTTGTTCAAAGTGCAGAAGTAATGACGGCAGCTGCACTGAGCACGCTCACACACTCTATGTCTAATTCATTGGCCTCATTCTGTCATGTAGCCACTCTTTCCATCGGACATTTAATACATGCTGTTTTGTTTCCAGTTAGTCTTAATCACTTTCTATTAGAGTCAGACTCCCTTTCATCCTCAGTGGGCTGCTGCCTCAATGTGCATGAGGAGAGTGCACGAGTACGGTGCACGAGTGTGTACAAGTCTGCACAAGTGTTGTGCAGGACGGAGAAGCATGAGAACAGGGCATGGATAGTGCACAAAGATGAGGAGACAGCACAGGGGTACAGAACAGGAGGATTATGTAAGAGAAAAGTACATGAGTACAGCATGTGCATGAGTACAGTGCATGAGGCATGTATTTGAGTATAGTACACAATGCATGTACAGAAATATGTGCATGAGTATAGTGCACAAGGGGTGTGCACGAATATAGTGCACAAGACATGTGCACAAGTATAGTGCACATGTACAGTGAATGAGGCATGTGCACGTGGATGTATGTGGCATTGTGTGGATATGACAGCAACACTTAGCCTGCACCCAGAACACAGAGCTCCATAAACATCAATAAAACATAGCAGGAAAATTAGACTTTCACTTTGTCATTTTAATCTCAAAGTAATTTCCCTCAAACTTTCATGACAAGATGTCTTCAGAACAGATTGCTCCACTATGTTTCTCTATTACTGCCTCTAGTTTTTAGAGCAGCCGCAGTGTGGTGCCAAGAATAAGATCACTCCAAATATGTACAGCATGCTAACACACTTAGAAAAATCTGGGCATTACAAGCAGACTAAAATGTACCACTAACAAACACACTTCTACATCATAAACCTTCTCACAGTGTGCAGATGGAAGGGCATCTGGTGTAAAAACTGATGGTGGTCAGTCTGCCACTAGACAACACAGGAAAGCTTAGACTGAAACTAGACTGTGTGCGTGTGCGTGTGCGTGTGTGTGTGTGTGTGTGTGTGTGTGGAGGGTCGCCATGGTGATGGAGTGAAATGGAGCTGGAGCAGGAGTGGGCGGGCTTCTGTCTGAATGATTGACAGCTAAAGTGACAAGTGAATGACAGGCGCACAAAGCCTCAGTCAAAACAGGGCTGAGAGAAACCAAAAGAACAAGGCATTCCGATGCACTCCACATGTCTTAAAGCACACACCACAAGCCACAACCCATGGTTCACTTTAACATGTCAGCAGATCCTGAGATCTGCGCCTCGTGGTTACAGGCTACAGCAATCATGTACCAAACACACAATGTCATACATTTACTGTGTGATCCTAGAATGTGAATGTAAGGATTTCATTTTTGTCTGTTGTATGAATCTATATTATGTAATTTAGCCATGTTATAATGTTGTAACCTCACCACAAACATACCTGTAGTTTGGTTTGTTCACACATGTTTGAGTAATCCTGTGTTATTAATCTGTCTACTTCTCCAAAACTCTGAGTGCTCTGTTCGACGTTGTGATCCTATGAAGCGGTATGTGTAGAATCCCTCAGTCGTCCAGGTAGAATCCATGGCAAAAGGAGAAATTTAATTTGTCAACTGGACAGAGTTTATTTGGTTGAATACGTTTCGCAAAGCCATTGTATGTAGCACAGACTCCATCATGTACAATGTGGCAAAAACCTAAAAACCATCATGGCTCCTCTGGTGGGTAACACGGAGCACCATATTGAGAACACAGCCGAATTTGTGAACAAAGTCAAGCATCTCCAGTTTGACCTGGATGAGACAATGGTTTCCTTTGATGTGACCTTTCTTTTCACTTGTATCCCTACATCGGTAGCAGTGGAGGCAGCAAGGAGGAGACTACTGGAGGATACCAAGCTAGAAGAGAGAACCAAACTTTCACCCGACCAAATTTGCCAACTGCTGGAAATTTGTCTAAGTACCACCTATTTCCAGTTCAGAGGAAACTTCTACAGGCAAATCCACGGCTGTGCAATGGGCTCACCGGTCTCCCCTATCATTGCCAACTTATACATGGAACAATTTGAACAGAGTGCCCTGGCCTCATATCCAGGCACTCCACCCACACATTGGTATCGTTATGTTGATGATAATTTTTCAAAAATCAAAATTCAAGATTTGGAACCTTTTACTGCACATATCAATTCTGTAGATCCGAACATCAAATTCACACGTGAAGATGCCAAGGACAACACATTGGCCTTCTTAGATTGTGCAGTAACGATAAGAGAAGACCGGCAACTCCAGGTAGAGGTCTTCAGGAAGCCCACACACACCGACCAATATCTGCTTTTTGATTCACACCACCCACTGCAGCACAAACTTGGAGTTATTCCGACATTACAACACAGGGCCCAAGTGGTTCCTACAAGCACAGAGGGAAAGGAGAAAGAAGAACAACACGTGGAGAAAGCCCTCTTTGTTTGTGGATATCCTAAATGGGCTTTCAATAAAACGAAGAGAGCCAAGAAACAGGACAACAGAGAACCAGAACCCAGGAGAAAGGGTGTAACTATTCCTTACCTGGCTGGTGTTTCTGAAAAACTACAGAGGATCTTCAGACAACATGAAATCCCAGTCAGAGAGAAGATACTACGTACTTCTCGTCAAACTTTTGACAGGTGTGACATCACATCCGTGTCCCGCCTCCGACTCCGCCCCCTCCCATACACAGACATAGGTCTGACGTCACATCCGTGTCCCGCCTCCGTCCACGCCCCCTCCAGCCCCTCCACACACACATCCCTCTCCTTTTGAAGTCAGTGATGTTGTGATAACGGACCAGACTATCAAAACATAAGGTCATTGATGTATGATATTTGTGCCTGCAGGGGGTGAGATACTGGATTAGTTAGCAACTAATTAGAAGCAACTAAGAACAATATGACCCACTGACCTAATCGGGGGATGAGAGACGACCAGGCACTGGTAAAAAGGAGCTACTACTTCACACAGAGACACAGGGCTTTCTTGTGGCAGCTCAGTTGTTTCCACAAAAAATGTCAGCTGTGTAGAACTACCGAGGTTTAGAGAAGGAAGACATCACCGCAGTGTAATGAAAAAGAATGTCCTGCATTTTTCAAACCATCAAAATAAAAGTGACTCGAACATAAATGGAAGTAAGCATGGCTCTGTCTTGTATGAAAAAAAATGATGATAAATTTACATTTTAATACACATGTATTTAAATTCAACTTAACGACTGAATAGTGTGAATTACCAATAATGATGCTGCTGTTTTACTACTACCACTATAACAATGTTATTGTTATAACTGCACTGCTTTCAATGCTGTTGCTACGCACTATGCTACACAGATCCAAATTACACTTCTTTAGATTGAATTTAGCGCTCCTATTAACCCTCCCAAAGTTCTTGAATTGTGAAAAAAATCTGTGTTCTCTCAAGTTTCAGCTCATGTTAACAGCCTACATATCTACGACAAGTTTCAGTCTGGTTTTTGCAAGCATCATAGTGCCGAATCTGGTACTGGTAAAGGTCTACAATGACATCCTTCTCACACTTGAGTCTGGATCCTCAGCTGTGCTTATTCTATTGGAGTTAAGTGCAGCCTTTGACACGATTGACCACCAGATTCTCCTAAAACGCCTGCAACATGTCATTGGGTTGCAGGGCTCAGTCTGAGCTCTGGCTGTGAGGGTGGCATCTCCTCTTCTTTTGTAGTCAATTATGTTGTGACAGAAAACTGTGTTTTTTCACATCATGAGTCACCAACCTACAGACGGTGGTCTGACCCCCTAGAGAAGGCTTGGTGGTTTTATGGTCCAGAGCAGAGGCTGGAGATGGGGGAGAGGGCAAGGGAGAGGTGTTGAAGGATAGCAGCCAAAATTTTAATCTTAAACGTATCTAACTTCTCGGAAAATGGTCTATTATTTAAAAACGCCGGTAGCGCCCCCGCCCCCTCCACACACACACACACACACACACACACACACAAACAAACAAACAAACAAACAAACAAACAAACAAACAAACAAACAAACACACACACACAGTTGTCAGTTGTGGGGTCACCATATACACACTGTCTGATTTTTATATCTTCCTTGGGGTCAGTTGACACACATTCAAGGATAACTTACTCCGTAGGTACTTCAAACACCAATTCATTTGAAAGAAAAGATAATTTATAAGGATTGTTATTTGTTAAGTTAATTTCACAAATGACCGCAAATATTTGAGGCTAATTTGATTTGAATTTATAATAGAATTTCATTTTCAGATGAAATGCCTTATGTTGTATTAAAAAGAGGGCTTTAAAACGCTATAATTTCGTTTGTTGTTAGCAGCCACACTGTACAGGCTGTATGTATATCTTTTTTTCATTAAACACATCTGATTTTAATTCCAGATTCTCATGTCATTATTTTTAAAGTTGTAAAACTAAGCTGCAACAAATGGCTCTCATACTTAATGCCAATGCTGCTATGCTATGTTTGTAAAATGTGTTTCTTGTGTGTTAATAATTACTTAAGTACAGAAAGTAAAAAGTAAATCTTCAATCTTTTATTGCCCATTATTCTTCAATAATGGGCAATAAAACTTTTTTAAACAAAGTTAATTATTTTTAATAACTTAGAACATTATTTAAAGAACTCAACATGAATAAATGCTCATGAAAACAGCTAAGGTGAGACACTGCAGGTAAATACGAAATAGACTTTAAAATTTTGTTACAATTTTGAAACTTGTCCATTCCAAAATAGAAAGAACAGGAACATGCTTGTTTTGCTCTCTTTTGAAATACTATTGCTAATACTAAGGGGGGTCCTGAAAAACAGGTAATGACAGAATAGCTGGACATGCACTGAGATGATAACATTAAACATTAAATTTTAGTAAAACTAAAACTGCCCTACTACTGAGTAGCGGCACTTACTGTCTGCAAATAATACAAACAAAAACAAACTTTTGAACTTTAAACTTTCCTCTTTAGGGCTGTAATGCGGTTCTTCACATAAAATTTTATAGCTAGCCAATCTCTGTTTTTAAGAGTGTTGTTTTCCATGCTTATGCACTTATCACAATCGCCTTTCCGTGGAACCTGACAAGTTGTAATGAAGGACATCATGTGCCTTTCCACCGCAGCTACCTCCTCCTCGTCCCACTTCTTTCTTTTTCCAGGTGGTTGTCCTACAGATCAACACAGCAAAGTAGTTTTCATTATATTTTACATTTACATTGTTTTGGACAACTAACCTGGAAAATTAACCAGATTTACCTTTTGACCCTTTCGGCAGTGTTCGTTGTTTGTGTGGATGTATGGCCTGCGTCGTTGTCACAATGTCGTCCTCCTGTGGTGTAGTGTGTACTGTCCCTGTCTCACTTTCTCTTGTGACTGGATGCTCTAAAGGGAAAAAAGAACAGAGGTTCCTGTCATTACAATATCAGACTGGATATTCAGTAGTGTTGGGTTCACTGTTGTAACCCTTTCTTCATTACTGTAGTTCATGTCAGAGAGTGAGAATTTCTGAACCATGAACAGTAGCATAATTTGTAAGGGCACAAGATTTAGGGTACATCCGAAATAGTGCAAAAATAGCTCCTTCCTTACACTTCCTTATTTCCTTACTTAACCTTCGAGAGATGTCAACAGTAAAGAGCAGTGAGGAGCAGTGAGGAGGTGGAGATGTCTCTGCTTTAGGTCGATCCGGATCTTCCTCACCAACAGTGGGAACAAGAGCTGAGCAGTAAAACTACAACTCCCAAAAACGAACTACAACAAGCACCATCTTCCACTACCGGACCAGAATTTTGAACATTTCAATCTTAAGTCATTTGCGAAAAGTGAATAAACCGGGTCCGAAAGGAAATAAACGCAGAACAAAGCCGCACATCTCTCTGTCATAATAAAGCAAATGATATTCCACCAGATCCTGTCCTTTAGCCCGTCACACCAGAGCTGTTCTATCAATGCGAAATCTATGCAAATGAGCCATGTGCTTTTTGAGTTTGTCTAAATGTAAACATGCGCAAAGCTGCGCTAAAACCTCACATTAACATGACAGCGGCTGGTGTGAGTCTAACACAGAGACTGGTTTATAAAGTGAGTTTATTTAAGTAGAGGGTGTATCATTTACAACAGAGCTCTGTCATTTTAGAGTTTATTTTTTAGACCTGTCATAAATGTTCCCGTGATCTGTGCAGTGGATTGTGGGATGCCTCATAGCTCCTTGCTGCTAGTTAGGGACTTCCTGAGCTTCCTATGCTAAAGAAGCTATGAAAGGAAGCATAATGCCTCCTTTCTTTACTCCTTCCTAACTTCTCAGTCCAATTCGGGCTCCTTGTCATGGCTGACGATGACGCACGTCTGGGTCACCAGTTAGGAAATTTCCTAACTAGGGTGCATTTTACGGATTCAGATGTACCGTGAGCTTTGAGAGAGCTGTAGGATGATGTGTTTTCAGACTGTCCAGCATCAATTTTTTTTCTTGGTGGAGATATTATAACACTGACAATAACTCATAAAATACCAAAAAACAACAAAACATTTATCTAAAATTGATTTCATTAAATATCAAATAAGCCTTTAATTATGATTAGTGATAAGTCCAGGTATATATGTTTAGAAATTACTGGATCATTTCCAAATAGTGAGTAAAGGCAAAAAAGGAGAAAATTTAATTTGTCAACTGGACATAGTTTATTTGGTTGAATACGTTTCGCAGCTCATCCAAGCTGCTTCCTCAGTTCTGGTCAGATGCTGGCGGACACTGCTTTATATCTGCCTGAAGGGAGGAGCTTAATTACAATGAAAATTACTCTCAAACCAGTTCTTTTCTCTGGCCAAGATCTGGACCTCGCTGTCCTCAAAGGAGTGGCCTGTGGCTTTTAGGTGGAGATGTACGGCAGATTGCAAGAACTGGTTTGAGAGGGGAGTTAAAGAAGCAATTTTTGTCAAGAAAGAGAATCCTTCCTTGAACAGAAATGGGGGTCTCAGACATCATTTGTCTCCCATCTATAACTCTATCCTCAAACCTAAATCAAAACAAACTGGGAAAACAATGGGACTAGCCAGGTCAGGTCCAGAGGTGTGAAAACACCCATCATGGCCCTGAATGGATATGCTAACTACTCCACCACTCCCACTCCATATTGAATAGACTCACATGACTAACAGAAACTGTTAACAACTCCATATTGAATCACCTGACCAACTGAAACTGTATTTAAATATGTGTTGTCTCAGAGTAATTTTCATTGTAATTAAGCTCCTCCCTTCAGGCAGATATAAAGCAGTGTCCGCCAGCATCTGACCAGAACTGAGGAAGCAGCTTGGATGAGCTGCGAAACGTATTCAACCAAATAAACTATGTCCAGTTGACAAATTAAATTTTCTCCTTTTTTGCCATGGATTCTACCTGGACGACTGAGGGATTTTACAAATAGTGAGTAAAGTTGATTATAATTTTGTTCAAGCTTTTACATATTTAAAACTACTTTTACATCACATCTGGAATCTTTTTGAGGTACATAATGAATTTGTTTGTAAAACTTTTATTAAATTTCTTACATTTTTAATCAGTATTTCATTTGAGAGTCCCCAGAGTCTCCCTCTTGGTCACTGTCAAAGTGCACATTCTCTGTGGATAAAAGGAAGTGAAGTATAGTGAGTTAGATGAATGTGAGTAGTATGAATGTTCTTGAGAGTAAAAATATGTAAATGTGACTAAATATGTGTGAATGTAAGTGGCAAATTGCAAATACAATGAAAATATAAGCATGTGAATGTGTATGTGTGAGAGGGCCAGAATATAAACTTGGTGATAAAGCGACAAATAATACAATAACTATTTGGTACCTTCTGGATCAATGTTGATGTCATCAAGGGACTTGCCCTTGAATGCTGCCAAACGTTCCTGCTCCAGAGCCATGAGAATTTTGCTGATTTTGGCAAGTTGTAGTGTTCCCTCAGGAAGTCTGTAGAACTGTCTGTGCACTCTAATGTCATGACCAAGAAAATCAGCTAGCTGATCCAGCTCAGTATTACTGAGGTTAAGGACTTGAGAGAGGGTTCCTGTTTGTTTACGTAGTTTTGTTGAAGTCAGACTTTCCGGGTTTTTTGCACCACAAACCTTGGCAAAGTACCGAAGACTATCAGAGCCGTGGTAGCAAATCAAACTGGATGTTCTTGCAAATAGGTACGTGTTCTCTGTTAGAATCCCACATTCCTTCCGTTTGCTGACAAGCAGATCCAATGTTTGTTGCATTGCTGGAGTCAAAAGCACAGGTACTTTTCTTCCTCGTTTGCCTCTTATTTCTAGTCTTCGGAAATGCTGACAGAGTCTCTTTTCTAGATCTGAAAGTGCAACATTCACATCCTCGTGTGGATCTGACACATTGTGGGATGTATAGGCAGTAAGGGGAATTTTAGACACTTCCCCCAGCTCTGCGTCGGTTAAACAAAATTACTTGTGTCAAAATTACCTTTGTCAGCCGTGTATATGTCTGGAGGGAAGTGTCTGAGGACAACTTGCTGAAAAGGTCTTGTTGCTCAGCATCCAAAAACGAGTGGAGTGTCTGGACGTCTTTCGTAAAAGGGAGCAACTGTGGAGTGTTCCACTTGGACTCCTGAAGAGTTCTAAGAGATGTTGATGATATTAGTTCATTCCACCTGGCTTCGTAAACACTGCGGAATGTTCGAGCCTCCTTTGCTGCAATGTCGTCACCATCCACATTGGCACGGCTTTCAACAAGCAAGGACACTTTTTTCAAACTGTATCCTATCTTCAGGGCCAGACTTGGACAACTGTAAGTATTCTTTTCTGAACTGTACCCTGCCATCTCTTTTACAGCTTGAACAACACGCATGAAATTTGCAGGTTTGATGTGGTCTTCAATTGTCCTCAGGTGAGTGTTTTTTCTTGAGCACAAGAGCAGTCTTCCCAGCTCCCTCAATTTCTGACAAATATACTCATGTTTGCTGAGATCATACCCGAGCCTATTGTACAGATGTTCACCATATTCTATTATACAGGGATCAGATTTGACTGCAAGGAATACATCATCATGCACCATGTTGTTGAGTAGCTTCCACAGCAGATCCTTTATTCCAGGTGGTGGGGGTGTTGTAAAACCACAGAGGGCCTGAACACGTGTTCTGCCAGGTTTCAGTGGAATACTAGGTTTGAATTTGCACAGCTTCATGTGTTTCCAAAGGACTTTCCTCAGAAAAAGGCCCTGGCAATATGCACAGTGTAGAAAGTCCTTAGCTTGAGCATTATCCTTGGGCTGCTGCCTAGGCACAAGACTTCCAACACCTGAATTCATAACTTCAACATTGTGTGCAAAATTGCCCTTGTTTCGCAAACGTTCCATGTGCATTCGTCTTTCTTTAAAGTTTTTTGGGAAGGACACGGCCCTTGCAACTTCTGGCTTATCTTCATGAGCACGTTCCAAATGCCTTGCCATCTTTATAACTCCCATCCTACAGTACAAACAGTATTGCTTTTTGTTGTACATTCTAGACCCATATCATACCTGCTTTTTTACAAACAGCAGGTATGATAAGTGAACTGTCAGGTGTTTCACACAGAGAAGAACCTCTACAGGGTAGGTTTTGCTCTGGATCAGATGCAGAATTTTCTAGTATTGGTCCAGTGACTCTCTCTCCTGTCTCTTTTTTAGTATTGAGAGTATCTGTTTGTGTTGGCCTAAATTCTCTGCTTGAAGATCTCATACGAGTCTTTCTTTGTTTTCTTACAGGTGATCTCCCTCTTCCACTTGCCTGCTTTAAAGATGTATTGTCCAGGTCTTCAAATGATAATGACTCTATTCCAGTATCCACTATCTTGCTTGGAAATCTCAGCTTATTAATTTTTGGATCAACTGTAAGAATGTCACTTGAATCTGTATCCTCAGATGAGTCTTGTCTACTCTTGGGAATATACTCTTCTCCACTGTCATCTGAGGTGGGATCAAATAGCTCATCCGAATCAAAATCAAGGCACCCTCTCATCTTTAGGAGAGAAAAAGCAATAAAATTAAGTTAGCACACTTACTAAACAATATCATACACATTTAATACAGGGAAACAATAAGTGTTACAGACATGCATTCATATTTCAATACTTTTTCATAGTGCACACCTCTTTGCTTTTTGTCCTCCTTAATTTTGGAGTAGACTGTTCAGTGGGGGTCAGGTCGCAATAAGAGGATGGACTCCATGTCTGGATTGTAACAAAATATTAGAAGTTAGTGTAGTGCCAATATACAACATGAAAAGAGACAACATATACTAAATACTTAATGTAACTTTAAAAAAAAAAACATTACCACACTGCTTCCAGTTGGCTGGGAAGAACTTGTGCAATGGCCTTCATCAATGTCCATATAATTTACAAAATGATTCATCCTGGGCCTGTGAAAGAAATATTGAGGAATTGATATATATGTTTATTAAACTCAACTTAAAAATGCTGGCATTGAATAAAATGTAACGTGGAAAAAATATTATTTAAAACTGTTTTAAGTTGTTTGTGACAACTGACATCTGACTGGTAAGAAGTGAGATTAAATAAAAGTAAAAAAGGGTTAGTACAAATTTAATGGTAAAACGCTACATGTTATATTTGCGCTCACATCTATAGAAACATTTCAAATAATAATAACCAGTTCTTGCAATCTGCCGTACATCTCCACCTAAAAGCCACAGGCCACTCCTTTGAGGACAGCGAGGTCCAGATCTTGGCCAGAGAAAAGAACTGGTTTGAGAGGGGAGTTAAAGAAGCTATTTTTGTCAAGAAAGAGAATCCTTCTTTGAACAGAAATGGGGGTCTCAGACATCATTTGTCTCCCATCTATAACTCTATCCTCAAACCTAAATCAAAACAAACTGGGAAAACAATGGGACTAGCCAGGTCAGGTCCAGAGGTGGGAAAACACCCATCATGGCCCTGAATGGATATGCTAACTACTCCCCCACTCCCACTCCATATTGAATAGACTCACATGACTAACAGAAACTGTTAACAACTCCATATTGAATCACCTGACCAACTGAAACTGTATTTAAATATGTGTTGTCTCAGAGTAATTTTCATTGTAATTAAGCTCCTCCCTTCAGGCAGATATAAAGCAGTGTCCGCCAGCATCTGACCAGAACTGAGGAAGCAGCTTGGATGAGCTGCGAAACGTATTCAACCAAATAAACTATGTCCAGTTGACAAATTAAATTTTCTCCTTTTTTGCCTTTACTCACTATTTGGAAATGATCCAGTAATTTCTAAACATATATACCTGGACTTATCACTAATCATAATTAAAGGCTTATTTGATATTTAATGAAATCAATTTTAGATAAATGTTTTGTTGTTTTTTGGTATTTTATGAGTTATTGTCAGTGTTATAATATCTCCACCAAGAAAAAAAATTGATGCTGGACAGTCTGAAAACACATCATCCTACAGCTCTCTCAAAGCTCACGGTACATCTGAATCCGTAAAATGCACCCTAGTTAGGAAATTTCCTAACTGGTGACCCAGACGTGCGTCATCGTCAGCCATGACAAGGAGCCCGAATTGGACTGAGAAGTTAGGAAGGAGTAAAGAAAGGAGGCATTATGCTTCCTTTCATAGCTTCTTTAGCATAGGAAGCTCAGGAAGTCCCTAACTAGCAGCAAGGAGCTATGAGGCATCCCACAATCCACTGCACAGATCACGGGAACATTTATGACAGGTCTAAAAAATAAACTCTAAAATGACAGAGCTCTGTTGTAAATGATACACCCTCTACTTAAATAAACTCACTTTATAAACCAGTCTCTGTGTTAGACTCACACCAGCCGCTGTCATGTTAATGTGAGGTTTTAGCGCAGCTTTGCGCATGTTTACATTTAGACAAACTCAAAAAGCACATGGCTCATTTGCATAGATTTCGCATTGATAGAACAGCTCTGGTGTGACGGGCTAAAGGACAGGATCTGGTGGAATATCATTTGCTTTATTATGACAGAGAGATGTGCGGCTTTGTTCTGCGTTTATTTCCTTTCGGACCCGGTTTATTCACTTTTCGCAAATGACTTAAGATTGAAATGTTCAAAATTCTGGTCCGGTAGTGGAAGATGGTGCTTGTTGTAGTTCGTTTTTGGGAGTTGTAGTTTTACTGCTCAGCTCTTGTTCCCACTGTTGGTGAGGAAGATCCGGATCGACCTAAAGCAGAGACATCTCCACCTCCTCACTGCTCCTCACTGCTCTTTACTGTTGACATCTCTCGAAGGTTAAGTAAGGAAATAAGGAAGTGTAAGGAAGGAGCTATTTTTGCACTATTTCGGATGTACCCTAAATCTTGTGCCCTTACAAATTATGCTACTGTTCATGGTTCAGAAATTCTCACTCTCTGACATGAACTACAGTAATGAAGAAAGGGTTACAACAGTGAACCCAACACTACTGAATATCCAGTCTGATATTGTAATGACAGGAACCTCTGTTCTTTTTTCCCTTTAGAGCATCCAGTCACAAGAGAAAGTGAGACAGGGACAGTACACACTACACCACAGGAGGACGACATTGTGACAACGACGCAGGCCATACATCCACACAAACAACGAACACTGCCGAAAGGGTCAAAAGGTAAATCTTGTTAATTTTCCAGGTTAGTTGTCCAAAACAATGTAAATGTAAAATATAATGAAAACTACTTTGCTGTGTTGATCTGTAGGACAACCACCTGGAAAAAGAAAGAAGTGGGACGAGGAGGAGGTAGCTGCGGTGGAAAGGCACATGATGTCCTTCATTACAACTTGTCAGGTTCCACGGAAAGGCGATTGTGATAAGTGCATAAGCATGGAAAACAACACTCTTAAAAACAGAGATTGGCTAGCTATAAAATTTTATGTGAAGAACCGCATTACAGCCCTAAAGAGGAAAGTTTAAAGTTCAAAAGTTTGTTTTTGTTTGTATTATTTGCAGACAGTAAGTGCCGCTACTCAGTAGTAGGGCAGTTTTAGTTTTACTAAAATTTAATGTTTAATGTTATCATCTCAGTGCATGTCCAGCTATTCTGTCATTACCTGTTTTTCAGGACCCCCCTTAGTATTAGCAATAGTATTTCAAAAGAGAGCAAAACAAGCATGTTCCTGTTCTTTCTATTTTGGAATGGACAAGTTTCAAAATTGTAACAAAATTTTAAAGTCTATTTCGTATTTACCTGCAGTGTCTCACCTTAGCTGTTTTCATGAGCATTTATTCATGTTGAGTTCTTTAAATAATGTTCTAAGTTATTAAAAATAATTAACTTTGTTTAAAAAAGTTTTATTGCCCATTATTGAAGAATAATGGGCAATAAAAGATTGAAGATTTACTTTTTACTTTCTGTACTTAAGTAATTATTAACACACAAGAAACACATTTTACAAACATAGCATAGCAGCATTGGCATTAAGTATGAGAGCCATTTGTTGCAGCTTAGTTTTACAACTTTAAAAATAATGACATGAGAATCTGGAATTAAAATCAGATGTGTTTAATGAAAACAAGATATACATACAGCCTGTACAGTGTGGCTGCTAACAACAAACGAAATTATAGCGTTTTAAAGCCCTCTTTTTAATACAACATAAGGCATTTCATCTGAAAATGAAATTCTATTATAAATTCAAATCAAATTAGCCTCAAATATTTGCGGTCATTTGTGAAATTAACTTAACAAATAACAATCCTTATAAATTATCTTTTCTTTCAAATGAATTGGTGTTTGAAGTACCTACGGAGTAAGTTATCCTTGAATGTGTGTCAACTGACCCCAAGGAAGATATAAAAATCAGACAGTGTGTATATGGTGACCCCACAACTGACAACTGTGTGTGTGTGTGTGTGTGTGTGTGTGTGTGTGTGTGTGTGTGTGGCGGGGGCGCTACCGGCGTTTTTAAATAATAGACCATTTTCCGAGAAGTTAGATACGTTTAAGATTAAAATTTTGGCTGCTATCCTTCAACACCTCTCCCTTGCCCTCTCCCCCATCTCCAGCCTCTGCTCCGGACCATAAAACCACCAAGCCTTCTCTAGGGGGTCAGACCACCGTCTGTAGGTTGGTGACTCATGATGTGAAAAAACACAGTTTTCTGTCACAACATAATTGACTACAAAAGAAGAGGAGATGCCACCCTCACAGCCAGAGCTCAGACTGAGCCCTGCAACCCAATGACATGTTGCAGGCGTTTTAGGAGAATCTGGTGGTCAATCGTGTCAAAGGCTGCACTTAACTCCAATAGAATAAGCACAGCTGAGGATCCAGACTCAAGTGTGAGAAGGATGTCATTGTAGACCTTTACCAGTACCAGATTCGGCACTATGAGGCTTGCAAAAACCAGACTGAAACTTGTCGTAGATATGTAGGCTGTTAACATGAGCTGAAACTTGAGAGAACACAGATTTTTTTCACAATTCAAGAACTTTGGGAGGGTTAATAGGAGCGCTAAATTCAATCTAAAGAAGTGTAATTTGGATCTGTGTAGCATAGTGCGTAGCAACAGCATTGAAAGCAGTGCAGTTATAACAATAACATTGTTATAGTGGTAGTAGTAAAACAGCAGCATCATTATTGGTAATTCACACTATTCAGTCGTTAAGTTGAATTTAAATACATGTGTTTTAAAATGTAAATTTATCATCATTTTTTTTCATACAAGACAGAGCCATGCTTACTTCCATTTATGTTCGAGTCACTTTTATTTTGATGGTTTGAAAAATGCAGGACATTCTTTTTCATTACACTGCGGTGATGTCTTCCTTCTCTAAACCTCGGTAGTTCTACACAGCTGACATTTTTTGTGGAAACAACTGAGCTGCCACAAGAAAGCCCTGTGTCTCTGTGTGAAGTAGTAGCTCCTTTTTACCAGTGCCTGGTCGTCTCTCATCCCCCGATTAGGTCAGTGGGTCATATTGTTCTTAGTTGCTTCTAATTAGTTGCTAACTAATCCAGTATCTCACCCCCTGCAGGCACAAATATCATACATCAATGACCTTATGTTTTGATAGTCTGGTCCGTTATCACAACATCACTGACTTCAAAAGGAGAGGGATGTGTGTGTGGAGGGGCTGGAGGGGGCGTGGACGGAGGCGGGACACGGATGTGACGTCAGACCTATGTCTGTGTATGGGAGGGGGCGGAGTCGGAGGCGGGACACGGATGTGATGTCACACCTGTCAAAAGTTTGACGAGAAGTACGTAGTATCTTCTCTCTCCAGTCTATTTCAAACCCACAAACACTTTAAGACAAAAACTGGTCCATCCTAAGGACAAAACACCGAGCCACAAACAAAGCAATGTGGTCTACTCCATTCAGTGTAGTGAAGACTGCAGTGAGCACTACATTGGAGAAACAAAACAGCCACTTTTCAAACGAATGTATCAACAGAGATGGGAGAGCCAGAGTGGGCCGCAATCTGCCGTACATCTCCACCTAAAAGCCACGGGCCACTCCTTTGAGGACAGTGAGGTCCAGATCTTGGCCAGAGAAAAGAAGTGGTTTGAGAGGGGAGTTAAAGAAGCTATTTTTGTCAAGAAAGAGAATCCTTCCTTGAACAGAAATGGAGTTCTCAGACATCATTTGTCTCCCATCTATAACTCTATCCTCAAACCTAAATCAAAACAAACAGAGAAAACTATGGTTATGCTAACTACACCCCACTCCCACTCCATATTGAATAGACCCACCTAACTAACAGAAACTATAAACACTCCATATTGAATAGACCCACCTAACTAACAGAAACTGTTAACAAATATGTGTGTCTCAGAGTAATTTCATTGTAATTAGCTCCTCCCTTCAGACAGATATAAAGCAGTGTCCACCAGCATCTGACCAGAACTGAAGAAGCAGCTTGGATGAGCTGAGAAATGTATTCGACCAAATAAAATTAAATTTCTCCTTTTGCTATGAAGCGGTAGTTTTCAAGTTAACAGCCCCTTTTACCTTTAGTTCAGGAGAGATATTCTGCTCCAGGGCTGAAATCATCAAAATGATTCTAGTGAAGGTGTATGGAGTTTAAAAACACAGTGGAGAACTTCCTGTATTACCACAAGACATCACAAGTGTTTTCTGTTTGAGAGAAGCCTAAATATGCAGAGTTCGTGTGAAACATATGTAAATGAAACAAAACTTTGATGTGACGTGATTACTGAGAAATTAGTTGTTGAAGGAGCATGTCTGTTTGTCCAACATGGGCAGTTCTTAATGTAGGTGAACACTGTCGACAATAACTGGAGAATTTGGAGCAAAAACTTTTCTAAATGTCACAAGATGCTGGTGAGACATGAGAGTGTGAGAATGAAGCAGGTGCATCTCCACTTGTTTACCCATCAGCCAGAAGTTTGTAGCCTCAATAACTGTGTGTTTTATCTGCAGGCCTTCCCCAGTGCACTAATTTAGTGCCAGGAGTAAATTGTGCTGTTTACGAGACAGACACATCTTTCATGGCATCGCAGAGCAGTCAAAGCATAAAGAAGGTCTCACTACAGTGGTTTGATGTATGAAGAGCAGGCGAGCACATGCCCGATCTCCGTATCTCCTCGCCATCCTGCGATCTGCATCTCTGTCCCTGATAGAGGCATTACTCATGTGCGCACGTCTGACGGGAAGACTGATTGCTGCTGGTTGACATCATCTGATGCCGGCGTTTGAAGCACAAAGATACGTTTTATTGGAATGAAAGAGAATATAGAGAGTAAAATACCACATGCTCTCGTCTACCTCCTCTTCTACATGTGGCAAATCCTCTGCTTCTCAAACTCAGGGAGAGGTGTCCACGTTGTAAGCCCTCCATCTGGTTTACACAGATTTGGCTTAATGCTAGAATGGTATTTTTTTAAAGAGTTGGTATTACACTTCAGTGGGGTATTAATTGTTTACACATCACATATTTAGATCACCATGTTACCTTTTATTGTTTTAAAAATGCTTTATTCTTCCAAGACAACATATTAACATCAACAACATATTAAGTTACTCCCCCTTCAGAACACAATCAGCATACCTCCCACCAATGAAACTACTGCACATCGCATCAGGTTTCTGAAGTTGCTGTGTACAGTTTTGTATCATGAAAAAATTCATCACACTGCAAATCAAGTTAATAGAAGCTGACTATCAGAGGGGTCAAGGAGTAGCCTAAACCGTAACCTGCTGTTTTGTCCTTCTCACTTACCGGTACCTCCTCTTCCTCTGGCAAGTCCTCCAGTGGAGATCCCCTTGTCTCTCCCTCCCTCTCCTCTCCCACATTAGGCCTACAGCTGCTGCTGCCGGCGGCACCACTTTGATCGAAAAGCTCCGTGAGCTTTCTATATTTGGATGCTTCATTTTCCAATCACTTTCCTCTTTTGTCTCTCAGCTTCTGCCATCCACCTTTCTCCTTGTGCTTCTTGCTTGCTTTTAGACATAAAGAATCTAGGCCTGTGTTAGACTAATTGACAAATTATTGCATTAACGCCCTCTGACTGTTAGGTGTTAGACTCTACATTTTGGTTATTGAACAGGGCTGGTTGACAAATAAAAAAAAAAATAAAATAAAAAGGGTCGGCCGACCAATGGCCGTAGACCGGACGGCCGTTCTGGACTTTTCCAGAACGCACAGATTGCCAGTCCATCCCTGGCAGGGCCTGTGTGGGAGATTCACAGCTTTTGAAAGAAATCTCCACAAAATCCACAAATGTTGAAACCAATCTTTTTTTTGCCAGGACAGGCATATCATGCAAAATTCTCTTTACATCCCCTTGGTTAGAGGGTACAGCAATGTACCAAACACACAATATCATACATTTACTGTGCTATCCTAGAATGTGAGTATGTTTGTGATGTGGAAACAACATTATAACATGGATCAGATCAGATAAAAGCTGATATGGGCTGTTTAAAAAGTGATCCATGGAACCAAGCCTCTCCTCTCTTGACGATGACCAACTTCTCTATTTACACACATGAATGAAGTTAAACTGACCATACCACCTTGAGGATGTCTCCTCTGGTCTCTGAAGATAAGCAAGGCTGATCTGGGTAGTATTGGAATGGAGCCCTTGCAAGCCTTAAGCCATGTTAGAATGTTGTTACCTCATTAAAAACACACCTGGAATTGTGTTTTGTTTCATTGTTTTATTCACACGTTTGAGTAAGGCTGCGTCTCAATTCTCCCCCTTAGCCCTCTGTCTTAGCCCTACCCCTCTGTTGTGCGCGTTCACGAGAGACAGAGGGGTATCCCAATTCTCTTTTCTGTAAGGGCGAGGGGTAAGGGGAAGGGCTATGATACCCCTCTGCGCAAAGCGTTTTCAGATGCACACTTTGCGCAAAGGGGATAGGCGTGGCTTAACGCAAGTCGGAGCAAAAACCAACACGGAAATCGGGAAGTGTCGGCAATCGGGAAGAAATTGGACAAATGTGAGTATTTGCACTCAAGAACCTCATAAAAAGTTGTATAAAACTGTAGTAACTTTTGAAAAGTTGTAGGTATACTCATGGCGCCTGCATTTACGCTTTCTGACATATACGGCTTATCGTAACATGCCCGGTTAGAACTATACGCATGTTACGGTATTACGAACATGCATGGCCTAAAAGAACTATATACGCATATATGTCAGACTAGAATGTGTAAAATATATCGCTGTATTTCGCCTCGTAACTCGTCTCATGCGCGTTTAGAACTATACACACGTTACGGTAGAATGTGTAAAATATATCGCTGTATCTGTATATGTTTTCATTTCGCCTCGTAACTCGTCTCATGCGCGTTTAGAACTATACACATGTTACGGTAGAATGTGTCAAATATATCGCTGTATCTGTATATGTTTTCATTTCGCCTGTGTAAAGTATTACGAACATGCATGGCCTAAAAGAACTATATACGCATATATGTTAGACTAGAATGTGTCAAATATATCGCTGTATTTCGCCTCGTAACTCGTCTCATGCGCGTTTAGAACTATACGCGTTACGTAGAATGTGTAAAGTATTACGAACATGCATGGCCTAAAATATTATTGTTTCGTTTCGCCTTGTAAATTATCCCCTATTTAATGACATGTTATTAATCACATTTGTATTTCTTGTAGGAGGCTGGACTTGTTGGAGTTGTGTCAGCCCAACAAGCTTCAAAAAAGTGGGAGAATTTGAAAATAAAATATAAGGTATATTACATTCTATAATATTTGTAGGTACCAGAACAACTATATGTTTATGACTATGTATTAATTTTGTTTTCTTTTTTGTGTGTACCAGGTATCCTCTACAACTCCGTCCACCTCTGCAGCATTTTAATTTTGTGTTACAGTTGATTAAAATTTGATTTACATATGTTGTACAGAGTATAGTAATTTAAAAAAAATAAAAAATTAAAAAAACATTTGACTTTTTGCAAAGTTCATTTAAAACAAACTCAAAAGGAGCACAATACTTCAAAACTTTAAAAATAATGTCATATTGTTGCGACTGCAAAGGGGTGTCCCATTTCTAAGGGTTTAAAACACACCCCTTTGCCTTACCCCTCTGTTTAAAGACAGAGGGGTAGGGCTAAGGGGTAGGGCTAAGACAAAGACAGAGGGTTAAGGGGGAGAATTGGGATTGGGCCTAACCCTTTATTATTTGTCTGTCTACATCTCCAAAGCTCAAAAAGCTCTGTTGCAATGTGTGATGTCATATAATGGTAGGTTTCAGCTACCTTTTATATTTTGTTCAGTAGAGTAATTCCACAGCTGAAACTTTCCAAATAATTCTATGGAGTTTAACACACATGGGACACTTCCTGTGTGACATGACAAGGTGGAACAGTGTTTTCATTTTGAGAGAAGAACTCAGCCTAAATGTGTGTGGTAAATATGTGTGAATGAAACAAATCACTACTCCGGATAAGTTTGTGATGAAGAAACATTATAACATAGATCAGAAAATAGAGTAATATGGTGACCTTTAATTCAAGCTACCAGGATCAAAACTTTATTTATAAAGCACTTTTCATACAAAAATGTAACACAAGGTGCTTTACAGTGATTAAAAACAACCTCACATTTCCTTCCACCCACCCAACCAGTTCCCACAGCTGCCCGACCCCACACAACCAAGCAACCCAAACAGGAACACACACACACACACGCACACACACACACACACACACACACACGCGCACGTGCACACGCACACGCACACACGCACGCACGCACGCACACACACACACACACACTCTAACATGCTAAAATTCATAAAACTACACATAGTAAAAATGTGAGGCTGAATACAGGTGAACCAAATTAAGAAAGCACCACCAGAGGAGCAGTCTACACCAAGAGCAGAGAGCCGTCCACCGCCACCAGGAAACGCCACAGGGCCCAGGAGAGATGAGGCCCAAGCACCATCCCTCCACCAGGAGCTCACGGGACAGACCCCGGCAGCCGCAGCCGACCACTGCTCCCAGTGTAGAGGGCTCCTACAGAGGAAACACTGGAAATCCTAAAAATGATAAAAGAATATGAGTTCAAGCTAAAAAATAAATTAATAAAATAAAATATGAATAATAAAAACAAGTAAAAGTATAAAATTTCAATAAAAGGCTAAGCTAAACAGGTGGGTCTTGAGCCTACTCTTAAAAACATGAACGTTCTGTTTGGCCCTGAGGTCCTCCGACAGGCTGTTCCATAGACGAGGGCCATAGTGCTAGAAAGCGAGGGCCATAGTGCTAGAAAGACACCTCTCCGTGAGTGTGTGTCCTGACTTTGGGAATGACCAGGAGCCTGCTGTAGGAGCACAGGGTTCGTAAGGTAAAAGCAGTTCTGAAAGATAAGAAGGTCTAAGACCATTAAGACATTTAAAAACCAGTAAAAGAACTTTAAAATCGATCCTGAAACTCACAGGAAGCCAATACAGTGATTTTAAAACCGGTGTAATGTGGTCCCGCCCTCTGGTCCTAGTCAGGACACATGCTGCTGAATTTTGTAATAATTGTAAACCTGAAATACTCATTTTGGGAAGACAAGAGCGCAGGACATTACAGTAGTCTATTCGACTGGTGATAAAAGCATGCATCAGTGTCTCCGTGTTGGCCCGAGAGAGAACGGGGCGGACTCAAATAATGTTGAACTTTGTGCCAGATTTTGCTTCATGTGGATAAGCCCATGTAGATATGAACCTGGACATGGTATTTTAACAGTTAAACATCATATTCTCCCATTTTACAATTCCATTAATACCTCAATTTTAAACTGACTTAAAATAGTGTTATGTGAACGCAGCCTATTCTGCACGCTCATTTGTTTTCTTATTACTTATCCACTATTACCTTATTAGTCGATGTGTGCATGTGCCCAATATTTGGTTTGATCATGACACTACATTACAACACTACAGGCAATTTTGGGGCCATTTTTTCAGAGAGATTTAGTTATTAATATTAATATTCAATCAGTTTTAATCTGAAAACATTCCATGATGAAAAACTATTCACTTGCAGTGTCTCACCTTAGTTATAAAATCTATTGAAGAAGAATGGTGATTAAACATGAGTGTAGCAGGTTTGATTTCCGTGATTCTGGAGCAGGTTTGCACATGTTTCTGTAAATGATTTCCCAATTAAAGTTGTTACAGAGTTGTTAGCTCCAATCAAACCTGTTACAGTAAGTGTGTGCAGCGAGGGGCCACACTTTCAAATACTTTATTAACATTGACTTAACAAAGTCTACTTTTCACTCATGTACCAGCGCTGTGCTCTTCTTACGGTAAATAGCCTTCTTCTGATTGGAAAATAGCCAGTGCTCAGAGGATGACTGAATCAATTCTTTACCATGCAGTTCAAATAATCACAGTTACATACAAGTACATGTATTCTCACAAACTCAAGAAACTGCAGTGATGTTCCAGCATAAAGACATGTTTGTATGAAAGTGGTCATATTAAACTGAAATACTAAAACCTTTAGTTTAGACAGTTTGAACCAAATCTTAGCCTTCATCATTGTACCTTCTTGAAGAGAGAGTATTATGCTACCATTTCCAACATGTCTGAAGAGGGTTTAGATGACTTATTTGAACCCTCCTTATGGTTAGCATGTCACTCAGGCCCCCACATGACAATTCTCCATAAAATATACAAAACTGTACACAACAACTTGACAAACATGATGCGACGTGCAGTAGTTTCATTAGCTGGATGCATGCTGAGTGTGTTGCAATAGCTCTCTGAAGGGGGGGTGGGACCTCAGAGTGTCAAAAATGAAAGTGAAACTTATAAAACATGTTAAAGTAGCATTTTCAAAACATCTAAATATGTGATCTAAATATGTTTTGAGTTAGTAGTTAATACCTCAGAGAAGTAAATTATCCCTCTTCAAATCATTTTAATTTGACAGCTTTTTAAAATGAACAGATCTCAAAGATCAAGCTCACATAAAAATGTGCACTGGGTCTGCCAACTGCTTATCTCCATGGAAATAATGTTCCACAGTATCGCATTAAAGGTATCTCCTAGGAAACACAACATCACGCCAAGTAACAGTTGCATCTGTAGATAGACTACCCCACTGACAGTTTTGAGCAATAACATACCTGTAAATAAATGCAAACAGTGTAATGCTAAGTGTGAATCCCTTAGGCTAAGCATTATCTCCATGGAGACAAGCCGGTGGTCGAGCCCCACCAGGAAACATGAACGTTCTCTGCAGCCCTAAGGTCCTCCGGCAGGCTGTTCCATAGACGAGGGCCATAGTGCTGGAAAGACGCCTCTCCGTGAGTGTGTGTCCTGACTTTGGGAATGACCAGGAGCCTGCTGCCGGAGGAGCACAGGGTCCGCGAGGGTTCAAAGCAGTTCTGAAAGATAAGAAGGCCCAAGACCATTAAGACATTTAAAAACCAGTAAAAGAACTTTAAAATCGATCCTGAAACTCACAGGGAGCCAATACAGTGATTTTAAAACCGGTGTAATGTGGTCCCGCCCTCTGGTCCTAGTCAGGACATGTGCTGCTGAATTTTGTAATAATTGTAAAGCTAAAATACTCTTTTTGGGAAGACCAGAGAGCAGGGCATTATAGTAGTCTATTCAACTGGTGATAAAAGCATGCATCAGTGTCTCCGCCCTTACTGACCAATGTCTTTTTCACTGGTTTTCTAATTCTCTTTTGGTTACATCAGTGATCTTGTTAAGCGCTAAGGTGCAACTGCTGTTGTGATTTTGGACTTGAGAAAAATCAACTGAATAAATCCTTACATCTGTCATACACATCTTACTGATGCTGTCCTCATCCCATAATAATCATGATATCCTTTTACTTTTCATTGTAACTCTATATTCTATGCCCCTGAACCACCATCCTCCATATTTCACCCAAAGCCTGCGCCGGTGCAACCCTGGTGAAGGCTGGAGGAGTGGAGTGCAAATACAGGTCAGGCTAAATGAGAGCAGTGTGTTCAGAGCGCTATGCTAGCACCTGTGTGCCGCCTCGGGCCTCCTCTCCTGCTGTGCTTTGGCTGCTAATAAAAAGAAATAAATCATGTACAGTAGACTCAAAGCTTGTGCTGCATTCAGGCTGTCACTCAGCCCCAGCTCCACTCATCCCACAGCCCCACAAACCCGCTTCCGACAGCTACCAGGAGGAGCCAAATAATTACCAGAGCTGCAGTGACACACTTTACGAGCTGAGCTGAACAAAAGCAGATCTGGGGCTTTAGCGGAGCTGGATTATGTGTCGCTGTGGAGGCTAGGCCCACCACGCTGTCTCGCTCACGGGCAGATTTACACTGAGCTGTCAGCGAGAACAAAAGACTGCACATCCAGAGGCATGTTGGCAGGAGAAGTGAGAGGGATCTGGCTGCAGACATCCGCCCAGAGGACGAGGCCCAAAAACCTCCACCCAAAGGACCCACCCAAAAGACCTCCACCCAGAGGACCCAGCCTGATCACCACTCACATCCACCCAGAGAAGCCACTCCAAAGACCTTCACCCAGAGGCCCCAGCCCAAAGACCTCCACACAGAGGACCCTCACGTGACTGACCTACAGGTCCTTAAGAGTAAACAAACAGTGGTCATGCCAAAAGAATGCCAAAGTCCAATGTTTCCTGGCCCGTTTTCAGTGTAACTGGGTGAATCCTGCGTCTGTGTACACACTGGTGTATGAATGTGTGTGTGAATGGGTGAGCGGTTCCTTGATGTAAAGCACTTTGGGTGCCTTGAATGTAGAAAAGCACTGTATAAAAAAATGTGACCAACTTTACAGAAGTTGACAAAGTTTTATTATTCTACAGCAACACACAATGACAAAGTGCTTATGTCATTTGTATGTATACCATGTTAACAATAAAATATGTTTTATGTTTGTTACAACATGTTTTACACCGCTAATTTCCCTGTGCAAGCAGAGTAGCGCAGACACAACTCAAAGTTAATTTCAAATTAGGACACTCAGAAATGTATTGGGGTAAAATATACAATCTTTGAAGTTGAGTGTAAAACATTTAGTTGAGCTTTACCACCTTTCATAACATTTAATTGAAAACTAAGGCCACAACTGATAAAAACATGTCGTTAAAGTGCTTATAAAGACTAAACTACTGAAAAAGTGGGACATGTGGGAAGAGGTGCATCCTGGTGGTGGTCTGCAGTAGGGTCCTCTGGCTGGAGGTCTGCAGCCAGACT